>JAFBJS010004409.1:30705-68675 GCA_016785265.1 Paraplagusia blochii
TCCTCTGAACATGTCCAAACCATCTCAATCTGTCTTCTCTAGCTTTTTCTCCAAACCTTCCTGTCTGTGTTGTCCCTCTAATCACCTCATTCCTGACCCCGTCCATCCTTGTCTCTCCTAAAGAGAATCTCAGTATCTTTAACTCCTCCACCTCCAGCTCTGTCTCCTGTCTTCTGTCTATTCCTAGTGTCTCTAGTCCTCTGAACATGTCCAAACCATCTCAATTTGTCTTCTTCCAAACCTTCCTGTCTGTGTTGTCCGTCTAATCACCTCATTCCCGATCCTGTCCATCCTTGTCTCTCCTGCAGCTTTGTCTCCTGTCTTCTGTCTATTCCTAGTGTCTCCAATCCATCCATCATGGCTGGTCTCACCGTCCCTTGACCTTACTCTGACTCTCTTCTATCTCAGATCACTCCTGACTCTTTTCTCCAGTCGTTCCGTCCTGACTCCACTCAATTCTTCACTTTTACTTTAATTAACCAATCAATATATAATCCAATGATGGATAATTAATCATCACACTCCTCAAACTAATGTCCCTGCAGTAGGTCATGCCCCCTATGTTGGCACACAGACAAGTTCAGGTCTGGACAGTGTCCAGGATTTTCCAGGATCGTCCTCAGGTTCTTTTCTCTCTTCGGTTCTTTACTAAAACTCCGCTCTGACCTGCTCTCAGTCTCACCTCACACATGAAGGTGAAGTTCAGTCATTCTGAAATTATCGCCACCTGCTGGATGCATTGCCAACTTATCCATCCAAGGAAAAAGTCACTGTTTTTTGACAGATGCTGGAAAACTTCATCAGAGAAGAACGATAAGAAAAAAGGGGAAAAGAGAGAAAAGTGACATTTGTTGAAATGTCAGAAAACAACCCAGTTCCTTTTTTCGTGTTTTAAAGGTCACGCCGTGATTAGCAGCTAGATGGCGTTCTGCTGGGGATTAGCTTCCATTAGCACGTCCTCTCATGGCAGCGGTATCATTATGGGATCATTAGAGATGGAGACTCAGGGAGACGGAGACTTCCTGGAGTCTGGCCTTTGGACTGAGATGTAGTTTTAACTCAAGAAGGGACATTGGACTGGACTCTGTCTCTGTCTGTTGTTTTAACAAACGAAAACATCGGAGTTGCATCAGGTTTATGATTTTTGAATTGACTTTAGATCAAAATAATTGTGGTTTTAACAGAATTAAGGGAGACTGAGACCCCACAGATACGGAATCCTGGGACGCAGGTCTGGACTTGGTTCTTTGGATACAAAAAAGTGTCTTAGAGACATTGTCTCTGGGCCAAAGACAAAGGAAGGGAATCAAACTCCTTGTCATTGTGACCATTGTGACCAAATGTCACTTCTGGATTTAAACCATCACCAATGTGAACAGGGCAGCAGTGGGTGGAGACGGTGCCATGCTCAGTGGACCTCAGGTGGTGACTTGGCATCTGGTAGATTTGAACCTGGAACCCTTCAGACCCAAGTCCGGTTCATTAACCACTAGGCCACCACTGCCCCAAAGCAAAGGCGTCTCAATACAAAGAGTTTTTAATTTTTTTTTTTCACAAATCACGTGACCTGCAGGTGGCGTTAACACGTCCACTGGCCCATGTTGATGTCCTATCAGAGACTGCGAATCCACCTTCACAGTCTGCACCTGGTTCCATGATCTGGTCTCTGTCTCTCAGTCCTGTAGAGACTGAAGTTCAGAACAGACCGGACTTCGATCCAGAATTTCTTCTGATTCTGACGATGAACTTCATTTCTACTACGGTTAAAACTAACAGACGTCTGGGAAAACTTCACATTCACAGTATTGACTGAGCTGCTGAGCTGCAGCGTTACCATTAATAATGCAGGAGGACCAGCACTGTGGAGTACAGTGCGGTACCAGGTGAACTGGGGCCTTATTGCTGGTTTCCTCTGGGAGTCGTTGATACATTAAAACCACCTTGTAATATTTTCTTCATCGATTTTCTTACAGACTGAACGCCGATCGTTTCAGTTCCTGGTTTCAGCAGCTGCGCGCCGTGTCCTTCAGGGCGGAGACGCGTCTCTGGGGACAAAGTGGGGTTCGGCGGAGCTGGTCAGCTGAGCTGCGTCCACAGATGGAGGTCAGCTGGACCAATCAGGGTTAACGATGCAGACCTTTAAAAAGCCATTACTTATGAATGAGGAGGTAAATTAATAGTAGCACAGCATTTATCACAGTTATCTGGAGCCGTGGACACTGGCCATGATGATTCATTCACTACAGGGGAGTGGTTCTCAAAGTAGGGTGTATGGCCCTCCAGAGGGGCGTCTTGGCTTTGAGAAGGGACCAGACGAGGAAAAACATAATTCAGTATTTTGCCCTAACTGGGACCAAACAGTTATTTTGTTCCTTTTCATTTGCTGGTGTAGAACCGATCAGGGTCTGGAACCAAACAGACCATCTATCTCCATGGGTTCAAGTCCGAGTCAATAAACTAGAAACTGGTCAAATCCCAGAATCTTTTATTTTAGTTCCTACGTTTTTTAACATGTTGATGATTGAGTGAACTTTTTCTTTTCCTTTCAGCTTGTCCCTTTTTCAGTAGTTGCCACAGCGAGTCAACAATTTCCATCTCCCCCTGTCCTCTGTGTCCTCAACTCTGACTCCAACTACCTCCATGTCCTCCCTCACTGCATCCATCAGTCTCCTCTTTGTCTCCTACCTGGTAGCTCCATCTCTAGGATCATTCTTCTACCAATGTCCCCACTGTCCCTCCTCTGAACATGTCCAAACCATCTCAGTCTGTCTTCTCTGGCTTTATCTCCAAACAATCCTGTCTGTGTTGTCCCTCTAATCACCTCATTCCTGATCCTGTCCATACTTGTCTCTCCTAAAGAAAATCTCAGCATCTTTAACTCCTCCACCTCCAGCTCTGTCTCCTGTCTTCTGTCTATTCCTAGTGTCTCTAATCCATCCATCATGTCTGGTCTCTTTTCTCCAGTCGTTCCATCCTGACTCCACTCTTCTTGAGTTAACTAAGTTAATGAATGAACTTCAGGTCTACAAGGACCCTGTCCCTGTCTGAGGACTTTTTGACTCACCCTGCTGTAGTCGTCCTCAGCAGGTTTTCTATTTTATCTCCCAACCAGTCAGGAATAAACCTCTGCTCAGCAGAGTTCTGAACCCGACCTCTGCTGCTGCTGCTGCTGCTGCTGGTTCTGTCAGATAAAGCGCTGACATGTGTTTAATCAGAACTCTGCTCCTTGTCTGGTTCTGTTACAGCAGCGAGAACTTCCTCCCTTTTTGGTCCATTTTCACCAAGAACAGGTTTTTTTTCTCCATTTTTGAAACTGGAGCAAAAATGAATTAATGAAACAACAGAAGGAGAAGGAGACAGAGAGAGAGAGAGAGGGGTGAGACGGGGGAGACAAGGGCTCCTTCATATTTACCACAGATGGATGTTCTTTAGTGAGTACTTTCCAGAACCGATGAGGCTTTTAGGGCAGCACTGTTCATCAACTCAGACCTTTTCATGGCCGACATCACAGGGGGAGACCAGCGTCTGCCGCTGGGAGGGGCCGTACACCTCCACCACCGTGGGACATTATTTACAGTGAGAGTCTGGAGATGTCTGTGGGGAGACCAGGAACAGGACCAAAACGAGGTAGATAGACTAGACCAGGACCAGAACTACAACCAGATGGATGGAGGGATGGATTGGACTCAAGAGAAGTAGAACCAGATGGACAGATAGGACCAAGAACCAAACATACACTGTAGACCAGGGGTCTCAAACTAAGTTGAGGGACACCACCTACACTGTCAACTCACCAACGGGCTCCGTCAGCTTTCAGTGTTCAATACAAAAAAAAATTTAATGAAAAAATAAGTTTCCTATAGATTCTGTGTAATACCACATTGATCCAGAAGGTGTCTCTGTTTCAGGGGTTTGAGTGCTATAGGATTTACCATAAAACCAGGAGAAAAAATCGACAAAATATTATTATAAATTAGACTTTCCATACTGTGGCCCGCAAAATATCATTTTACGGGCCTCAAATGGCCCACGGGCCGCAGTTTGAGACCCCTGCTGTAGATAAATAGGACCAGAACCTGGACCAGAAAGAAAGAGAAAACCAGGACCAGAACCAGTGCTAATTTCTGATTAAATTCGACCACAGCTCTGTGTTCACTAGTGTTTCGGAGCAGTGTGTGTGTGTCTGTGTGTGTTTGTGTGTGTGTGTGTGTGTGTCTGTGTGTGTTTAATCTTATTCTGTCTTCTCACCCACACACACACACACACACACACACACACACACACACACTCTCAGCCAGAGAGACTTTGTTAAACATTTAAAATGATCCTCGCTGTGAATCCTGGGAATTTTGTCCCATTGATCTGACGCTCTTTCAGAGAATGGATTTTCATTAGAGGAATAAAGGGAGAGAGCGTTCTAATTGGTCGATTGGTTCCTGAGCCGCAGCAGCTGAGTGGCTGCAACTGACACCAGAGTGAAGGACAGGACACTGATTGAATTATTTAGACTTTTATAGGATTTTTATTAAGGTTTAATTTTGTTTCAAATCAGAAGAAAATCAGATTAAGTTTTAATTCGACCTTTTACCTGAAATTAAAGGTTAAGTCGATGCCGTCTTTGAAGATGTGCTGACATTTTTCACTTTGATTAAAAAAAGTTTTGTGTTTAGAAATGAGTATTAAAGCTACGAAATGTTAGGAGTGGTTATGGGGGGGCAGTGGTTGCCTTGCGGTCTCTGCAAGGCTTCAGGTTCGAGTCCAGGTTGGTTTCTGGAGCCAAAGGAAGGTTGACAGTGTAGGGTGGTGTTATTTGGGCGGAGGTCGTGGAGACTGGTAACTGATGAATGAAATAAGGCGTCCTGTAGGTCAGTGGTTCTCAACTGGTCTCACTCTGGGAGGTCATTGAGTCGCGACCCACTCTCATAGAATTCAAACCAATACTCATTTTTTTTAGCAGAATCTGCCTTTCAAAATAAGAGATTTTCTCAAATAAAACACATGGTCAACAGCAGATTCACATTATTTAGCTGATTTTTGACCTGACTGTTGGTCGGCGACCCTTTCAGAACGGGTCGGCGACCCACTTTTGGGTCGTGACCCACCAGTTGAGAACCACTGCTGTAGATGTATGATTCATGGACGGGAGGCTGAGTAAAAATAAACTGATGGTTTTTGTTACAAACGTTATTGTAAATCTCAACCACTCCTCGGTCCAACCCAGTGCCATATGTTCCGTCCCGTCTTTCTTACCCACTAACTGACCGGGACTGGATCCAAGAACACGCTGGCTCCCACAGAAATCAATTAAAAACCTTCAACTTTGCCAATGAAAAACCATTTCCAGTCGCGGCGGAGGTATTAGCCAGATCTTTCTGCTCCAGCTTCTCGGACGATCATTTATAGTTTTCAAAATGGTGGCAGAAGAAGAGCCGTCGTCCTCCAGCTCCACTCATTTTAAGCTCCTCAACTACTTACGCAAAACACTCCTGGCTGAACACCAGGATCCAACCCACATTATAGACCACTGTGCTTCCTACTGGTCTCCATCGTGACCATCTTGCCTGGCCGCCGCGCCGTTGCACACGCATCCACACCTGGGTTGGCCGTTTGCCTTTCTACCAGGACGTTCTCGGCCAATTATGTTCATGAGCTTCAACACTGCAGCCTGCAAACAGACGGAGAACAATGGAGGATCGGGAATAAATCACAGAACCACCAGCTGCTCCTGGAACAGAAGAAACAAGCTTTTGTTTCAGGAGAAAACAACAAAAATCTTGAAATCACCTTTGTGATATCACACTGACATGGAAAGCGTCTTTCCTGAAGGGGGCGTCGGGGAGCACACAAGGCATCTGTGTATAAAACAATTAATGTTTATACAATTTTTTTCGTCGATATCTGTCACCTGGTGGTAGAGCGGTTGTTGCACCTGACTCACTTCATGGTTCGATGCCCTGTCTTTAAGGTCAGGGCATAAAAGGACCTTGAGGAGATTCAGGTGGTAGACACAGACCAAGACCAAGACCTTGTATGTTTGACTTTCAATCCAGTCCTGGAACTTGGCTGGACCTTACTTGCTGGTCCACCTAGTCTTCACCATTGCAACTCATCACTGCAACTCATCCTTAGCAGTTTCTGTCACCTCGCACCATGATCCTATATTTTTCTGCCACTCCCCCCTAATGCACCTCATTCGTCCATTTGTGGCACCTCTTCTCCGTCCTCCAGACGCCTGAGACCAGCTGATGTTTAACCTCCTCTGACATCCTGATCCAAACACTTTGCATTAGCTCAGCATTTACAGTGTCCTGGAACTTGGCTGAATCTTACTTGCTGGTCCACCTGGTCTTCACCATTGCAACCACAAAGGACGGCCTAAATCTGCAACTCATCCTTAGCAGTTTCTGTCACCTTGCACCACAATCCTATTTTTTTCTGCCACTCCCTGCAAATCTACCTCATTCGTTCTTTTGTGGCACGTCTTCTCCGTCCTTTGGATGCCTGAGACGAGCTGATGTTTAACCTCCTCCGACATCCTGATCGAAACACTTTGCATTAGCTTAGCATTTACAGTATTTTCCAGTAACGCAGACACGTGAAGGACGTTCTTCCCTGTGCCTTTTTTTTTATAATTTCCCCACGCTCTCTATTCTCACTGTACATCAGCATATCATCTGCAAACATAATGTCCACTGAGACCCCTGTTTGACATCATCTGTCAACCTGTCCATCACTATGAGAAACAGCATGGGCCTTGGAACAGATCCCTGATGAACTAATCATAATTATTTAGACTGGAGAACCTGGTAGGACATGGAACGGCCAATAGGGTGGAGCATTTCATCCTTGTGTTTACATTCCAGGGCTGCACATCCCTGAGGACATCATCTGACACACACCCTCAGAGTGAGAGTGCTCCCTGCTGGCTACTGTTGTACATGGTTCATTATCTTGGAGGATCATCACGGCTCCCCCTGTGGTGACTACACAGTCCGCAGCCTCCAGCGCAGGGGAACATGTGTTAACACTGGTGTTTATTTTCTTGGGGGGTGGAGAGGTGGAGGTTTCCTGATATTACATCAGACTCTTCATTCAGACCTGTGGAGAAACACCTCCCTCCTCCTCCTCATCTTTTGTTTCATTCTGTCAGCGTTGAATGAAGAGTTCCAGCGAGTGGACCCAGAGGTCGTAGACGAGGACGGAAGTCCTGCGCATCAATGAGTCCTGGTACCAAGTCCACTTCTGCCGTGTCAGCATCCAGGGACGCCGTAAAACCCATTCTGAGGCAAAGGGGGCGCTGAGGAAATCATTCATGACGGATAATGAACTCACTCATTCACCTCTCCCTCCCACGCCTTCCTCTCCGCCCTCCCTCCCCGCGTCCCTCCCCCACTGCTGAAATACCACAGGGACGAATATTGATGGGGCTTTTCTTGGTTTATTGAGCATAAACGTTGGGGTTTGGCCAGAATTTGTCAGCGTAACTTTATTCTTCATGCAGCTGAGTAAATCAAAGACAACAGCAGGTGGACTTCATTACTGTGGACAATAAGGGACAAAATCACAAAAAAGAGTCCGGAGGAAGATGTCCGCCGAGAGAAGGAATAGTCATATGTCCTGTCAGGATTATACCTCGAAAGTTAGCTTCAGGCTCCAAGCTTTGTTTTTAGCAAACTTTTGTGCTACTTCTATGAACTGGGATCACATTTAGAGGAAAAAGATGAGAAACAACAAAAGAAACCAGGAAAATGTCTGAGATGGAAGTTTAAAAGCAACCAATGACAGAAGGAAGTGAGTTTTTTTAGAGACGTTGACACTGACACTGGCAACTTTATTAGGTTTGTATCATGTTTTGGTCTGGAACCAATACCATTCTTACTGAGAGACAGGAGTAGATGGACAGAGTACCAAACCAACAGTCCCTAAATATTGTGTGGTAGAATTGCAAAGTGGGCCACAACCCAATGTTAGAGATGCAAAGTGGGCTGCAGCCCAATATTAGAGATGCAATGTTGACTGGAGCCCAATACATAAGATACAAAGCGGACAGCAACCTAATAATGGTGCAAAATGGGCCTCAGCCCAATATTAGAGCTTCAATGTTGGCTGCAGCCCAATATTAGAGCTGCAATGTGGGCTGCAGCCCAATATTAGAGATGCAATGTTGGCTGCAGCCCAATATTAGAGATGCAATGTTGACTGGGGCCCAATACATTAGATACAAATTGGGCAGCAACCTAATAATAGAGGTGCAAAATGGGCCACATCCCAATTGTAGAGATGCAAAGTGGGCTGCAGCCCAATATTAGAGATGCAAAGTGGGCCGCTGCCCAATACTGGAGATGTAATTTGGGCTGCAGCTCAATACTAAAACGTAATGTGGGCTGCAGCCCGAAAATTTAAATGTGAAGCAGGCGAAGATTGGTACGGTCCACACGGAGCGGATTTTGGCCTTGAACCAAAACCATTCTTCCTGAGAGATGGAACTAGAAAAAAAAAAGATTCCCAATCGACTGTTGGCAGGAAAACCAGTCCTGACCCAGTACAGTTACCAGTTCCTTCTCCACCTCTCCGTCATTTTCCTCCATCTGATTTTATTATTGAATATTGGCAGTAGGAGGCGATGACGAGCGGTGAAAAGAACTGGACCCACACTCAGAGACATGGGTCCAGCAGAGGACTCACATCCACACCCTTGTCTCACACTGTGGGCTGCTGCCTGTACAGTAATGTGACCCACCGCGTCTTTTATGGTCCATAATAAAAAAAAACAAAACGTAAAAACATATAGTTCTCATTAAATAACAAGAAAATGTTTGGTTCTTATTCCAGAACAAATTCTTTTTTATTTTAATTACAGAAGAAACCTGAGAGACGAAGAATGGACCAGAACGCTTCCCTGTGATTAACCCATTGTTTACGACCAACTGCCGTGGGAGTGTAGAGGGGGAGGAAAAGGGGGAGGTTGTTTTTTTTTCTTCTCCACGACTTATTTCAAACAAACTTTTCTATTTCTTCCTCTAACTCCAGGCTCAGCTCTGACCTGAGACCTGAACGTTCTCCACTCCAGACTGATGTTCTCATCATCAGCTCTCACAGAAAACCACTCTGACGTCACAGTTGGGCTGCTGCCCACTCTCATCATTCAGCCCAGAGATATAGTTCTGGGAGTTTTGTCTCTTCTATCTCCAACTGACTCGTCTTCAATCACAGACGTGTTGGACCTCAGATCATGAGGGTCTGTGGTGACGTCAGCATCATCTGGTTCAGAAGAGACAGAGACAAGTGTGGAAATCCATTCCCTCCTGGTCAGTAGCCCACACTAGTGGGCCACATTGCTGAGCTGAATAAAAATTGAACAAAACCAGGGTTTTTGCATCTAAAACATTGGGATGCATCTTAATTGGTTCAGTCTACAGTCCACAAGCTGCAGCCCAGTTTGCATATCTAATATTGGGCCACATCCCACTTGGAAACTCAAATATTGGGTTCCAGTCCGAGTTGCATGTTAAATATTAGGGTACAGCCCACATAACCTTTTAAGGTTGAGCTGCAGCCCACTTTGTATATCTAATATTGGGCTGCATCACACTTGGAATCTCAAATATTGGGTCCCAGACCATGGTGAATCATAAATATTAGGGTGCAGCCCACACAACATTTTACAGTTGAGCTCCAGCCAACGTTGCTTTTTTATATTAGTGTGCAGCCCATTTACCGTTTCAATAGTGAACTGCAGCCCACGTTGCATCTTAAATATTAGGGTGCAGCCCACTTTACATTTCTATGGTGAGCTGCAGCCCACTTTGCATAGCTAATGCTGGGCTACATCACACCTGGCAACCCAAATATTGGGTTCCAGCCCAGATTGCATCTTAAATATTAGGATGAAGCCCACTTAACATTTCAATGTTAAGCTGCAGCCCACTTTGCATCTCTAATATTGGGTTCCAGCCCACTTTACATTTCTAGTATTGGGTTCTTTCCAGCCCAATTCCCATTTCTCACATTGGGCTCCAGCCCACTTTACATTCCTAACATTGGTCTGCAGCCCATTCAAACCCACAGCCCTTCACTGTAAAGTAGTGAAAAATGAAGTGCAGGGAGGAGTGATGCCCCAGACGGAGGAGTGGGGTCAGAAGGTGTGGGCTGTAGCCCTGAGGTGGAGGCAAACTTGGCCTGTGTGTAATAAACATCCCTGCAGGGCTGGAGAGCAGAGGGTGATGGATGGAAGTTGTGAAGGTGAGCCAACATCTTGACGTTCTCCTGTAAATATCTTCAGGGCAAAACTCAGTAACACCACCGCAGGAGAAGAAGGATGAGGAGGCGGGAGAGGAAGAGGAGGACATGGGTGGAGAACAAATGGATGGAGGTGTCTGTACAGACAGTAGTGAAGTTATAGTTGCAGAAGTAGAAGAGAACTAAAACTAACAGCAGAAAGTGAAGAAAAGGAGGAGGAGGAGGAGCAGGAGGAGGTGTCAGCTCCTCAACTACTACACCAGTCTAATACTCTGTTCACACTGTAGGTTTGACCTCATCGTGTCCTCATGGGTCACCGTAGTGGTTAGTGGAGTTGCCTTACGTGGGTTGTTGGTTTGATCCCAGACCTGGATGTGGGCGAGATCAAGTCCCTGGTTGAGCAGTTGGCTTCCAGTGGACTCACCGCCTGTAGGAAGGTACGGAGGTGCAGTGTGATATGTGTGTCATTCCTGGAGACTTCTGCACTCGCGTCAGATAGGGTCGTAAAAATAGATACATGGACCAAATACATGAAGATGGTGAGGTTGACACGTTTCTCCAAGTCCTCCCACAACAAACACCCGAGTCGTCGGCAGCAGGTCCGACCACAGACACCGTATTTTATCTTTAAATAAAAGCAGAGAAGACAGGAACGTCCTGGCAGACGAGTCTCGGGGGAAAGTCAGACTCGTTCCCAGACCTCCAGGTCTTTAAATCCCCGCTGCTGCTGTTTGGCTGTTTTGCTGAGACAGTTGTTCATTTGCATAAATATGAGGGACGTCTTCTCCCCCAGGGAGGTGGGGAGGGGGGTGAGGAGTGGAGGAGGAGGGCCAGTGGGGAGGCTCCCTGGTCGTCCTTGGTGCCTTATTTCCACAAGACCTGGTGCATGAATTACAAAAGTGATGTGGAAATGAGAGAAAAAAATAAAAAACCTGCAGCAGAACAGATGAATCTCCGAGGAACGGGTGGAGGACGCGTTACGGCTGAGCAGCTGAGGACGCAGTTGTTGGAAGGACGCGAACCTTCTGCCCAAGATGATGAAGGTTGGACAGTTGTGGCCCACATTTAAGAAAAATAAAAGAGCAGTCGGAGGATTTATTATCATCGAAAACTGATGAATATGCATCATCCTCAAGTCCAAGTGGGATCACTGGTCCTGCTGTGTCCCCCTAGTGGTGTAGTGTGGAATTTTTCTCTACATTTGACTGTGGTCGTCACTGAGGATGCACAGCGTTAGCAGCATAGCAAGTTTCATTTTTAGATGTTTCTCCACACGATCTCAAACAGACATGTGACATTAACACATTTTTAGTATTTAATGTCCTACACCAGTTGGATGGTGAGGTCACCAGGAGCAGAGGAGGAGCAGGAGTTTAGATCCTGAAGATCAACTGTTCAGAGCAGTGGAGACAGTGGAAGAGACTGAGGAGAAGAATAGAGTGGAGTCAGGATGGAATGAGCTAAGGTGAAGGGACGGTGGTGAGACCAGACATGATGGAGGGATTAGAGACACTAGGAATAGGTAGAAGACAGGAGACAGAGCTGGAGATGGAGGAGTTAAAGATGCTGAGGTTCTCTTTAGGAGAGACAAGGATGGACAGGATCAGGAATGAGGTGATTAGAGGGACGACACAACAAGGTTTGGAGAAAAAGCTAGAGAAGACAGATTGAGATGGTTTGGACATGTTCAGAGAAGGGACAGTGGTTATATTGGTAGAAGAATGATCCTAGAGATGGAGCAACCAGGTAGGAGACAATGAGGACATTGATGGATGCAGTGAGGGAGGACATGGAGGTAGTTGGAGTTAGAGTAGAAGAAGGAGAGAACAGAGGGAGATAATGATTCACTGTAGAAACCACTAAGAAGAGGCCAAAAAAAAAGGAAATACTGCCCCCTGGTGTAGAACTCCAGGGGGCAGTATTTGCACGTTTTTGCCGATGCCTCAATGACTCGATGATCTACAGTAGCCCCTCCCACTTTGTAAGGCAGGAGAACAGGACACGATGAAAAAAATCTGAACACAGGTGACCATCTGCTGCAAACACGTGATGTCACCTGTAGGGGGCTCGTCGCTGTCAGGACGGGTACAGCGTCGTCCTCCAAAGAAGGTGAGACAACACCAATTAGCGTCCTCACGAGACTGTGACGGCTGACAGTGTCGGGAGACGGCGGCAGCTGGTGGAGGAACCACAACCGATTATGTCTGCGCTAACTCTTCACATTAATCACATCTGGAGTTGGAGGAACCGTCACTCGTTCATGACTGTTTGGGTAAAAAGAGCTTTAATGACATGGAGCGAATGAAATCACTGGAAAATCTGTCCCGGACCTGGATCTGGATTGTTCATTTTTACCTCGCAAACATCTGAGTTTTAAGTAGGGATGTCTTATAGCAGCGTAACATGGTATCGAGTTTTTCGTGGAACTCACACAGAGGGTCGTGAGTTGTTTTCCTCAGTTTTGGCGACAAACACTGGGGGCAGCATTTAGCGAAATTGGTCGATATCAGTAACGGAAATTTAAGTGTTGGAACGGTATCGGCAAAAGAAAAGATATCGGACAACCATAGTACAAACACTGCCAGGGATTTCCTCATGGAGGCGCCATATTGTTTAGGAATCAAACCCAGGTCAGTTTTGGCAGCAAACACTGGGGGCAGCATTTAGCAGAATGGGTCGATATCAGTATCGGAAAAATTAAGTAGAACAATATCGACAAAAGAAAAAATATATCCGAGAACGCTAGATCAAACACTGAACCTGCTGCCACAGACTGCCTCATGGAGGAGCCATATTGTTTAGGAATCAAACACAGATCTAGAACAGTTTCACGCTCCATGATGGAACCACCTGAAACAGAAGAGAAGATGGTGGACATCGTAGGAGACAGAAACATCCAGAACATCTCAAGAATCTTGGTTTTCAGAGACCGGTCTGTGGGAACCTTTGTGGGACGTTGAAGTTTGTGATCAGAAACTTTTTTTTTCTGCTGTTTGAGGTTTGATTGTTGAGTGAATGAGACCAGGACACTGGTCCGTCCCTGGAGGACGACGAGACAAAACTCTCAGATTGCTGATGTCTTTCTTTTCTCGCCTGTTTTCTCTCCTTCAGGCTGATTCTCTGGGGACGATGACGCTGCAACATTTGTCTCTGAGAAACCTCGCTCTTCATACCCAATCAGCACACACACACACACACACACACCCTCGCCACGGTGACTCTGGAGATCCGACTCCTGTAAAGTCTAAAGTGTCTCCCATTTTATTTCCTTCCCATGATTCACTGGGCTTTTACTACAGAATGCAGCTGCAGCATCTTTCCTTTCAACTTTTGATGTTTCTTTTCATCTTTCTTTATGTTTGCTGGGCAGTAAACTCTACACTCGCCCTCCTCCACCTCCACCTTCTCCACCTGCTCCTCCTCCTCCACCCGTTCATCATGTGATTCTCCTCCACCAGGAGGTGACAGATTTATCGCCCACTACAGCGACTGCCACTTTAAGATCCAAACATGGTCTGGACGTCTGCTGAACAAGGTCAAGGTTCAAGGCCAGGACAGACAGAAGGACCAACTGGAACTAGGTTTTAAATGGTACCAGGAACTGGAACTAGGTTTTAAATGGTACCAGGAACTGGAACTAGGTTTTAAATGGTACCCAAACTGTAACTTCAATTGTATATGGTACCATGAACTGTAACATGTTTTTAGTTGTACCAGGAATTGGAACTAGGTTGTTAATGATGAAATAGAAACTGTACCTTCACTTTATTTGGTACCAGAAACAATAGCTTGGTTTTTAATGGTACCAAAAACTGTAACTTCAATTGTATATGGTACCAGGTACTGAAACTAGATTTTAAATGGTACCAGGAACTGTAACCTCACTTTATTTTGTACCATGAACTGTAACCTGGATTTTAAATGGTACCAGGAACAGAAACATGGTTTTAAAAGTCACCAGAAACTATAACCTTAGTTGTATATGGTACCAGGAACTTTAATTTGGTTTTAAATGGTACCAGAAACTGTAACTTCACTTTTTTGGTACCTGGAACAGTAACTTGGTTTTAAACGGTACTGATAACTGTAACTTCAATTGTATATGGTACCATTAACCGGAACTTGTTTTTTAAACTGTACAAAAACCTCTGTAACTAGGTTTTAAAAGGTACCAGGAATAGGAACCATGTTTTAAACGGTATCAGACACTGTAACTTAAATTTTACTGAATACTAGAAACTGTATCTAGGTTTTAAATGGTACCAGAAACTGTAACTTCAATTATATATCATATCATATACCAGGAACTGAAACTAGGTTTTAAGTTGTACCAGAACCTGAACCTTGGTTGTTAACGATGCATCAGAAACATCAGAAACTTCACTTTATTTGGTACCATG
Source organism: Paraplagusia blochii (assembly GCA_016785265.1). NCBI lineage: Eukaryota > Metazoa > Chordata > Actinopteri > Pleuronectiformes > Cynoglossidae > Paraplagusia > Paraplagusia blochii. Next base: position 45,345 of record JAFBJS010004409.1, read on the forward strand.
AACTGTAACCAGGTTTTTAATGGACTATGAACAGTAACTTAGTATTCAAACAGTACCAGGAACAGTAATTTGGCTTTTAATCAGTACTAGAAACTGTTACTAGGTTTACTCGACTCTGAAACTTAAGACAAAGAAAAACAAACTCTGAGTCTTTTCTCCCCAGAACCAGAAACCAAACCAGCGTTGTTTGACTCTTTGTATTAATATTAACGTATACAATATAAAATATACATTTCCACTTCTTTGCACCAGGCAGAAATAAACAACAATATAAACAAGCAGTGAAATCAGGCCATAAATTCCCACAGGTTGAAGGCGACGTTCAGAGACTGTAAAACAAACAAATGGGAAGATATTTAATTTTTAATAAAACCATATTCACACCGCGCTAAATATTTGATGCCGAGTTTTTACAGTGAGTTGAGACTCTGGTTGGTTGTGGCTAATGTTTTAGTTAATCATCTGTGGAGGTTGTTGTTCGTTAAACCACTTTCAGACTAATGGGACGTTGGCGGCAAACGTGGAGAGTGGAAAGAGCCGCGACATTAATAACTGTAAGTAATAGGAAAATAATTGACAGCCTTTACAGACAATAATGCACTGTGACAACCAATCAGTGATGAGTGCTTCTTGATATTTTCATAAGCTGAGCAGAAAAGTTTGCAAACTGTAATTAAAAAAACAGACATAAGCTTGAGTCAGCCAGTAGGTGGCACTCTTGGGTAAAAAAAAGCATTCCATAGTTTGTTTTACTACCTTGCTATTACTATTGTCCATAAGCGCAAACAAAGTGATGATCCGAAAATGTCAAGACGAACCTCGATAAAGACGTTTCAAGTAGGTATGTCAACTTTTGACGATATTGTCTAAACCAGGAATGGGCAAACTAAGGCCCGGGTACCAGATGCGGACCATTGAGCTTTTTTATTCGGCCCACCGACCTAGTCCAAACTAAATAATTTATTAATATTATCATTATACTTCGGTCAGTTCTCTGCAATAATGCATTTCCCCAGTAGGTGGAGCTATAGAGTGAATGAGAAAAGTAGTATTTTAGTTTTTATTCATGACTTTTATATGTCATTAGTGTTAGATCCATCTTTATGCTGTGGACGCAACCCCTGTGTCCAATTTTGAGGACCAAATGTGGCCCACATGTCACAAAGTTTGGCCGTGTTTAGTCTAAACACTTAATTATCCAATACCGATATGGACCGATACCGATATCCGATAAGGTGAATATTGGTCGACTCTTTCAGGATTTTTACAGCACAAAGTTTAGTTTTGTTTGTCGTTAATGTTCGTTCGTCTGTAATGTTTTTTTAGTGTCAGTTGAGATTTTATAAGGTTTTGTCCTCAGCTTCACGTCTTCACGGCGTCTCCTCAACTTCACGTCTGTCGAACAACAGTAACTCAGTTTGTTTACGATGGAACTGCGAGAACAAAAACCTGTGGCGGAATTACGAGTTCACCTTCACTGTGAGGAAAAGTCTCTTCAAATACACATTCAGATGAAACTTTGTGTATCAGCACATATCAAGGTGACAGCAACATCTGGCCCAGCCCAGATGGACCAGGTGTCCACAGGATGGTCAGCATCCTAATTATAGGATCTGAAAGATGACCTCCAACCAGTGGACTTCTGTCCACTTCCTGAACACAAGCCACGGTTTACTTCCGGCCTATATGTGGCCCAGTTTCTAGTTATAAACTAAATGACAAAAACTGACAGACAACAGACCAAAAAAGGCAACATGCTCCGTAGCTTAGCAACATGCAACCCACAATGCATCTGTCGTGTCTAGAACATGTTCCAACATCTTGGCGAGAGAGTTAAGCCCACATGGACTGGCAGATATAAGTGATTTTTTTTACCAAATACCAAATGTTTGGTCCATTTGCATTTCCTGGGTTGAAAATCTGGACCAAAAAAATCTTTTTTTGAAAAATATCAAAATGTAAATGGTTATCAGAAGATCTGGGACGGACCAGAACCTTCTGACTGGGACTGGGAGGCAACAACGGAGAGGAATTTGTTTTTAACGCGTGACTAAATTCATCTGTGAAAATAACAAGGTCTATATTTAGACGTGGGCTGCACACCGATCTGGGCCTCGTCACTGACACTCTCCAGTTCCCTGAAGTGATTCCATGTTTGTTCCTGTTCTAACAGGAATCGTCTTCTTCACTGGATCATTGGTCCCACTGATTAGAACCATCTGATCCTCGTGTGTCACAGCTGAGAGCAAGGGCTCCAGGCAGGAAACAGCAGAGAGGAGGAGGAGGAGGAGGAGGAAGAGGAGGGGAGAAATGCAAACAGTCCCCAACAGTCTGTGAAGAAGACGTGAAGGACGTTTACAGTACAGGAAGTGGTCACATGACACTGAAAGGAGAAGGCCAATGGTCACGCTGTCAGGTGTTTCTGAACTGAAGTTGGTATCACAGTTGTGAAGTTCCTGTCTTTAATATTAAGACTTGTCCTCCTTTGGTCTTGTCCCTTTTTCGTCCTTCTCCATCTCCCCCTGTCCTCTCCATCTTCTACTCTGACTCCAACTCCATCTCCTCCCTCACTGCATCCATCAATCTCCTCTTTGTCTTCTACCTGGTAGCTCCATCTCTAGGATCATTCTTCTACCAATGTATCCACTGTCCCTCCTCTGAACATGTCCAAACCATCTCAATCTATCTTCTCTAGCTATGTCTCCAAACCTTCCTGTCAGTTTTGTCCATCTAATCACCTCATTTCTGATCCTGTCCACCCTTGTCTCTCCTAAAGAGAATCTCAGCATCTAACTCCTTCACCTCCAGCTCTGTCTCCTGTCTTCTGCCGCAACGAGTCTGGGGTTCGATTCCCAGAGAAGAAATTGAAAGAAAAATAAAATCTACTGCCTACTTCACTACAGCCATGTTTTATGAATGAATGCAACAGGAAGCTTGTCCTCTGATGACTGAAGATGTGATGTTGCCCCCACCTGGTGAGTCAAAGAATTACTTCCATCCCCCCTGCGACCCACAATGAATAAAGATTACGAACCGTGGTTGACCCTGCTGCATAAAACCCTGCACCTTGAATCTAGTCCTTTTTTACTGTCCTTATTTCAATTTGAAGGCCAGGACCGACCGTGTGTTTGAGATTTTTTAATCTCACTCTTCTTCTGTCCTAACTATTACAGGACCCTCAGCGGGTCACATCCCACCAATCAGACGGGTTCTCCAGTCGGCGGCGCAGCTGTGTTTCCCAGTTGAAAGTCGTCCGTGGTTATCGCGTCTTCATCATCCGTCTGGTGTCCTCAAACCGCCGTAAATCTTCACCATTTAATTTTCCTCCAGTCTAATCTTCCTGTGAGAAATTTATCTGAGCTGCTGTTCCATGGACCGGGGCGGAGGTGGAGGAGGTGACGGAGGTGAAGGAAGGGTAATGGCTGTGAGGGTCTTTGGTCTGTGGTCTTCACACCTCAATGACTCCATCTCCAATTATTAATATTAATTGTCTTTGTCTTCCCTCCGCCCCTGGATCACAGTTCACATTGTTGAGGACTTGCTGTCTCCCTCTTCTCCAGCTTCCTCTGCTGATTGGCTCGGTTGAGGACGTGTTGGTAGGTGGGTCACATGGGTGACTTGGAGACAAACTTCAGGACGTGACACTGACTGGTCAATAAACAACAGAGATCTGCCCTCTGACCACAGCTTTGATCTTTCTACCCTTTCAAGTCAAGATAATAACCATAATTATTTGAAGGAAAGCAAAGACTTCAGTGATGGAGGGGTTGGAGGCGGAGGAGAGGGGACGACGGAGTTTGTGGAGTGATTAGACATTCTACGACACACTGGAGCTCAGTATCATCCACTTCCAGGGCTCTTATGTTCCATTAGAGGAAACGATTACTGCACTTTTCATATTTAATTCCCCCTTTTGGTCCTCGCTTCTCACGATGCTGCCATTGTATCTCAATCAAAGCCCTGTTGGAGGCGACGTCTTGGTGATTGACAAATGGATTGATTATAAAGACAATGGAGCCAGAATAGCCTCGAAAAGAACGTGTGTGACGTCGTGGTGACGCTGGCGTGTGATTGGCTGCAAACGAGCGAGAATTCTGATTGGCTGCTGATGTAGCAAAAATACGCACGCAAATCTGTTCCGAGTACGAAGAGTCTCAGAAATTCACATTTGTGTGCGCGCAGTTTTACAAATTAAAAGCACGATTTGAATGCACGTTCGACAGTTCGTACGACAGAATGCGTTCATGGATCCGTGTTCACGTGTGGGTTCTTTTTTAAACTATTCTGGCTCCATACAGGACAGTAGCTCGCAGTCGGGAGCGGAACACTCTTTTTTTTTACAGTTAGATGTCGTTTATCGTGTCTACCACTAGGTGTCACTATTGTTATTATTGTTGTCTTTTAACCACGGTCAAATTTATCAGCTATATGTCCAAAAAGTTGACTGACAGAATGAGTTTAACTGGTACAATTCAGGTTCAGGAGGTTCGTAATACTACTTCCTGTTTACCCTTTGTCTTTTGGTTGGTTAGTGTAAACACAAAAACGTGGATATCTGTGTTTGTGTGTGTTTTGTCACAGGGACAGTGGATTTATTTTGGATTCAGGATTAAATTCTGGGTCAGATTAGAGTCCAGGAACATCTGTGAGATTGGAGCTGAAGGTGAAGAAGTGAGGAATGCAGAGTGTCTGCAGGAAGTCCCCCCAAAACACAAAGACCTGCATGCGTGTGTGTTGTGGCCTTGTGTAAAACCAGGTTTGTTTTCCTTCTCAGAGGTCACCGGGTTCTCCGACTGGTTGGGTTCAGGGCCGTGGGCTGTAGTCGTGTCAGTCGGCCGTCAGACAGTTTACAGTGCAGAGTGTGTCCAGATGGGAGCTGTCACGCACACACACACACACACACGCAGCCTGGTGCTGTTTTGTCCAAACAGTTCCAGCTGTGGTCCAACAACAGAAGTCTGACAGTGACAGTGGTTCCACCAGGGGGCTCCACCAGGTGGTTCTACAGAAGGGTTGCTGTCAGAGTGGGTTCTAATTTTCCTTCAAGTCTTTTCTTGTCATCAGATCAGATCAGTCCTGAGGACTGGGTCCTCCACCTCGGGTCGGAACTTTGTCAATTCCTGGTAATGGAGCAACTGTTGGACTGATCTGATTGGTTCCTCAGCTCTTCTTATTGTACGTGTCTGAGGTCTGTCTTCAGGACCGTGGTCTGTCTTCATCCATCCCTATTACTCCTTAATGACAAGCCGTGACCCATAAAAATGTTTTCAATACTCACAGTAACACTTCAGTAACTTTACTCTTACTGTACTCTTAGTTTATTCCGTAGGATTTTTAAAAAAAAGTTATTATTAAAAAATATTTCCGGGAAAAGTCCTGTGACCCACTAAAAAGCAGTTGAGATTTATTGTTCTAGAGGGCGGCAATTAAATTTCTCACGATATATTGTGACAATACAATCACAACTATATATTGATATATTTCTTTAATTAATTAATTATTGTAGTAACTGCCTGTATAATAAATGTAAAAAGTTTTTTCTCTGATAAGGAAAACCCCAAAAACAAGAAACCTGGGTATCGCTTTATCATGTGCAACCAAAAAATTATTTTGTCAAGAAAAAAAACGGCTGCATATGTAAATGAAAGTCACTAGATGGCAGCATTGAAGCCAATTGATGTTACTAACATCATAGAGTGGTTTGCACAGATACGTATAGAAACATTACTGGGCATTTATCAGTATTGGTTGATATTGGAATTGGAAATGAATGAAAGTCACTAGATGGCAGCATTGAAGCTAAGTCAATAATCTCATACTCATACAGCAGTTTGTACAGATAAGTATATACTGTAGATACTCCCAGACTTATCGATTTATCGAATCAGAAACTAAATGACTCTCATGTTTATTTGGCCAAATCCTCACCATTTATCCAGGCTTGAGACCCGCACTAAAAAACTAGTGGCCGGTTTAGGTATCGGAAAGTATTTGGACAATATGTACAAATCAGACATCTAAAATAAGTTATCATTGGACAGGGGTATTTTATATTTGTCTCTGTGAGGATTTTATCCGTGAAATATAGTGTGAAGTTGAAAAGTCAGGTGACCGTTGCTTCCTGTGGGCGGGGCCGAGGCCTCTGAGGCCCGGGGCTCCAGAGCAGCTAGGACAGCGGCGGCGGCGTCGCCATTATCCATCAGTGATTCTTTTCTTTCTCCACATTCCGAGCACATTCTCCCCACGGTATAAAAGCAGAAGATGGATGGAGGGAGAGAAGAGGAGAAATGGATCAAAAGTATCATCAAACTTCAGTCCCGTCCCAACGGCACATTTAATATCAGCCTTAAACTTCTACATTTCCATAATCCCCTCCACTTTTCTCTTCATGATAATAAATCTGGATGAGATTAAAGGCAAGAGTGTTAGGGGGCGCCGATGATGAGATGAGTGACAAATTTACCAAGTAGATGTTAAATCAAATAAAAAGGAGTTTGGCGAATCGCAGACTCTCTGGCGACACCTGCTGTCCCCGGACAGCTCCTCCTCCTCCTCCTCGTCCTCCTTCCTCCTCCCTCCTGCAGTGAGGAGCTTGTCTGTCTTGTTAATGTGTTTACAAGCAGGATAATAAAGTCTGTGAGGGAAAAAATGAGAACGCTGCAGAAACGGTGCCTTCAGGCGAGCGGGAAATGATGTCGTAAAGTGAAAGAGGAGCAGGTTTTCTTACACCGTTTACTTTGTTAAATGGAAATTATCGATCGTGTGCAAAAGAAAAACTATTAATCATCATTTTAACCCAATCGTGCTGCGGGGGGGGCGTGGACCCCGGTGGTACGGAGGGCTCGCGGACCATTCACAGAACAACAGCAAAGTGTCTAAAAATACAGAGAGGAGGAGGAAGGGTAATCTGACAGGGACACAGGGACACAGCCCTGACAGTTGTCCTCTGGCCCACGCTACGTTGATGGGACACCATGTGGGTGGCTGACATGTTGACTGCCTGATGTGGCCCAGATTTCTTTAACGACTGGTGCGGTCGTCTTCCCGCTGCAGCTGTGGGTTATCTGTTGGCCAGGTAGTGGCCCGTGGGTCTGACATCCTGCCATGCTGAGGCCAGTGTGTGGCCTAGATGGAGGGAATTGGAGTGGACCACACACGGACCATTAGTCCATGACCGGGTGCTGACCACTGGTCTTTTAAATGAAACAGTCCCTGGAGAAAGACGGCTTTTACCAGCAGGAGTCGAATTGTTGATCTAACTACTGTGAGGCCAAATCATTAACCACCCACCGCTGCCCCTGCAGGTGGACCAGTCAACTGCACGGAAACTTTTTTAAGTGAGTGATAAAAGTTCTCAATAAGAGGTAGATTATCTTTTGGGAAACATTGTTTCTCATGTGGGGGGATGTGGCCCGGTCTGGGGTCAGTTTTGGACTGGAAAATGGACATCAATTTCTGTAGATATTTATTTTACACTATTAAAAAGTACTACGATATTTTTACGAACTACTACGAAACTACGAACATTTTCTCAAAATTTTTTGTCGTGTTTACTGACCTTAAACATCACTCAGGAATTGGTAAAAATGCTCAAGTGCAATTTACGTAAACTACAAAGCAGCATTGTTTTATGTGTTTTAGGAGTATTAGGGCCACTGTAGTTAAGGTGAAGTATTGTTTTGTAGTAATACATACTAGGCTTCAGTCTAATGTTATGGTGTGTTTAAGGACCCTGAAATTCCAACTGTTAAGAGACTTGCTAACAAAGCAAATTTCAAAAATATCTAAAAGCAACAGATACAAACAAATAATTCAAAATCAACAATTTCTAAGTTCTCAGGTGTGAGTGCCACCCTGTGGTGACGAACAAGATCGGCTCCAATTAAGCTTTACCAGCCACGTCGTGCCACTTGTGGTCCCCGACCCACATGTTTTTCAGAGAAAACTAAATTTGGTCCTTGTCATTGATGGTGAGTCTTTCAGTCATTCCATCAGTGTTTGCTGGGAGGAGGATTCAGCTGTGGCTCAGCGGGAAGAGAGATCATCTTCTACTCAGACATTTGTAAGTTTGATCCCAGCTGTGGGAGAGAGTCTTCAGGGCAAGTCGCTCATCGCTCCACCAGGTGGCCACATCTGCCATGTGCATGGCCCAGAAGGAGAGGAACGTTTCCATCAGGACGAGCATTGGTCATAGAACAGTTCCAGCGTTGCTGAGGTTCCCCTGCTGTGGTCCAGCCCTAGAAAATTGATTTGTTTTCTGAAAAGTTGACTTTAGTGGAACTTCACCGAACATTTGTACGATGGGGATGTAGCGATACACAAGTCACGATTAAATACAAGTTTACAATTAACTTGTTTGCAATTTTAGGATAATTTTTTAGCTAAATTCTTCAAGCTAAATCTGACCAAATACTACGATCACTTATTTGTATAAACTCTTCTAAATCGTCGTCACATGCGAGACAAAAGTTTTTTTTTTACGGAAACACTGTAAAAATCTGTTGGTGTCTGTGGAACAAGTTCTTCCCGCCTTCTGTCTCAACACCTGAATGTCTCTTGGACTACAGACTTAACATCCATGCAGCTAACATATTTGCATGCATACTGCCACCTGGTGTACTGGAGGCTACCTCTTATATCTTTATGCACATTTTTTTTTTATTATTGGATGAATCGGAATCAGTATCAGATTGTATCTGTATCGGATTTTACCCAATTCACGTTACATCCCCAAAAGATGGTAGTAAAACATGCTGGTCGAGGTGTCAGCTCCCCCTGGAGGCGGATTCTCAGTAATTACAGCATGGACACAGCAGGTTAAGTGATTGTTTTCTTTAATTTCCTTTGATCAATGTAAACAAATATTTTATAGACTATTGATTGGTTTAAGTGGTTGTAATTTCAGCGGAGGTTCCTCAGGTTCCTCAGTCTTTCGGGGACGAATCTGATTGGTCACAGGTGTGAATGATTATTAGCAGAATAACGGCCGCGTTCCATTCTGTCACTTCCAGGTCAGTGGTCCTGGTCTGTCCAGCTGACCCGGTTCGGTTCGGTCTCAGTAAATGAGTGAAAGTCAATCGAAGAATAAAAACAACAACAACTGCACAGAGCCCTGTACGCGCGCTCGTACGCGTGCCCGGCGGAGGGCTGGCTCAGAGAGCTGTTAAAGTGCGGAGCTTCGTTCTGGACCTTCCCCTCAGACGCGTCACCAGCAGCCCTGCTGTGATTCGGTTCGGATGTTTGGGCTCCGCCGCTTCAGGCTCTGAGTGTCTCCGAGCAGGAACTCATCCGGAACCAGCAGCAGCCGCACCAGTTCTCCAGCTCTCTGCCCTCACCCCCGCTGTGTGTGCGCCCCCGACGCGCTCCTTCTGCTCCGGGATGGACTCGTCTCCGTCTCCTTGTCTTCACCTCCGGCGCTGACTGTGACGCTGCTCGGAGTTCGTGTGGAAGATTCGGATCTTCTCGGCTTTCTCTCCTCCTTTTTTCCTCCTTCTTCTCAGAGCTGTACCTCCACCATGGGGAGGTCCGTGCGTCTGCAGCTCCTGCTCCTGCTTCCGCTCCTCACCGGCTTCGTGTGCCACGCCGTCGCCTTCCTGGAGGAGCCCTCCGCCGGCGGCAGGTCGGACGGGTACTGCGGGCGGATCCTGCGGGCGCAGACCCAGGGGACTCGCAGGGACGGGCACCACGAGTTCAGGCTGAGGGTGGAGGGGGACCCGGAGAACTACCAGCCCGGCAGCACCTACAGAGGTAGGAGTTGGTCTGCGCAGCGCAGTCTGTGCGTAAATGTGCGCAAATAAATACTTTGAGTCGGATTTAGGAAAGAGAGGAGCGCGTTCATCTGGAATCATTTCGTCATCTGATGTGGTCCATATGGGCCGCGTTCCATTAAAGTTGACTTCGGTCTCAGCTGTCGGGCAGAAGACCCGGGGGTATCGTTCGCGGTATCGATATTTAACTTTGATAGTTTAATTTTCTGATCCATTTGAGAAGATTATGAGTCACAGTCAGAGGAGTTCTCTGACTGTATGTTCTGAGCGTTGGAACCTGCAGCTCGAGAACCTCTCCCGCCCCCCTGTGGTTTGATGGTGATTTGTTAAGGATACTTATTGTTATAATGACTGACCTATTTTCACTTCCTCTTCCTGTCACTGGACACACACACACACACACTTATCTCCGAGGCTCAGGAGGGAAACCATAATTTCCTCTGGACTTGAACCCAACACTGACCAAATCTTTAATCAGTTCTACCTAAGAACAGCGCCCCCATGTTTTTGAACCTGCAGATCTCCCTGGAGCTGAGAGGCTACAGGGTGAAATCATTTTTTTTGTCCAGTAACCTGTACTTTCATTTACCTGGTCAATCCCACCTGTCAACAGGTGGGGGCGTGGTTCACACCTGAAGTAGGAAACGTTGGATTTTTTGTTGGAAAAAACAAAACTTCTTTTTGATTGAGTAGCAGTGAAAGATTTTTGAACATGAGGTGTTTTTATTTGACTGATTTTATTTATGTGTGTCAAACCTAAGGCCTGTGGGCCATATATGGCTCCCCAGGCCATTTTGCTTGGACGACCGCAGCTAAATACCTACAGTCAGAAATGTCAGTGGTTCAATTCGTCCAGTCTCTCAGTTACAACTGGACCTTTAAGCGGAGCAGCATCGATGATGTGAAAATGAGTTTGACTGAACTGTCAATAAATGTTGATGTTATTGACCGGAGAATGAGTGTGGGGTGGTTTGGAAAAAAACAGCAATCTGTGCAGAAATAAAAGCTAGAGAAGACAGATTGAGATGGTTTGGACATGTTCAGAGGAGGGACAGTGGATACACTGGTAGAAGAATGATCCTAGAGAGGAGGTTGATGGATGCAGTGAGGGAGGACATGGATGGAGAAGACAGGGTGAGAGGGAGAAGGAGGATTCACTGTGGAAACCCCTGAAAAATTGACAAACTAAAAGGAGAAGACAAAAAAAAAAGCAGAAGACAACTTAATCTGTTGTTTTAGGGACACAGAGTATAATATTTGGTCCCAAAAGTTAACTTTTACACTCCCACCTCAGTTTCAGGGGGCGCCATACAGAGAAATGGGATGGTCCAGGGACCCAGGGTGGTTGTCCCGGGTGACCACATGAGGAGACATTTTGTGAGAACACACTAGAGTTCTGGCGTTCTGGTGAATTTGAGGTTCAATTCCAGGTCCGGTAGCGCACGTCACCTGACAGGGCCGGGCACGGTCAGCATAGGCCAGCGCTCCTGCTTGACTGATGGGTTTAATGGAAATGTGATGTGGGATGTTTCTGTGTTTGTTTCTGAAGTGTAGAAGGTTGATTGTTCAATGCCACTTGGTCCTTAAGTCCAGATGAGGCGGCAACATGAACACTGAAGAAAAGATGTGGCTATATGGTTGCAGGTTCAATTCCTAAATGTCTAAAAGTGAATCATTGTTATAACGATGTTTGAAGAAAACTTATTGAAACGACTTTGACTTTAGACCTTGTGGTTAAAAACCAGTCTCTTCTCCTTCACAGTGGTCCTGTTGGCAACCAGCCCCGCCTACTTCAGAGGCTTCACCCTCATCGCCCTGAGGGAGGGCAGGGAGGGCACCAGGGACGGGGACTACGCAGGACAGTTCCAGGTGAGAACGTGCAGGTTTTAAGTAGGGAGACAGATTTTTTTCTCTCTGCTGCCAGGGTTTCTCTCATTCCTTTGCTCCTATACTTTACGTATGGCGGTCGGCGCAGCGGCTCCCCCTGCTGTTTTCTGATGTTGAGGTTAAAAAGGGTGTTGCTGACAAATACACCGCCGCTCTGCTGGATAATAGAAGAAAGGCAGGAAACGGAGCAGCCGACGTCTGCGGTTGTCACTTTGGAGCTGCTCTTTCACAGCGAAGCAGACGCGGCAATTTTTTTCCTGCTAAGTAGCAGATATTTCCTCCAGCAGAAGAAAGGAGGCAGATGAGGACAGGGGGAGGGAGGAGATGGGGGCACAGGGGGTGAGGCGCGAAGGGGGGAGAGAGAAGATAAGACATGTTTGCTTTAGTGGTAACACAGTTCCCACTGAGTCTGGAGCAGCTCCTGAGGTGGAGAAAGACTGAAATGGTTTTCTGTTTTCATCTGGACTTGACTTTTATCAGTGTTCTTTCATTGGCTAACTTTTAACAACTTTTGTGTGAGCTATTAGCACTTAACTGAACTTATTAAAATAACCGTTTAACCATTATTTTACCCTTTTTTTACTGTTATTTTTAAATAAACTCAATATGACCCGCAAATTCGTGAAGCGTTCCTTATTTTGGGGCAGTTTGTGGCTTAGTGGTTAATGTAACCGACTTGGGTTTGCAAGGTTCCCGGTTCGAATCCGCCTCCCGCCAAGTTACCACTGGTGCCCTGAGCATGGTATCGTCCCCACCCACTGCTCTCCTGCTCACTACGTTGAAGGGTTAAATGCAGACGCATCATTTCCTGAAGGATTTATAAAGTTCTCTAGATTTAAAAATAAATAAAGTAAATATTTATTTTGGTCCTATTTTTCCTCTCAGGTGTTAGCTGAGGACAATGTTGAGGAGAAAGGAGAGAAAAGGCTGTAAAATGTTTGCTTCTGTAGAATCACGCCTCCCACTGAGCGGGGAGCAGCTCCTGAGGAGAGGAGGAGATGATCTCCTCAATTAGCTCCTGCTTTTTGCAAACACAAACTCACCAGTTTCACCTTCTCTGTATTTTTAATTATCTCCCGCTTTCAAACATTTTTAGGGGTCAAATCAAAACTTGACGATTCCCAAATGGTGGCCCGTGGTCCTGAAGAGGGGACATATTCACCAATCTGTTTCCCCTTCCTTTACTGTTTACTTCAGTTTGGTCAGTATCTGCTAATGGGCTGTTGTTTCCATGACAACAATGAGTCGACAGGCATCTAAGTGAACAGAACTAATTTATTGTTATTTATAAGCAGTTTGTTGTAGGTACCAGGATCTCAGGACTTTTTGACTCCACCACATCTTCTTCAGAGTCACTGACACTAAACACAGAACATCAAACAGTGAAGTCTCTCAATAAAACATTAGAACTGAGTGAAAGTGGAGCAGTTAGCATGAAAAGAGCTAATTGTTAGCAAGGATGCTAACTGACTGTTACCAGTACAAAAACTGTTTGCGAGGATTTTTATAGTAACTACTTGTACTTAGATTATAAGGATAAGTAACTGGTATCGATGATGAATGATAATCAATTGTTATTAGGCCTAAAACATATTGTGCTTGGACAACAACTGATTGTTAGCCAGCATAATAGCTAATTGTTAGCATGGTGATAGCTAACTGTGCTCAATAATTATTCATTAGCCTGCACAAAACTAACCTGGATTTTCTAGTAACTACGTAGACTTATTGTTAGCCTGGATGACACCTAATTGTTAGCCAAAGTAATATCTAATAGCTAGCCAGAATGATAAATAAGTGTTATTCAGGATGATAACTCATAGTTAGACAGGATATTAAGTAATTGTTATTACTTAAAATTATTAGCGAGTTTAATTGCTAATTGTTAGCCCAGGTGGGCAGCATTGAACTGCATTGAGTGGGGACGGTGCCATGCTCAGTAGACCTGAGTTGTAACCTGGCAGTTGATGGATTCGAACCCTCTGGACCCCAGTCCGGTTCCTTAACCACTAGGCCCAGCAGTAAACTAGGAAAACGGATGTTGGCTAGTTGTTGCTCAGGATAATAACTACTTGTTAGCCAGACTTATAACTGATTGTTCACCAGTGCAATAGCTAATTGTTAGCCAAATGACAACCAATTAGTATCCCGGATGATAAATAACTCTATGCCAAGTCAATTACGGCTAGGCAGTACAAACTGCTTGTTAGCCAGGATCGTAGCTCAATGTATCGTAGCCCCTAATTTCCCTTAATCTCCTCAAGGATACTCCTGAGGGATTAATAAAGTTTTATCCGTCTAATTATTCAGTGATAATTTAAAGAAACATCTGGGCCACATAAACCCATTCAACCACCTGGATGGTCCCCACACCAGAGTTTGAGGACACCTGCAGTCTTCTCACCCCTCCCTGGCTAAGGAGGCAGCATCTGTTCTGGGAAGAGTTTGCTGCTTCACTAGGACGTTGTTTACCCTCACCCCCTCACCCCAACCCCTACCTCCCCCACCCTGGGGTAACAATGTCTCCTCCGCTCCCGTTAACTTTAAATGGCTTCATGTGTCAGAGTGTTCGTGTGAGCATACGTACAGTTGTGTGTCTTTCCCACACTTGTCCACATACGTCTGGGACGCGGGTCATATTTACCAAGGCCGCAGATGTCCCAGAGCTGTGGGAGACAGACGGAGCGTGTTTGGATAAGAGACAGGGAGACACAGAGAAAGGGAGACAGGAAGACACAGAGAGAGGGAGACGTGGAGACACAGAGAGAGGGAGACAGGGAGGGCCAGTGAAGGGAAAGGAAGGGAGGGACGGGGACCGATAGGAGATATTATCTTTTCTTTTGCAGAGACGAATGCGGCGTCCTAGGTTTGACCAAAGGATAAACAAAGCCAATCAGTCTGAAGTGCCATGTTCAGGGCCGGGGTTTTAGATGGTGGCAATTACAGGAGTCAGCAGAGCTGAGAGGGGAGGACGGAGGGGAGGACGGAGCGGAGGAGGGTGGTGTTATTACCTCCCTGCACTTGCTGCAACCTTTTAATCATTTCCATTGCATTACTGTTCCTTTAATAAACAATAAGTTTCTCTTTATGGATCCCAGTACCGACAGAAACCATAACAACACGTCACTCCGTATTAATTAGTTCCAGATCCATCGGTTCAGTGGGAAAAGAGTCCATGGAAATCACAGGACACAGGAGAAGAAGGAGAACCAGTGTTCTCTGCTGGAGAACCCATGTTCTCCGCTTCACTACTTCATTATTCAACTCCTTCTCTGAGCCTTGTTTGTTCAGCCTTAATGTGGTTTTTGTGTTGAATCCATGATGTTTATTCTGTTGTGATTAGATTTATTAAATCCATAATGGATTACGGTGTGTGTGTGTGTGTGTGTGCGTGTGTGTGCATGTGTGTGCGTGTGCGTGTGTGTGTGAGCAGGAGGCTGCAGCGTCTGGTTGCATCTCTGTGTTAACGTCGACTTCCTGATGATTCTCGTTAGCTGTGTTTGAATATTCACATCAGTTTGTAGCTGCTCTGTTTGTTGTTGTTGTTGTTGTTGTTGTTGTTGTTGTTGCCACAGTCCGACCGTCACAGATTTAATTTTTCAAGGGGAATTATCAAAGGGGCGAATAATCGCAATTAATTGTGAGTGAATATGTCATGATTGAGATCAATTAATCTAGATTAGTCTTGATTAATCTGGTTTAATCACGATTAATCTGGTTTAATCACGATTAATCTGGTTTAATCACGATTAATCTGGATTAGTCTGGATTAATCAGCTGTTCAATGGATGAGATGAATCTTGGAGTTGATTAATCCTGATTTACAGTTCTCGTTCTTATAAAAACAATTTTTTTTCATTAACTTTTGGAATTAATTTTGGGTCGACAGTGGTGGCCCAGTGGTTAAGGAAGCGGACTTGGGTTCCACAGGGCTTCAGGTTCGAATCCACCAGCTGCCACGTTGCCACTGAGGTGCTCACCACCCAGAGGAAGGCTCACAATATGGTGCAATGAGATTTGGGTGGCGGCCGAAACGAACGAACAACATCTTCATTCCATCTCTATATTAAGAACAGCATTTCTTTAGGATGCAATAATAAGAGATAATTGGGTCGTTTACTCGGAGGAACCCACAGTTTGGCAGATTTTTGTCTCAGTTTTCCAGTTCTGCTCCTCTCAGATCTTCAGCGCTCGTCTTTGGTTCTGTGATCCTTCACGGCTTTTCTTTTAAAAATAGAATTCCAGTCTACAGTGGAGCCTGAAGGTTCTTCAGACGCTGCCTTTAGTTAGACGAGAACTTCTAACACGAGTTCCCGTGGAGCCCGCTGGAACCAGAGCAGCACAGATTTGAAGTGACTTTTCACAGAGGATTTATTCGGCTCCCTGACTCCGTCGCTCCGGCTCAGCGGTTCGGATACAAAGAGTGAAATGATACAGTATTTTTGGCCGTCGCCTGCAGTTGTCTGTGATATTCAACAGTCACAGTGACGCTGGGATTGATGGGAACGATGTATTTATCCAGACCAGAGAAGTTTGTTAGTGGCTGAAATGAAGTCATCTTCAGGAAATGATGCGACGTTTTTTGGGTCGTTTCTGTTAGAAGACACAAAAGTTAACAACTCTGCGCTACCTCTGCTAAAAAGCTACTGGTTTGATTCCGGACTTTTTCAGTGTCTGTCTGTTCTGATGACCTTATTAATTTAGATGTTTTTCTGGGGATACTTTGAGGCCCCCTTGTGGACAAAGGGGATATTTTGATATAACGTTCGCTTACAACTACAGAAAATTGGAAAAAAACATACATGACAGTGATGCAATACTGCCCCCGGTGGACATTCTTTTTACACCCATCTCAGTGTACAGGTATGGAGACAGTGGTGTCGGATATGCCTTATCTTGCTGTGTAAGTAAATAAAGTTTAATTTGTCCTTGGACAAACTATGGAGAGTGGCCCAGATAAGGCCCAAACAGGCTTTCAAATCCGGCCTGCCTAATGCTAGTGCGACATTTGAGGCAATCTGTTTAATGCATTTTAACTAATTAGCTTCAAGTTTTTATCCATATTTCTTTATCAATACTGAGCCGACCCAAGGGTTTGACCTGGTGGTTCTCAAATCGTGGGGCTGCGAGTGAAGGCTAATCCAGAATTAAGCTATCTTCTTCATTCTATCCTTGCTCTGAAAGGCTGCTGGATGGAACCTGTTTGGATCTGAAGCGATAAAATAGCGATGCTTAGATTAGCAGTAATCTGGATTAGCTGAAACTCCAAGTAATAAAATAAAGGTGATATTTTGTCTAACCAACCAGTAAAAAATATGACATGTGGCTCGACTACTAAAAATGTGGCGTCCATGTGCGAGACCATGTTGCGTCACTGGGTCCACACCCGCCCCTGTCCTTGGTAAACTTAAAGGCATGTATTTGAGGAACCCGTCGTATCTGAATGATTTGCTCATGAAAAACACAAGAAGGTGTGTGTGTGTGTGTGTGTGTGTGTGTGTGTGTGTGTGTGTGTGTGTGTGTGTGTGTGTGTGTGTGTGTGTGTGTGTGTGTGTGTGGTGTCTCTTATACACATCTGGAGGAGGGAGTCAGGACGGCGAGGAGCTGAGTCTGGACGAAGTGTTATGGCTGGGGGGGACACAGGTAGGAGTAGTGACTCCCACCTCTGGCTTCGAGGTTCTCCTGGAGAAGGAGTGGCTGAGCTTCGGACACCGCTTCCAGTTGGTACGCCTTGGATTTGGTTCATGTTAAGGTCGTGGGTGAGAAGATGCAGTCTGGTTCTTCAGGTGTCATGTTCCTGTCTCTTATACACATCTAGATGTGTATAATGTGTGTGTGTGTGTGTGTGTGTGTGTGTTTTTCACACATCGTGAACAAACCCACAGAAGCAGCCGTGAAAACACTCGCTGCCAGTTGCTTCCCACTCACTCTCTGCTCGTGGGACGTTCCTTCTTCTCCGTCTGTCGTTTTCCTGTCAGTTCTGAGTCCGACTGTGGTTCTCTCTGTTTGAGAAGGAGAGAAAGAGAACACCAACGGAGAACACCGAGTCCAGACTTGTTTGTCTCCAGATTGACTCGACAGCAGCACCGCTTATTTCCACTTCTGTCCATTCTGATGTCGACAGTCATTATTTTTTATCTTGGACATGTAGCGCCCCCTGGCTTGGACTAATGAGTGAGGATAGATTTTCTGGGCTGTTGTTTTGTCTAATTTCACACCTTGGTGGTCCACATGCTGATGTGATGCAGCTAACCACTTATTTCTGTAGTTCACGGCAGGGATTCCCATGTAAAAATAAAAAATGTTTGACATATTTTTTATAAAATATATAAATATTACAAATATTTTCCTAAAATTAATATAATGAATTAATTTGAGTAATTTCCTTCGGGATAATATAAGTATTCTGATTCTAATTGGAACATCATTAATCCCACACGTCTTTTTCAATTCTGGGAATCGAACCTTGACCGTCCTGCTCTGTGCTTCTGAAGCAGGTTAGCTAACTGCTACACAATGGAAGCACTAAAACATGGCCATGCATTGGAATCGAACCGAGGACTCGGGTCTGTCACAGGATGAACCACAGACTGCCCCATTAACCAGGGGTTGGAGACCGTGGTACTTGTAGTTCCATAGTGTATCCTGTAGGTGGCGCTTCCTCCCGCCTTTTTTTTTTCGCCTCATCTGGTCTTGTTGTTTGATTCTTCGTAGATCATCGACGAGGACGACACCCAGTTCATGACCAACTGTCCTCCGGCGGTGACAGAGAGCACGCCTCGCCGACGCACTAGGATTCAGGTGTTCTGGACAGCGCCACCTGCTGGGAGTGGCTGTGTGATTCTAAAGTAAGTTCTAAGACATTTTTTTTGCTTTGTTCAATGACGTCAGGTGATGAGGAAACATTTCTGCCTCAAAAAAGACAAATTTCATCTGAACAATGTCTAAAGGGTGTGAATAATATGCTTCGCTAATGGAGTGTGAACAACAGGGGGCGCTTGGTGTCACAGGTGTGAAGTCTCATTTTCTAGCACGGAAGTGAGAGAAAGGAAACCATCACCTAGATACCAGTCAATTTTTTTCCTTTTACCTTCACAGTGAGCAGTTTGTTTTTTTCCTTTTTTTAGAAATACACTAAGATTTGAAGAACAGCGCCACAGTGGGGTAACTGTTGGTAACTGTTTTTTGTTTCCTGTATATGTGTGTATATATGGGTGAATATATGTATATGCATACGTATTTATATACACATACGCATAAATATATCTATATATGCATACTGTATATACTTTCTGTTTATATATGTGTATATATATAAATATATATACTGTATATATATATATTTGAGTGTATAAACATATACACATATACTCCATGTGCATTAACAGATATTTAAATCAATATACATAAACATATATATATATATATATTTGGTGTATATACTTATAATTACATATATGTATCTTCATATATGTGAAATTTATACACTAAGTAATAGTATATATTGTATGTTTAATGCATGTGTATATGTGTGTACATATTTAGGTATATATTAAAATGTATTGTATATCCACAGTGTGTTTACACATACATATATCCACGTATTTATATATATATATATATATATATATATATATTTACATATATACACATATACATATAAAACACAGTATACATACACATGCAGAAAACCAAGGACAGGTGGTTAGTGATTCTGTTCACTGGTTTGAATCCCAGCCGTAACTATATGTTTGTCAGGACCAAAGTAACTCCTTCCGTCCCTCCTCCCCTCTCCTCCTCTCCCACTCCTCTTCGGCCCCTCCTCCTCCTCCACCTCCCACACGGCAGCCTCACGTCTGCTACTTTGAATGTATGTTCTGCTCCTAGACAGATGGCTGGTGGCCACGTTCTCCGGATCAATGAATCAATCCTCAGGTTGTGGAACATCTGCTCAGTAAATCCTCCTCACATTACTGTCACCCCTAGATTTACTCCTCCCACCTCCTCCCTCGCACATCACCCCCACCTGAAGAAAACACACGCTCCGACTCTCTGCGCTGATCACTGCGCTCCACTGAGCGATCTCTCCTGTTGTTCCATCGCCTCTTCCCATGAT
This sequence comes from Paraplagusia blochii, assembly GCA_016785265.1. Lineage (NCBI taxonomy): Eukaryota > Metazoa > Chordata > Actinopteri > Pleuronectiformes > Cynoglossidae > Paraplagusia > Paraplagusia blochii. The sequence goes on from JAFBJS010004409.1 coordinate 65,115, forward strand.
GCACCTGGTCACGCTTCACCTGCCGAGCGTTCTAACTGGATGTAGACCGTCCTGGGCAAAACTGTAAAGTCATGTTCAGTTCCTTGGCCTCACTGCACAGAGGTTGTTGGTTTGATCTCCTGGTGGATCGGGGTGGAGTCAGTTGTGGTGTGAATGAGGGTCTGTGACCAGACAACTGACGTGAATATTCCACTTTGGCAGAAGAACAAATGAGTCAAGAACTCATTTTAACTTTCAAGAAAAGTTTTTAAACCATCTCCTCCTCCACCTCCTCCTCCTCCTTTGACTCCCGTCTGTTGTCTCCCCGTCTTCCTCCTTCATCACTCAGTGCTTTTCTTCATCTCTCAACTCCTTCCAGTTTCCAAGACGCATGCATATATATATATATATATACTGTATATATATATATATACATATATATATATATTTGCCTATATAATAATAAGGCACATATATTAATATATGTATTTGAATATCTGTGCACATTATGTACATTAAAATAAATAAGTATACAAATATAAATACCTATATCTACATATATAAATGTATATAATGTGTCTATATAGCATATATAAATATACTTAAGTATATGAACATATCTACACATGTAGATACTTATAAACATTTATCTATATATTTGTACATATGTCTGCACAAAACACACATCTGTAAATATTCGCACATATATATGCACATAGGTAAAGGAATATATACATATATTTATGGCTATATATGTATATACATATATACTGTATCTACATATATAGACATACATGTGTCTAAATTGCATATATGAATGATTATACTGCTAAGTATACGAGCATACTGTCGATGCTTATAAACATATATATATATTTGTAGGGGTGACCGCATGAAACACACATCTGTAAATATCCACACATATATACACATACGTACAGGAATATATACATATATTGCTATATATGTAAATATATATGTGTGTGTACATAAAGATACATATAGATATACTGTATATGTATGCCCAGAAATGTAAACACATATATATATATATATATATATATATAAATTTACAAGTAGGAAAACCAAGGACAGGTGGCTGGTGCTTACTGCTTTGAATCCCAGCCGTAACATTTGTTTTTTTAGAACCAAAGTAAGTCGTCCAGCACCACCACCGCCCCCCACGCCCCCGATGGCTCTTGGCCACATTCTACAGATCAATAATTCCCAGTTTCCAACATTTGGGAATGTTCCAGAAGTGTTTTCAGGAAGCTCGTTAGTCTTCTGACTCGTGGACTCGTCCTCTGGGAGAACTTATTCTTTGATGCCAATTCAAACACCTGCTATTTAAAAACCAGAGTGTTTATATTTTTGGAAGGCGTCCTGACGTTCTGGGCTCCAGCTGACAGCTGCAGTCCTTGAAGAGAGAAAATTATTATTATTATTTTTTTTTTTTTTACGATGGGAATAACGAAAGAAAAGAGAGTTGTCCGTGATTCACAACCGATTACAGCCGAACCGTAAAACTGATTTCACGTCGACGTTCATCAGCAGTTTCTCCCGTGGCTGTGGTTAAATCTGCGATTTCATAAGGACTAATAAACTGTGGTGGTTTCCCGAAGCGCGATGATGGCGTACCTAACCATTACGTCCCGCCATGGACAAATTGGACGAGGACAATTGGAGTTGATCAGGACTGAACATGAGGAGCCAACATGTGCTACACCTGCTCTCAGCAGCTCGTCTGTTTCTACCAATGAGAATTGTTGTGGTCGTATGAGATCATCAAAGTGAATCCAGGAGATGGACGGTTGGTCATGTGACCTACACGGCTGTTCTTTATGATTTGCCCTAAGTTGCATCATCGGCGTCAGATTCTCAAATGAGATACAGATTCATCTCCTCAGTGTCACGTCTTTTTCATCATCACGGGAGGTTCCTCAATGTTCCACCTGGACCAGCTGTCAATCACAGTTTGGTGCCAGTATGGTGCAGTGTGATTTGGGTGGCAGTTGTGGAGACTGTTGCCCTTTAGACCCGATAACGGATAAAGGAATGAAGATTCACCAACAGATACACAAATACTGGATCCCGAAATCCATCCATCATCATCCTCTTATCTAAGGCTGGGTCACAGCACCACCCAGGGACACAGGGACACCCAGGGACATCCCACAACCACAGACTTCCTCCAGCTCCAGCATCTGGGACGGATCTTTAAACATTCTTAGGTTCTTGAGGTTCCTCCTCCCAGAGGGAAATGTCCAAAGCACCTCTGGGGGACATGATTCAAGTGGCCAAGTCACAAGTGGCCAAGTCACCTCCTCTCTACTCCCAGCTCCTCCAGAGGGACACAGCTCCTCACCTTGTCTCCTGAGGGAGCTCCCTGCCACTTTACTGAGAAGGCTGAGTTCCCTGGAAGAAACCAAACCTCTGGTAGAACATTGTTGGTTCAAATATATACTGGAAAATGTTCAGGAAGGTTGTCTGGCACAACAGCGCTTAGATACACAACTCCTCCTCCAGGCAGGAGGTGTTCAGCCTCCTCCACCTTCATCATGTAGGTCTTAAACTCCCCATCAGATTCAGATGAAGTTCAGAAGGTGTTGAAGGATCTGCCTCAACGTTGACCCTGGTTTTTAACTTCTCTGACACATATTTAACTCTCGCTGGATTTATTTTGGATCTTGGCATCGACTCCCGCTCCTCCGACGCCGTGGAGGTTCAGACTGTACGAAAACATGAGCCAAGAACCAGGCACCGATTCTGGAAACACAGAAAATATTTCCTTTTCTTTATGGCATAAATGTCTCCAAATACCTAAACATATAGAAATATATAAAAATTTGTAGATGATTTATCTTTTTCAACGTTTTAAATACATGTTTTAATGGATGGCTCATTGGTGGAGCTTTAGAGTGTGATATTAATAATAGTTAGAAGAATTATATTGATTTTAATTAAATATAATTCTATATTCTTTATTTTTGTTTGTTTTGTTTTACATATATACAGTATATTTTGGGGTGAGAATCTTTCACTCACGATCACTATCCGATTCAAATCTAGAATCACAGGCTACGATCTGATTCAGGAACGATTTATAAAAATATTAAATGATCGATCCAGTTTGATTCGATTCAATAAAAATTTGCAACTCCTCTTTCAACTACACTAAGGGAAGCAGTGGGCGGGGCTCTGGAGCAGGAAACCAATCCACGGACAAAAATCCCAACCATCGGATCAATTTACTGCATTTAAGCCGATCAGAGCTTTATTGACCGATACACTCAGATCGTGTCGATCACAGATCGATAACTGATCCAAAACGATTAATCTTCACACCCCTAATATATATATATATATATATATATTTATATATATATATATATATACATACAAACCAATGTTTGAATCTTTTATTTAATTAATACTTTGTATTTCCAAACAAAAAAATATATAAAATATATTTAATATATTATGTATATATATTTCTTGCTCTGTTCATTATAAAACATTAATATTTAAAATTTCTCATCTTAAAAACATATCTTGACATTCAACAGTATATTTGGGTATACT
>JAFBJS010004410.1:8035-36789 GCA_016785265.1 Paraplagusia blochii
TTCACTGCAGCTATTTGATTAAGTAAAATGAATTATTTTTCTTAAAAATTGTTTTTATATGTTTATTTATTTATTTATATTTATATTTTGTTTAATTGGTGTCATATGTATGCTAGCGTTGTCCATTTATGTTTTGCTATTTTTTCCGTTAAAAAAAAAATCAGTGAATGCAGTATTTTATTGTAGGCTGCAGCAATTTATTTAAGACATTATAAGAGTGTATTTTTTTACTTATAATAATTTTTATAAATAGTTGTGACCTGTAGGTTGAGGTCTTTTAGACCATTTATTCTTTAATGGTCTGGACGCACAGTCACCTGCTAATGACAAAAAAGTTGTATTAAGTTAGTTTAATATAATTTCTTTAACACTTCAGTTATTATGATATAAGTTTAATAAACTAAAGGTTTGTGCAGTAATTCATGTTCTATAAATAAAAAATATTATAAATGTTAAAAATAAATTTCACATAATTTATTGTCCCCACAAGGACCTGAGACACAACGGGTCTATGACCCAGCAGTTGAGAAACACAGTTTTAGTCTTAAATCTTACTTTCACTACATTGATTGCTGAATTGTTGTTGGCTGTTTTGGTGGGTTTATTGTTAATTTTTATCTTATATTTATTGTGAATATTTTTGATGGTATAATGTTTAGGTTAATGAAGAACTGATGAAGTGAATAAAATGTTTATGGTACCGGTTTTATAGGAACTCTGACCTAAATGTGTCCAATTATGCCCTAATGTCTGCACTTATAAAGTGAATAAAAGTTCCTCTGTCGTCTGTCCATCAGTGATCACAGAAGCTGCTACAGTAACACACACACACACACACACACACAGAAGTAGGGCCCCAGGCCATCTGCAGCAGTAAGTGTAAATGATCGCATAGCTGTGGTCATAACTCACAGTCATGCAGGGCCACTGATGAAAGCTGACACCCAGTGTCTCAGTGTGTGTCATTTTAGACTCTTCATGTCGCTTCCCTTCCCTTCTGTCTCCTCTCCACTTCCTCCTCCTCCTCCCTCTCCTCCTCCTCCTCGATGCCTCGGGTGATGAAACTGACTCTGTTAAATTAGACCACCGCCACCCCTCCCTAAACCTCCACCCATGTACATGCACACACACACACACACACACCAACACACACTTGTTTGCCTGTGCTCTGCGGCCACATCAGCGCACTTCACCTTATTGATCTGCTCCGATCTGTTGCTACAAATCAGAACCATCCGTCACTGGTATCAGTAGTTGGAGGGCAGAGCTGAGAGGATGGTGATGGATGACACTGTCATCACATGGTGGAGTGAGGAGCGGTGATGCACCCACACCCACGTTAACAACAGGTTCAAAAAGTGGAAAAAATTTCACTTTCAGGACTGAAAGACCCGATCGATGGATCAATGATTCACTGATTGACACAGTGATTCTCCCATCATTACGTTACCGTCTCTGTCTTTAAACCAGTACTTGTCAATTATCTTCTGTCATGTCCCCCTTTGGCAAAGTTAACGAAAGAGTGCAGGGAATGCATGAGCCAATCAGAGAAAGGAACAGAAAAGCAAGCCAATAGTAGGCTCTGTACTTTCTCAACTCAGTAAAAACAGCTGACAGTCATCATAAATAAGGCACTTATGTCAATTTAATAACGTGAATCCATATCTCAAAGCCAAAACTCGCAGATTCACTGAGAGAACGAATGGAGAACCACGATCATTTAGTCGTTAACCACACTGTGGCAACTTAAGTGGCCTGACTGGAGGTTTAACACTTTAATAATATTATTATTTGACACAAATACAGCTATTATTGTAAAGACGACTATGATTACTGTTATTATTTCCAGTATTACATCAGCTTCACTGTTATTGTTGTCACTATGACAATGAAGAATACAACAGGCAGACACCTAAACCTGGTTAACTTCATGACATTGTTGAGAACACTTGACACTGTTGATCATATTCTACTGAGCTCCACTGGTTCAAAACCAAAACCCAACTCTTTTATGCAGTGACAATACAACGGTAAAGGTTTGATATAGGAAACCAGGAAGGTTAGGAAGAGATTACGGTTCGGGATTAAAAAAACAAAAAACAAAACAAAGACACAAACATTGTGGACACAAGGGTTGGACAATATGCCAAATATTTGAGTTTAAAACAGGGATAAAAATGTCCTGGTGGTTCAGAGCAGACCGGTGATAGTATGGAGAATCAAATATCCAGAAATGAAATGCAATGTAGACGAGCAGAGACGTCAGTGTGTTGGCAGCGCCCTCTACTTCCTTCAATTGTGACGTGTCATTGTGTTTATTTTTAACAAAAACCCAACAAAATGCACAACAACAGGCAATAGAATGTTTATTGGTCGTCTCACATACGGAGACAGTGATTTCTCTCATTTTGACATGTTTGCTCCAGTGTTACTGAAATGTTGTTGAAGTTGTAGGTCAGTTTGGTCGGTGCTGTGATGTGATCTTCAGTGTATTCTTTTCCGGGAACCTCACAGTGGGTCAAAATCTAAAACCAAATAAAGTTGCAGGCCTAACATAGCCTAACATTTATTTAAAAATATCAGTTTCTCCATCTTCTACTCTAACTCCAACTACATCCATGTCCTCTCTCACTGCATCCATCAATCTCCTCTTTGTCTCCTACCTGGTAGCTCCATCTCTAGGATCATTCTTCTACCAATGTCTCCACTGTCCCACCTCTGGACATGTCCAAAAGCATCTCAATCTGTCTTCTCTAGCTTTTTCTCCAAACCTTCCTGTCTGTGTTGTCCCCCTAATCACCTCATTCCTGATCCTGTCCATCCTTGTCTCTCCTGAAGAAGATTTTAGCATCTTTATCTCCACCAGCTCCAGCTCTGCCTCCCGTCTTCTGCCTATACCTAGTGTCTCTAAAGATTTTTTATTTGTTAAACATCTGGAACAAACAAAGCTCACTATCATACACACACATTTTAGTTTTTTTCACAGACCAACAACACAAAACCCCCCAAAAAGTGTGACAAGCTCATACACCACTAATACTACAAGTATATATTATATTGTGCCAATTTACTGATGGACAAAATATACCTTGGGGTTTGAGTTTGACAGATGTTGTGCAGCTGATCAGTTTGGTCAGGAAAATCAAAACTTCCAGCAACTTATTTCCTCAGTTTTCTTACAACCAGAGAAACTCAGAGGAAAGAAGGAAATGATGTCAGAAATCTTTGACATGGCGACACACACACACACATGGGCACACACACACTCAGGGAGCAGGAGAGCGAGAGAGTAATTGAAAACCTACACCTTCATATTTGTGAAATGCCCTTAAGCCCCTTAAGTAGAACGCTCCCCCCTCCTCACACACAGAGAAAAGGAAAGCGGGTGAAAATGGTTAAACATTATTGCGGTGGGACCATGAGGGTCAGAGAGGAGACACCTGTCTTTCACTCTCCTCACCTCTCTCTCTTTGTCTCGCTGCTAAAGCATAAAATTAAAAATTTGATTTCACCCTTGAAGGACACTCCTGCTAATTATGCCTTAAGATTTGTGGGAAGGAAAAAAGAAAGCAGGCAGAGAGACAAAGAGGTTATAAAGAAAGAGTGGGACACAGTTTTAGTTTAGCTGACGTTCTAAACCTTTGTGTTCTCCAGGCTGTCGCTCAGGGAATCTGCGAAAAAGACAAAAAATAGTATTGTTAATTTGTAATTTGACTTCATCATGTGGATTTAGAGTTGATAATTTGCCGTTTTCACACAGATTAACCATCAAAACCAACTGGGTCAGTTGTTAATCCTTGCTTTGGATGTTCTTAAAATACAGATACAAGTACAAAGCAATACAAAATATAAAAAATAGTCTGAAACTAAACTGCATCCACAAATCCAGTAACATCTAGAGGAGAACATAAAGTACCAACTTCAATGAGGGATTATATAATTCAATTTTTTTTAATTCCTGGAAATACATTTTCATCATTGCTGTCTAAAAGGAAATCCTTGGAATAAGTAACAAATTTGAATCTGAGAAAAGAGTGCAATAAAGTGACTTTAAATAGAATATATTTAGAATATAGAATACAATAATGTTCTTGCCTTAAAGAAAGCACTTGGTATCTTTCTTGGTGAGTAAAGTCAGTTAAACCATTTGATGAAACCATTAACACCACCCACAGTCTGATGACCTTCAATCTATATCAGTATGTGTCTCTTAAATAGGTTTTTCACTTTAGAAAAATGATATTTTCATTTACAAACATTGTAAAAAACAACATAAAATGCATTTTACAGACTTGCAAGTGTCAACTGCCACCCTGATCTACAGTTAGCCCTGACACCACCTGCTCCTGTTGGGAGGATATGGGTTTTCTATGTAGATTTCCCCGTCAGCTCCAGCCAATGTCGGCCTCTCTTCAGTGCTGACTGAGTGATCAGTCCTACATTAGAGCACAGTGGAGTTTTAATGAAGTGTGGACAGTGGCTGCAGCTGATGGCATTGATTACCACATACACAAAACATAATACAGTCTCAGTGTGATGGACAACAGCAGACAAGACTCTTTTCTCCTCATCACAACAGGAAAGAATTCACAGACATGACTGTCTGTGTCCCTCCTCCTCCTCCCCGTCCTCCCTCCTGGTCCTCCTCCCATCTCGCTCTATCTCCAGCCTCTGGCCTTTCCCTCTGATGTCCTCTGTCACGCTCATGATCTATCTGTCTCCTTCATACACACAGTAACACTCTGTTATATACAGTATCTTACCATGAATGCGCCTTTTAATTTGAAAGTGTTTGTTTTAACGTGGAACAAACACTCGAGGGTAAATATAACCCATGACCATCACAACTTAATAATGCAATTTATTAATAAAACATTATAATAATGCAATGTTTTAACGTGTAGTTCTTCCTTTTTTCTGCATTTTTTACATTTTTTTTCTTCTTTAACAATCCAAGGAACACAGAGAGACAGACAGACAGACAGACAGACAGACAGACAGACGGGTAGATAGATATAACTCAACCCAAATTAATCCCTCGGGAGAACCCTTTGTGAAATTAAGGAAAAAAAGAAGAAGTAAAAGCTTTTTCATTTTCCTGGAGGGAGAAATCCTAAGATGTTAAATTGGCTAAAGAGCAGGAGAAGACAAAAAAATAAAGATTCAGGTGACCATTTTAAAAATGGGATTATTGTAATTGGTTGTAATTTTAAAAACACATTTATTTCTTTTAGATGATCTCACCCAAGAACTGTCTTTCTAGGTACACTTTTTGGAGTTAAGGGGGAAAGACCAGGAAAATACTACAAGGTGAGATTTCTTTTTTATTTTTAAGAACTGAAAGTTGCAGACACACCCTAAGATGTCGACTCCGCCCCTCATACTTTACGTCACTTCCTATAAGGAACCTGTGGCTGATTATGTCCAAGTACAGTTTATATAAAACGTACAGAATGTTGATGCTTATATCAATAAAGTGTAGCTATATGTGATATGTTTTTGACTTATAACAATTTTGGGTTGTGGCTATATCGTCAACGTTTATTTGATGCCAATAGAATGCGACGCGAAGGGCGCGTATCTTTAAAAGTCTTTCGGCTATATGCTAAATTAATACAACATCGGTTGTCGCCATTTTCTAATTGAAACCCCCACGACTTGAAAAACTGCCTGGAGGCCGCAGGAGTCGCCGCCCGGGACCAGCGTTACTATCTGGATTAAAACACGGACCACACCTGTCGTCATCACCCGTGAAAGAACTGGATACAGAATGGAAAATTAATCCAATGTGAAGAAAAGTGAATCCGGCGGGAGCCTCAAGTTTAAAGCCAAAGGTAGGAAGAAAAAACAGTGAGGATATTACAATCGAAAACACACTTATTTTACTTTTTTACGTTACGTTACGTTAACATGTCTTCAAAGTTTAAACGTATACATTTAAAAAGAATAGAATGGTGACCTCATTGACTGAAAATAATACACTTTGTAGATACTATATATTATATATTATGCAGCTACTCAAAGAAGAGAATTTCCAATTCCCAGTCTGGCAACAGTAGGAAGAAAATCTGACCCACGCAAAATGAAGCCCACAAGCAGGATGTGGTGGATCTGGATGCCAAACTTAGCTATAAATACACTGTGCTTCTTCTTCTTCTCCTATTTTGGGATTGTCCCTATTTCAGCGGGTGCCACAGCGAATTGTCCTTTTCCATCTCTTCCTGTTCTCTGTATCTTCTACTCTGACTCCAACTACCTCCATCACCTCCTCTTAGTCTATTTTTCCAGGTTGCTCCATCTCTAGTATCATACTTCTACCAATGTATCCACTGTCCCTCCTCTGAACATGTCCAAACCATCTCAATCTGGCTTCTCCAGCTTATTATCCAAACCCTCCTGTCTGTGTTGGTAGGAAGAGTGTCTAATGTGTGAGTGTACGGTTTTCAATTTACCTGTAGTGAAGTAGTGGACAGGACATACTGTGGGTCATGTACAGTCATGGACAATTTCTGCATTTGTAGTGTAGTTTCCCAATTGCAAATGCTTGAAAACATATTAATTTATACTTTTGTTGAAATTAATTTCAAATGATCGCTAAAAATGAAATAAATGTAGTGAATGCTGTGTCACCATGGTAACAACATCACATTAAGCACTTAGAAACGGGGTGGAGAGGCATTTTAGTAATGAAAACAGTGCCAGTGTTCTCCATCCTCCATCATCACTAGGGAGAGACAGCACACATCCAATAATGAGTTTTCTCCTAGTCATTGGTCCAATACTGAAGTTATTTTTGTCCTCCTCTTCTTGCAATTAGGGCTGTGGTGCAGTATTGCCTATACGAGAGAAATACCATAAAAATGCATGTTGTTGCATGGAAGCAATGATCGAAGCGCAACACTACATCATTTATGTTTACAGAAGGGTATCACATTCACTCGATCAACAGAAGCTGCCGTTAACAAACTGAACAAACATTTTGTCTAATGTGTAAAGTAGGTTTAAACTTTTAAAATTCTTTTTTCTGTGTATCTTCAACATATTTACGAGTCAACTTGTGTTAAAAATACTTCAACGTCCGTGCAAAAAGACAACTTTAAGAGTGCACACGAACACAGCAGCTGTGCTGCCTAGTGTTAACACAGGCCATTCATTCAGTCAGTCCCAGTGGACACTAATGTCAAAATATTTTGGATTATTTCTGTATTGTCCCAAAGATGAGCTTTAATCACCTTAAATAGGATCTCCTCTAGAGCTGACCACTGAGCAGCTCAGGCTCTTTCTCTGCGTACGTGTGTGTGTGTGTGTGAGTGTGTGTGTGTGTTGCCCGATCATTTGGAGCATGAAGAACAGAAAGAGTTTGTAGATTAGGGGAAGCTCAGAGGATTAAGGTCATTTCCTGTGTGTAAGCTGTAAATTAACCCTGCAGTACCACAGGGTTCAAACAGAGGCAGCACCGCAGACCAACTAAACTCCGTACTGAGGATGACCTCAACATGGCCCGAGCACCGGACTCAGTGTTTCTGGGCGCTGGTGTTACGCGGTCTCAAGACAAATGAAAAAATATAGCAAGAAAATGAGAAACCTGATATAGACCTTTAATTTTGGATGATTACATTTGACAGATGAGGTTACAAGGAGTAGAGGTGGTGAAAATGCAGGAATTTAGATCAACTGTTCAGAGCAGTGGAGACTGTGGATGAGAGGAGAAGAACAGAGTGGAGTCAGGATGGAACAACTGGAGAAATGAGTCAGGAGTGATCTGTGATAGAAGAGAGTCAGCTAAGGTGGAGGGACGGTGGAGAGACCAGCCATAATGGTGGATTAGAGACACTAGGACTAGGTAGAAGACAGGAGACAGAGCTGGAGGTGGAGGAGTTAAAGATGGTGATATTCTCTTTAGGAGAGACAAGGATGGACAGGATCAGGAATGAGGTGATTAGAGGGACAACACAGACAGGAAGGTTTGGAAAAAAAAAGCTAGAGAAGGCAGATTGAGATGGTTTGGACATGTTCAGAGGAGGGACAGTGGAGACATTGGTGGAAGAATGATCCTAGAGATGGAGCTACCAGGTAGGAGACAAAGAGGACATTGATGGATGCAGTGAGAGAGGACATGGAGGTAGTTGGAGTTAAAGCCATCTAGTCCTGAGGATACAGAAAATAGGGGAGAAGGAAATTGTTGACCTGCTGTAGCAACCCCTGAAAAAAGGGACAAGCTGAACGGAGAAGAAGATGATTTTTGATGTTTAAATACATTGAGTTTTATGATGCAACTTTTGTTCATGATTTGTGTAAAAATTTTACTGCTCCACTACTGACGATACACAAAAAGACAAACTGTGCCTTTAGTTACACTGACTTTAATTCTTATGTGTCTGTGTTCAAATCCCATCTATTCATTTACCTCCTCTCTCTGTGTCTCCGTCTCTCACTGTCCCTCTTTCCCTCTTGTGACCTCCCTATTTGTCACATTTATCTCCTCTTCTCTTCCTTTTCTCTTCTCTTCTGTCCTCCACGAGTCCTTTGTTGGTTGATTAGTAGCCTCGATTGAACACACGAACACACACACACCAGTAAGAATTGGTTCCTGAAGTATTTTTAGCAAAGCACAGACTGGGCTACATTGTGCTGCCTGGGTGTCGACAACAGTGGTTGTATTTAGAGTGTGTACAGTACTGGTTTGTGTGTATGACAGTGACAGAGGGACTCCCAAATTTGTACAACTAGTGCATGTGTGTAGCTGCTACTGAATACATGAGTACACTGCATTTGTTGTGAAGTTACTTCCACCCCCATAGTTTGGTCACAACACACAAAGAGTTGTGTCCCAAGACACGGCTTCCTGGTTCTTTTGTGACAATGTATAAAACAAACAAACAGCACAATGTATTCATGATTCTGCATCTGTAAAAACACATTGAAGAGAGAAAGAAGTCAATGTCACAGCTCTGATGCTTTATTTATACTAATTTTGCTCCTTAAATCCTTGACTATCCTTGATCTCCTCCACTGTCATCACCTGTAGGTTTCCTCCTTTTTTCCCCTCTCTGGGTTTTTTTGGAAGTCGTTCCTCAGTTGGTGTGAGGGTCTATAAGGGCAGGGGGTATTTTCCAGTTTTTTTTCTGTTACTGCATCTTGTTTTATGCATAATGGTTTATGAAGTCCATTGGCTGGTTGTTTTGATTTGGCACTAAATAAATCAAAGTTGAGTTGAGTTGACCTTTTTTTACCCCATTGTGTTTTACCTTGAGGACTCCATGTCTCGTGTTCTGTTACCACCGAGTCTGTTTTGAACCAGACCTGAACAACTGATTGGTTCAGACTTTGATTAGATTTGAAGGTCTTCATTGGTTGCTTCACAGCAGATCATCTCCTTCCATCTTACCCTCTTCCTCTGCTATAAGACCAACTTTATCTTCATTTCTCTTTTACAGAATCCATAAATCTGCTTCGAGGCCTTCCTCTATTACCTTCTCCTGATGAGGAATTCCTCTCTATCATCATCTTTCCTAAATAATCATAACTATCCTCTACACATGTCCAAAACATCTTAACCTGACATCTCTTACCTTAAAACCAAACTGCCCCACCTTAACTGTCCCTCTGATCTGCTCATTTGTGAAGTCCAATCAGTTGTTGTTGTCCATGTCCTGCTCTGGTCCATTTATAAAATGCTATCCTGATAAATACATGATCTTGAATGATGGACGGTAAACTCATAGTACAAAAGCAAAAGAGACTGTGTTGATGAACATTTTCAGTTTTTGATACAACTCTGCACACAAGTAGGAAACACATGCGGCAAAGCTGGAAAATCTGAAGCAGACAAACACACCTGAGGACCTGCATGCTCTGTTCGAGAAAAGAGGCCTGTCGTTACCTGCCTTTAGTCTGGGCACGCGCACACACACACACACACGCACACACACACACACACTCACTCTGTGACTTAACAAACCATCTAGTCCAGGTGTGTGTGTGTGTGTGTGTTTGACGGGCCAGGCCCTCCATCAGCATCCTGTCACACACAAGATGTTTATCCAATTTGTCAAGATAATCTTTCTTCCAACTGGCCGCCAAAGAGAGTTCCTACGCTCCCCGTCTCTCTGTCACTCTCTCACCTACACTCACTCAGTCACACACACCTGGGAAAAGATCAGTGATTCCTGGCATTGGCCTGAAATGGAGGTCATCTCTGTCTCCATCTTTACTTGGTCAACGCTGAAACACCTTTGACAACAACTTACCTGCAGTTTCCTGAGGATGATGGTCAGAGAGAGTACAGAAATCTAACGCTTAGTTATCAAAGCTGTGAGAATTTTTTTTGTTGGAACTAAATATGTCTGTAAATCAAGCCCCCAGACCCCCGTGTTTCTGCAACTCAGTAGCATAAGTTCTTTTATTTGCCTTTATGACAAGTCCTTTTTAACATCAAGTGGAATGTGTTGAAAGTCATATACGATCCTGGACTGTTGCAAAAGACGTTAATTTTCTATAGAAGGCTCTCATTGGCCATGGTTAGGATTAGTGTAAAAGGATTGGTGAGAAGTGTTTACGCGCTTTTGAAGATTTCTCATTTCTAATATTTGGAGGTGTCGTCTCATCTGCTCCAATCGTCTTTTGGATTGAAAAACAAACAACGGTATGATTACACGCCTGTGGCATCCAGAAGTTGGTCTGTCAGATTATGGAGCGTTTGTAAGGTTAGTTTGTTATGTTAAAATGTGTCAAACAGGAATGGGTGGAATAAAGACATGAGGGAAATATTACTGTACTGTAAAAAGTTTGAAGAAAAGAATTTGGCTCATCCTTCATCAAATATTTTTACCTGTCACACTTTGACTTTTAACAAATTCCTTTCACTACTGTAGTACTATCTGTGGCTATCTTCTCTATGCACTAACATAGAGAATGTTTTTTTTTTCCAAGAAAAAGTACTTTAAAAAAAAGCTTTTTAGGTAATCTATGGCTAGGAAATTCTATAGAATAAGAAATGTAAAAATTGGTTTATGTTTAATTTCCGTATTGTTTTGGTTAATTAAATGAAAACAATTTTTATGTTAGTTTTCTTATGTGTAAAGCTTTAAAATAGAGCTAAGTAATGTAGACCATGAGACATGACATAAAACAAAAGAACTACATTAACTAATGGAAAATTCAGTATTCAAAAAATACTCTGTCTACAGCCAAAGTCCAAACTTCTAAAACCTCTAAGGGTTGAAGTAAATAACACCCGAAACATATGTGTTTCCTTGAGTGAACAGTAGGTTTTGTTTTTTTTAAATAATATTCTGTGACATCATGATTTTAAATATTTCCTATTTGAGTTTTAAACAGAGAAGTGAAATGCTGGGTATCACTTGTGTCATCATGACCAAAATTAATATTAGCAGAGATGAAATACGAGTTAATCAATAAAACTAAGTAAAAAACAACTGAAGAAATATTTTTGCTGAAGGTTAAAGAACTCGGTAAACAAAATTGTGAGCCATTTAGATCAGTGTTCCCCAACCTTCAGTGTGCCACAGACCGGTTAAATGTCTATTACTATTTACATGGATTGGTCGTTAAGTTGTGGCAGGTAAATAACCCTTAATAAAACAGCCACAGCTTTTAACTTTCTGTTACCAGAACGGAGTAAAAGGTTAGAATCTTGTATCCATGACTCTGCATCATTTTGAGTTTATTGTTGTTGTCTTCACTGAGAAAATATTTCCTAATCAAATATAGTTGCATTATTGATGATGGAATCCTAGCCATTCTATTGGTCAGTTCTTTTGTTGATATGGGTATGGATCAAGTGGAAGGAGTAGACAGATGGGGCCAAAAGGAAACATTATTTCTCTGCGACCCAGCACCAGTTCAACAACGACCGGTACCGGTCCCGGTTCAGTGGTGGAAACCACTGGTTTAGATTATTTCATTCATTTGTCCCTGGAGCTTTTTGTTCTGTTTTATTTTCTGCCCCTGTGCTCTTCTGCCGCCCACTCGGCTCATAAAGCATCTCTGACTGGATCAGCCTTTAATGTGTTATCAGTGGAGAATGAGATGCCTTGAAAGCTGCACCTTAAAACACACGTAGACACTTAACTTCTGAGCCTGGTCTTATCTGACCTGAAGGTTGCCTTCAATCAGACTGTCATTTTGACTTGGTGACAGTGTGTGGCATTTAAACTAGTCCTGGCCTGCTCTTTGTTTCTACTACCTGTTTTCTGGCCTTCCCAATCACCGTTACCCCAACACACGGTAACCACCCTTCTCTGAACGCTGAGGGAAACACGCTGAAAAACAGATTGTGGCAGAAAAACAGCGCTCTTATCTCCATCTGCGCTGGGCTGTTTTGATGAACGTTCGGATGTTTTTCCTACAGTGCACAGTGAGGCTAGGAGCCCACACACACTGTGATAGCAGAGAGAACGTGGGGCAGGTTGGGCAGGTTTTTTTGCCACCAGACTGAGACCAAACATGAGTGGATCGCTTGCTTACGAGCAGCTTGCACCATCACCACCCAGTTCACAAGGCCTGTTGTGGAAATCCCGACTTCACACAGGTCACCTTTGTGCCTCCTTATCGGAGTGAGAGTTGCTCAATGGAGCCGTGTATGTCAAAGAGTATGAAGGTATGTGGATGTGGGAGGCCGTGACAGTTGAGATCAGAAGGGAAAATCTAAGTTTCTGATCCTGGCAGAATTGTTTTTAACTTCTGGAGCGTGTTCATTTCAAGGTTTATTTGGTCTTTTTCAATTTTGTTTATGTCTTTAAGGAACTTTGGAGCTTGTCCAAGCGTCCAAAAGCTGTTAAAAACATTACTGTTGTTTGTTGGACTGACAACTGGGCTGGGCTTCACTCTGTCATTTTGATAGAACTCCAGGGTTCACCTCCTGGGCAAGATCAAATCCCAGTAAGACGGTTAGCTCCTCCCAATGAGCTCACCACCTGCAGGTTGGTTCATGAGGAGCTGGTACAGTGTGATTTGTGTGGCAGTTGTGGAGCCCGTGACCCCTTGGCCTTGTAATAGAGATGTAAATGGATATGGATGGACTTCTTTTTAGTGTAAAAAGATGTTGCCATATATTTTGTTAAAGTTCAAGAAGAGTAATTTTTAACTTAAAATGCAATGTCAGTATGTCTCTGTTGTCTAAATAGTTTCGTCTTGGATACAGAGTTTAATAGAACATTTTAACCCTTTTATGTGTTATTTGTTACAAATGTTAAAAGATGTTAAAAACACAAAGATCATGGTTTATTGGTCTTTTTATTAATATTTTTAAAATATAAACTCTCACTAAGTTAAGTCTGAAAAGAAGAAATTCATGGCCCAGTATTGGTCCGCACTATTGGAACCCCTAATGTATCAAATAAAATTTTTTTTTGCACAGCAGTGATGCTTAATACAAGATTTTAAGATAAATACATATAGAAAGTACAAAAGATTTTTTGCAAAGTTGTTTTGTAAAGTACCCTAACCGTAACCTAAAGTTTTAACTTTAGGAAGTTAAACCCTGTCATCATGTCAACCTGCGTCATGATCAATCCATATTTTTTCCTTGTCCAAAGGAAAGAACATGTACAATAGTTAACAGGACTAACCATGGAGAGTCAGGTATCAGTAGATTGTACTGTAGTGTATTATGACATGACATCGAACCCGATTTCTCTGTTAAAGCAAAAAAAGAAAGTCAAGAAAGAACTGTCAGTCAACCAATCGATCATATCTCTACCAGACAGGGTAAAAGATAAAAGACGGTTCCTGTGTGTGGGACATTTTGCTACACACAAACACAGGTCGGTCCAGCCAACTGTGTCCTCTATCATCACATCCGAGGCAGCAGACGTTACTCAGCCGGGGCTGCTGAAGTGATGAATAGGCTGTGGACAGTTGAGAGCAGCTTCTGTCAGAATAATGTCTATAAGTAGATGGTGGAAAGTTTTCACTCCAACAGACCAATGGATGAAGCCTCTGGTTCAGTGTTATTCTTTGGTCAACTTGTGTGTGGAGATGTGCAGGGAATAAATGTAGTGTTTGATAAACCAGAGTTAGATCTTCTCCATACATCCATCAGTTACTCATCAAGGTTATCCAATTACTTGCAGACTCTGGAGAGAAAGAGATATTTTGAGTGCAGAACTTTGATGAGTTTTCTGTACCTTTAGAATGGGCTGCAAATAAAAACTAGCATGAAGTCACGGGCCAGACTGGATATTTTTGCCAAAATAAACTGTAAATATTTACACCTCACCAGATATTGAAGGCAAAGGCGGTGGCAGGGTCTCTTGTGGCTCCTAGCAAGATATTGCTGGGGCTCCCACCCTATCAGTGCCTGCAGCAAAAAAAAATTGAGCGGGCCCCACAGTGGCTGGAGCCCCAAGCAACTGTCTGGCCCCTCTGGAAGTGCCGCCTGTGAATTTATTTTTATTTGTGGGAACATTGAATCCTGGAACAGGCGTTTAATATTATCAACACATGAGGAATTAAATCAGAAATAAAACACACATCAGTGATATTTGCCTTTATCTGTAGCCTTTACAGATCCTTTTAATGTTTTTTTTTTACAGACCTACAACAAAAAAAACCCAAAATAACTGTGCTATAACAAAGACCATGCACTAACACTAACAAATCCTGCCACTATATGAGGCCTATATAGTGGTGGGGCAACTATCGTATATTTTTAATATGAAATTGCAGGCCAAATGTAATTACACTGCGGGGCAATTTGAGTTTGACACCTGTGCTATAGAAAAGTGCTAAAGTGCTAAAAATCCACAGGACATTTATTGAGTTATATTTGCTGTTAAACAAAACATACGTAAAAATTGTACACTTTGGAATACAACAGGTTCAGAGAGGTTGTTTGTAAGTTCAAGTAGTTCATATATCATATGTCTTATTATTACATTTCTATCTATAATTGTCATTTTTTGGTCTTTTTAATATCATTGCTTCTCTGAATAGGAAAATGCTATACCTTATGAATGAGCTGAAACAATGTCAGGGCATAAAAACATGATTATATCATATGTATTATAAAAAGTATACTGTAGTACAGTACTGTAACAGAAAAGGAAAAATGCAATTCTGTTCACTAAAATCATTTATCAGTCAGTGGATGTTCAGACCTATATACAGTATGTTCATAAGAGGGACGTCCGTATCTCCAGGAACTGCCATGTACTGCTTTTATGGATTAGTGCGTGTGTGTGGCCATGCATACCCTCTAATAATCCAGATTAGTGTAAATGAGGCTGTTAAGTGGACTAAAAAAACTTTTTTGTTACTGTGCCTCACTCTGGTTTTAGTTCTGTCCCACAGCACAGTTTAATGAAGCATGACAGCTCCCTGCTTCCCCGGCGACCTTCAACCCCAATCATGGTGGTGTGGGACCCAACTCCACCATCATTCTTCATCTCTCTCACACATACACGCACCTCAGCACATTGTTTCAACAGATTAGAGAAGATTGCCGGAAAACTCTGGCAGGCATGAAGCTTGTGAGAGGAGCAGAATGAGGCAGAACTGCTCATCAGGATTATAATTTGACTTGTTTTCTTGAGCAAAATTGGAGGAAGGAAAAAAAATTAAATATAAACCAATACTTATTCACTTGTACGGACCAAACAGATATTGTTCCATGTCAAATAGCCAGAGCAGAGTTGAGTTATATTGCTAAAGTCCAAGAATACATTTTTTTCCTGAAGGGAATTCCACAGGGATTAATAAAGTTCTATCTGTATCTTCTAACCTACTTCAATCTTAAACCTGTTGATCGGGACATAGACATGAACAACAATATGGAGTGAAACAACAAATCAAACACTGATATATCATTATATTCAATTTCACTTTGTCCATAAACTACACCACTGAATTTTAGAATTTTGAATCAACAACAAAGTTGTATGTATTCACAGTATTAGTTGACTTATGTGAAAAAAAACCTTATTCCATTAGTGTCACAGGGTATCTCAGTTTGATCTGTATTATATAATTAGATTATTGCTAATCTAAACCCCAAACAGTGACACAAAGAACCCAACTCTTCAGCTATGGAATTTGGAGTAATAACATTTTTCTTTTATCAGAAACACACACATTTATTTATATACATATATATAAACATACAGGTCTTAGTGTGTGTGCATGTGTGTGATGTCGATGTGCAATGACAGTTCACTGCTGGGGGTCATCTAAGAGAAGTTAAGCCTAGGAAGATGTACACACAATCTCACACACGTGTACTCACTCAGAAACACACTGAGGAGGTTTGTCATCATGTGTTTGCCGCTTGTTGTCAACAACATTTACATCAACAAATCAACAAGTTCATTAAAGATCATTAATATTAAAGCATCAGTGGATTTTTACAGTCACACTACATCTAAAATGTATTTCTCCTCCTTTTTAATTTGCTTATGGAGACATCCAATCAGTTTTTACCCATAATTAATATCAACCCACTTCAGCTGGCCATCTGGTTGGCCTGCTGCCTGAAGACAATGGTGGCTCGTATTAACACATGTAGCAGATGTAAAGTCTGTTCAGCTCCACCCCAGGTGATGCTGTGCATCCACCTGCTTCACCTCTGATCCACTCACCCATCCATTCTGATCCCTGTCTTTTCTCCCTCTTGTCACTTTCCTGCCACTTCATCCCCCCCTCACTGTGCACCCTCACTACTCCTCCCCTCCGTCTCCTGCAGCTGCATCCTACAAAAGGCGGAGGTGAGAAGGGGGATGAGGTAAGCATAGTTGGGAGGGAGGCAAGCAGACCACCAACCCCTGTGGAGAGCTCTGCTCCATTCCCACACCACAGGTGACTGCCCTCCACCCTTACTGCCCTGCCCTTCTTTTTTCCCCTCCTTCACCTCAGTGCCTCAGTCTATTCTTCAGGGAACGAATCCAAAGCACTCTGAACTGCTGAGAATCCTTCAATTTGTCAATTTGACAAATTTTTCTGAACCCAAGTTGATGGTTGAAGTGTCCAACAGCCATCAACTTTAATCTAAGACATTCAACTTTGCGGCAGTCAGTGGGTGATATTAAGAGTCTGAATAGTCTTGATGTCTCAATGGGACACTCTACAGTATACATGAAAGAGTTAAAAATGGTCTTAAAGTTGAAATATAGAGCAGGGGTGCCCAATAGGTGGATCGAGATCTACCAGTAGATCTACCAAAAGAGTGTTGGTAGATCCATAGCAATAGCATAAAAATATTAGTAATTAAAACTAGAGATATAATTGTATTTCAAGATGCTAATCACTGTGCTAAATTGAGAATAATTTAGGTATTTAGTGAGTTAGTTTAACATATATATAAACTAGTGTATAGAGTAAAATATACTCATATAGGTAAATATATGTATAGTTTTTAATCTACGTAGATCACTTCAGCCTCAGCCTGGTCTTTTGAAAAGTAGCTCACATGACACTAAATTGTGGGCATCCCTGATATAGATATATGGAAAATGTATATATGTTATATATTATATATTATATATTTTGTTGTTAACAACAACTCATCAGTTACACACAATGGTCCCGAGGGGCTGTGTGCCACTGTTTATTTATTTTTTCCTCTTTTGGAAAAAGTACCCATTTCTAAAATTCACACAACTTTAGTATAACTTCTAAACTGTGTTGAGTTTATTTGTGTGTGTTTTTCTTTACCCTCATATATTCAGTTAAGGTTGGTAGATTCAGTAGGTGGCAGTACTGTGTCCAACTGTTGGTAATAACCACAGTTGTCTTAAAACAAGTTAACTGGAGTGAAAAGTGGACCACAAACAGTTTACCGTCATGTTGATCAGATTATATGTTTAAGCATTTGCAACAGGATGAACAGGTGTCAGATTACAGTATCACTGCTGATGTATTTATTACCATCCTTGTTTCCTT
Organism: Paraplagusia blochii; assembly: GCA_016785265.1. Lineage (NCBI taxonomy): Eukaryota > Metazoa > Chordata > Actinopteri > Pleuronectiformes > Cynoglossidae > Paraplagusia > Paraplagusia blochii. The sequence goes on from JAFBJS010004410.1 coordinate 25,934, forward strand.
CGTCGTCCCACCCTCTGCCCACGCCCCCCCCATGAGATCACCTGGCACTGAGACATGAAGGTTCAAGTTCCACAATAGTCCTGCATGTCCTGTCCCAGTGTGTGTGTGTGTGCGTGTGTGTGCGTGTGCATGCTTGCATGTGTGCATGAGTGTGTGTATCATCACACTTCATCTCTTGTTTGGGTTTCAGTAGGTTACACACGACTGCTGAGAGGGAACTGTATGATTACCATTCATAGAGCTACAATGAGCTCATCTGATTTCACCATTTCTCTGTCTTCCTCTCTCTCTCCTTTTTTCTGTCTCCTGTGCGCTCAGCATGTCTGCACCACATGTGAACATATAACTTCACACACAACATCTACTCTTTGTGTCAAACTCAAGGCCTGTGGGCCAAATGTGGCCCGCTAAATAATTTATCTATATCTATGTATGTTATCTTTATGTTTTTTTTTTAAACCTTCTTAATGACAACTTAACTTAATTCTGGGGCAGTGGTGGCCTAGTGGTTAAAGGTTCGAATCCACTCACTTCCAAGTTACTGCTGAGGTCCACTGAGCATAGCATCATCCCCACTCACTGCTCCCCAGGCGTTGAAAGCTGCCCACTGTTCACTTTGGTGATGGGTTAAATGCTTAAAAAACATATATACAGTATATATAGTATATATATATTATTTGCAGCAACATTTATTAATACATTCATTGTAAACAGCCCTGATCTTCACTTTTCTATGTTGGATTCAGGCAGAGAGACGGGCAACACACACACACACACACACACAGTCAAACTGCCATGAAAGTACACAAACACATGCAGGAGAGGAGAGGCAACAAAGCTGCTGTAACAACACAAACAATGTGAACTCAATTACTTCTGTGTACAAGGTTTTTCCATGACCTCAGATCATCTTCTGCTAACTAGAGAAGAACACTGAGTCCAGACTCTGGAACTAAAATGTCTGTTAAACCCGACCACCTATAATTCTGGTCTGTTCTTGTGAAGGACTACAATCATGGGCATGTTTTTTTTTTTAATCCTCTTTTATTTAGTATCATTTTTTTGTACTTTACCTTTAGTTGCAGTGACATTGATGTCACAAATGCAGGTCACATTATACTTTTCACACTGCATTCTGAAGGAAATGACTTCTCAACAACAAACTGAACAAACAAAGAAATTGATCTGAACTCTGTGCTCCGTCAGATGTAAATACTAACGAAAGCATTCTCAATTTTTCTTTTTTTTTACAAAAATGGATGCAGCCCAGATATGTTAGTTTGGAACATTTAAGTTCCACCTTGAGATATTAAAAATAAACTGTTAGCAGCGCAGCTGTGATACAAACACAGGCGTCCATCACTGACATTGTAGGTCCAAGAAGTGTTATCATGAGTGTGATGGTGTGACAGTGTGATCATGGTGTCATTGTTGAGATGCAACAACATGGAATGCAGATTATTTCTGATAAGACCAGTTCTCACTGCATGCTCATCTCAGGACAAACATTTCAGACCTTTGCGGCCCACATGTACCCTGATGTCGCCAGGTGTGTGACCTTCACTGCATCAGATAAGGGGGAGGAGCCATCAGTCGAGAAAGGCTGACTGTGTGTGTTAAACATGTGCGTGACATAATGTTGCACAACCGCAGAAGTCATTAGTAAATGTCATTTCAAATCCACTTGCAAACCCTGTATAAAGTGTGTGTGTCCAGGTGAGGCCTGTGGGAGGTGGAGCTTAGCACTGTCAACATGCTCCACATGTTATGTTGTCATAGCAACAATTTGCAGGCCTGTGTTTCTAGCAGGTGAGCACTAAACCCTGTGTGACCCGATAATTATCAGGAGATTTTCACACACACATACAGGCATTTAAGCCAAAATGCTATTTCACTTTGATATCCATATAAGGGATGCATTATTACAAGATGTGTTAAAATGTATGTACTAAAAACAGACACAGTTTACAGACACAGGTAATAAATGCACACTGACAGAACACCCCCCCACCCCCACACACACCCACACACAGTAGCTCACATGCATGGATCCAGGACTTCTAAGCAGAGGATTACGGCCCAGTTTTACAGCTTAGCTGAGATGTGAAATATGAGGAACTGAACTTTCAGACTAATTCAATAATTACAGCTGTTATTAGGCCCAGCCCACCTGTCCGTCTACTTCTGTCCCACCTACTGTACTTGTGTTTTTTACCTGCATGAGCTGGCCAACTCTGCACAAGAGGTTTGGCTCCTTCTAAGACTAAAATCCACTGTTTAGGTACAGGAAGGAAAAAATACATTTAAACAACAGAGAAATTGAAACATACATTTTCTTTCTCAAGATTTCTGGAGGGAGTATAAAGAGTTGTGTTCACCAGAAAACTTTTGATAAGTAATTGATTTTGTTGTGCTATGCCTTTATTTTCATCATTCCATCATTTTGGTTTCATCTCTCCACAGAATATTTTGCTAGCACTGCTGTGGGAAACCCAGGTTTTGCAAATTTTAAAAACCGAGCAATGTTTTTTTTTTTTTTCAAGTCCGTTGTAATTCCAAAGGGTTGACTTTTTCTTGCAGCTGTACACAGACACAAATCTTGTAGAATCCACCACAACCACAATAACCCAACGACCAAGAATTTTTAGCGTCAGGAAAGGAGAAGAATCTACAAATATGGTGCAAGAACACATCCAAGTGTGTCTTTGATGATTCCTGTTTGTCTTTGGCTATAACATTAGGTTCTTGTACCTTCACTTTCTTCTCCTTTTTATTCTCCCCAGGCCCTTCTCTTCTGATGACTGTCTCAGCCGAACTCACACACCCACACACTGATACACAAGCCTACACACACACACCTACACACCTGTGTGCGTGTTTTCAGGTGTATTTGATTTGGTTGGGAAGTAGGGAGTGGAGTTTGCTGTATTATCGCCCTGAGAAACCTCTGATCTCTAAATGCACTTCCCTAAACCCTGCTGCTTGGAGGAGGGCTTACACAGATGTAAACACACACACGCTAACAGGTGTGTGTTGCATCCACAGTGACATCCAAGTAGGCAGTGTGGGCTGGTTGTGTCTCTGTTTGTGTACTAGTGTGTTTGTGTGTGAACAACCGAGAGGTTCTTGTCGTAGCTGCTCTGGTTCTAATCCTGCCTGATGACAGAGTTTCATCCCCATCACTTCCTCATGCACACACACACACACACACACACACACACACACTCACCAACACACACGCACACACACGCTAGTTCAGACTTGACGTGAGTGGTCCAATCCTTAATTGGCAGGTTCAACTTTTCTGAAGTTGGAAAATTCCTTTAACAAGACTGACAGGATTTGCACTATGTGTGTTTACAGTGCACCAGGATGAAAGTCCACTCTTCATTCACTGACTCAGATGTGCAGCTTTCCTTCTTCCTTCTTAACTACAATGTATGATTGCAATTACTACCAGTGACAATGACTATTCCAACTCTTGTTTTGAGCTCCACTGACCAGTGACACATCTTGTTATTTGGTGATTTATTAAAAATGAATTGGTGGGTTTTGTCAAAGTAGAAATATTTCAGGCACTGAACATTTGTTCACACACATTGGGATAAGTGAATGAATAAATATATTTTTGTCTTACGTTATTTAACTTAACTTATACTCACAAAGTATTAGAATTTATGTTTATGATAGGTTGCTGTAATAGGAAAGCAAGTCTTATATCTACTTTTCTACCTTGAGACTTGCAACTGATTATTATTGTTGTTATTATTATTCTTTTACTTTCGGTTTGTCCCTTTTTTCAGGCATTGCCACAGCGAGTTAACAATTTCCATCTCATCCTATCCTCAACTTCCAACTACCTCCATGTCCTCTCTCACTGCATCCATCAATCTCCTCCTGGTCTCCTACCTGGTAGCTCCATCTCTAGGATCATTCTTCTACAAATGTATCCACTATCCCTCCTCTGAACATGTCCAAACCATCTCAATCTGGCTCCTTTGGCTTTTACTCCATCGCTTCCTCCATACATATCCTGCACCAATCTAACATACTTCTCTGCCACTCCTGGCTTCCTCATACAAAACCACAAGTCCTGCCTTGGCACCTTGTCAAAGACCTTTTCTAAATCTATAAAAACACAATGCAGCTCTTTCTGACCCTCTCTGTACTATTATTATTATTAATAATATTTTTGTGATAATTGCAGCAGCCTTTTTGAATAATTCTACAGTAGTCAATACAGTTGTTGTTGTACTAACAAAAAAATTATAAAATCCAACTACTGCAGTGTGCCCCTGTTATTCACACACATGTGTGTGATGCCATACTTCTCTCATGTTCTGTCTGGTCATTATGTTTTATGTACTATATCAGACTGAGACATCAGTGTACGCAGTCACCTGTGCAACTCTTACCTTCCTCCTCTGTCAACACCTCACTGTTACAATACTCTGGACTCACACACATACACACACACACAAGCGGGGAAATTGCCACAAAGGTGCATAATCGTGAGACACGCATGCTTGCACACATACATAAAAGAGTGGAGGATACATCCGCCCTTTCACTATACAATCACACACACACACACACACTCACACACAAGTTCCCACTTAGTAAAATACACTGCTTTGGTTATTCCATGTCTTTACCTGTATTTTTAAAAACTTTAGTGAATCGTTCATTTCATTTTCTAAGATATTCTAACAGATTCTGCACTGAATATTGTCTACTACCTTGTTTTATACTTTGTTTTATGTAGAATGTATCAATTATCAATTATTATCAATTATTATCATCAATTAATGGCTCATGAGCATGAACACTGAGACTTTCCTCTCCCCATCACCACCGCCCAAATCACGCTGCACAACCACGCCAGCCGCTCCTGAGTGGGATTTGATTTTTGCTCAGGCATTGAACCCTGGAGTTCCACACCGGTGACAGAGACATTGACTCACTTTTGAGTCAAATCCGAAGAGACTTTAAAAATGTAGACCACCCACTTCTCTCTAGTCCCAACAGTCTAAAATTGTCCCATCTCTGAGTTCAGTTGTCTTCAGGGGTTTTCTTTCTTGAGCTGCAGCTCAGATCAGCCGTCGACCCAAAGCACAGGCAGATAATTATTTTCTCTTTTTTTTTTTCATTCTGTGTACAAAAAAAATCAATGTCGTGGAGTGCAGTGAATTCACCAGCACGTGATTCAAGGATGTCAGGAGATGTTGAATATATATTTTAGATAAATAAGTGTGTTTAAATAAGAATTTAAGAAGATGGAGTGAGTATGTGGAAAGGAGGAGGTGAAGGAAAATTCCATACGTGTTTGAGTTAAGGTGAAGGCTTAGCTAAGGGTGCAGCAAAGCCTTCACTTAGTACACACTCTGAGAACACACACTAAGTTAGAGAGATGGAGGGTGGAGGAGCTGGCCGAGGGAGTCTGGTTGTAGTTTAATAATAAATCCATTATGTCAGGGACTGTACCGACAAAATAATATCCCTCCTTTTTCAGTTTACTTTTAGTGTATCATCAGTTGAAAATGCTATGACTGGTTCTTCTGAATCAGGCGAGTGCGACAGAATGTATCATCTGAGGCAAATGTACTGCGTGTTCAAGTCTTGAATTTTGAAAGTATTAAAGATTTATTTTGGCACAGTTAGCGGGGGTCGTATTCTCCCCATCTTTCTGTCATTACAGAGTTCCTCTTATTAACCTGTTGCACTCAGAGACTTGAATAATACAGGAGGAACTAATTGTGAATTTGACACCAGGGATTACGGTCCTTTAACCTAACAAAATACCTCTGCCATTAATTATTTAAGGGGAAAATCCAATATGGGACATCAGGCTGCACTGATAGAGAGACAGAGGCACAGATGGATGGATGGATGGACAGTGGGATAGAGAGAACACAGTGATATGGAGGTGAACTGAGACACAGAGATGCAGATTCATAGTTGGCCTGGTTTGTCTTACATTGCTTGTGAACAGGTATTAAAAGTACTTTTTTCTTCTTTATGGAAATATTTCTGCTGTATTTTTGCTGACTTCAAAATTGCACATCATTAAATATGCTCCAAACTGTAACAATATTCAAAGGTCTAAGACGTTCCTTGCCATTTTTTGATGCACCACACCTGCATTTTGCACAATCTTTTGCCCACACCCACATTTGTTTGTTTACCATTCTACAGTTTTGTTTTTTTTTCGGTTTCATAGACCTAGTCTGTTTATTTGTATATATTTGTTCTTTTATACAAATAAACAAGCTAGTTATTCATATTTTTATAAATTTAACATTGCAATCATGTATTCAATATTGTGTCTTGAAAGAATATTACCATTTCAAGTCTTATATGTGTGCTCTAGCTGGGGAAAAAATATAAAAAATATCTTTTAATTCCCTTCATATGTCTGTCAGAGGTACTGGAATATTACTAATTAAAAAAAAACTTTATTGGTTGGCGCTGAAGAAGTTGTTGTGACGTAGTTGATGTCATGGAGGATATATATTTCCTCAAACTCTCTGAAAACAAGATGAGAAACAATACATCAGGATAGATGAACAGACAGACAATTGGATGGATGGAACAATGGACAGAGGGATGGATGGATGGGTGGGTGGATGGATAACGTAGGGGCGGAAATAAATTTAATATGATCTGCATGGCACTTGTGCGTGAGTATGATGTGGTGTGAGGATTACTGCTGCTAATACCAGGTGTTAGGCAGCAATCACTCTACGTGTACACACACAAACATACACACACACACACACGTCACAGCCTGTTTCCAGGCACCTCAACTCTCCATCAGCACACAGGTAAGACAAACACAGTTCCAGCGCACGACGGTGTGACTCACCTCACACGCACACACACCTGTGAACTCACAGAAACCAGCTCTGGTAGAATCACATGAGTGTAGTGTGGCCCTCGTTTATAGAGTGTGTGTCTGAATTGTTTAAAACAGTGAGTGAGGTATGTGTGTGTGTGCGTACCTATCATAGTGCTTTCGCAAACTGGCTGGCTGCCTAAGCTTCTAATTACAGCTGTGTGTGTGTATGTATGTGTGTGTGTGTGAACTCTCACTCTCACCAACAACAACCCAGTATTAAACACTGAAGAGAGTGAGAGAGGTAGAGCCTGAGAGAGAGAGAGTGGCAGAGACAGAGGGAGAGAGAACCTCGGGGTAGTTCCTCCATAATCCCATCATAATGTCTTATTGTGGTACAGCCGGTGGGTTTGTTTTGGTGTAGCCTGTGGTTATGTTTTGCTTGGGTTTCCTCAGAAGGCTGATTAAAAGAAGATTTTACCAGGAACCTCCAGGTCTGCAGATAGTTCTACACTGTGCCTTGCGTTCATTATGTTTTTAACTTCACTCCTGTCTCTTGTCAAGTAATATCTGCTTTTTTTCCCCTTCTAAATGGCAACTAATCTAATGATGCTGCCTTGGGTGAAATGCCTGAAGGAACAACTCTGTACTTTATGTCTGTCAGCTGTGTAAAGTAGTTTATGTAATGCTGTTGGAAAAGCTAATGAAGGTCATCCAATGAAAGGCTTCACATTAAATTCAATCATATGACTTCATGTGTAAGAGGATGTACGCTTTAAGGGTGTATTCAGAAACATCAACTTTAAAGCTATAGCCTTGCCAAAAAAAACGTGTTTTATTAGGCTGCCATTAATGACTGGTTTGAGTCATTACAAAAAAAGTTAATAAAAGTTTTTTCTACACGAATTTAAGGAGATGGAATAGTACTGAAACTCAAAACCAATGAAAAAAACTTTAATTGATTATTTTAGCGTTTTCCTCGCTCTATGAAAAACTAAAACACATCATAGAAAATAAAATAAAATAGTTGTTGTGATCAGTTGGTGGCCTAGTGGATAAGGAAACTGTCTTTGGTCCACAAGGTCCCCAGTTCCAATCTCCCACCGGCCATGTTACCACTGAGGTGCCCTAAGCATGGTGTCATCCCCACACACTGCTCCCCGGGTTCTGGCTCAGCTTGCTGCCCCCTGCTCACTATGGTGATGTGTTAAGCAGGTATAATTTTCTGAAGGATACTCCAGAGGGATTAATAAAGTTCTAAATATATATATATAAATCTTGCATCATCATGTTGCATGGCACTTGTAATGGTATTTTGTGCACAGTTAGATGCTGAAAGTCCAAGAACTTATGAACCTAAACCAAAGTTGACTAAAACAATAACAGACGAAATTAAATTAATAAAAGTAATGTTATTGTAAAGCGCACAGTTTGTCTGTGAAAAAGAAAAAAAAACAACTTAATTCAGCAAACCTGGTGTGAACTTTGAACGGATCAGTGAAGAAGCTCCCAGCTGTCTCTGTGTTTAGCCTTGTGGTAGAAAGTAGATCATTGTAGTTGACATTGTGCAGACAGGACAGTCTCTGTGACCGTTAGACAAGGCCGAGACACTAGAGACCGTGAAGACTCCCTCAGGAATAAAATGGAGAAGGGGGCAGGACCAGACCAGGACAAGGTAACATGTAGGACAGTGCTACAGACAACAAAGGAGGTCAGAGCTCTCAATCGTTTCCTTTTTTTCCCCCTTCCATCCATTCTTTTGTCTAAAGGAAAACTGTAAGGGCCTGGAGGCCCGGGGCAGCAGCTGGCAGGTAGGAGGAGAAGGAGGGAGGGATAAGGAGATAAGTAAGAGACGTTGGACAAAGAAGGAGTAGGTGGCAGGCAGAGGAAGGATGGATAGATTGGTTAGGTGATGGAGAGGCTAAGAGGTTGAAACTTAATTACCACTGGTCCCAAACTGGATCACAAGTTTGGCTTTTTATGCTCCTTAAATAATATCTGCATTGCAGCAAATTGTGTGTAAAATTAACAGTAAAACTCTTTCGTGGCATGAAAAAAATGTAAAAGTCATAGTGTAGACCAAACCTTTATGGAAAGTATGAAGTTGTTTAGTTTGATCCAAACTGGATTCAGGAAGACACACACACACACACACACACCCAACACAGTAGGTCTCAGTTAACCACCGAGTCAATAGACTGCAGACAGACAAGTGTGATTACAGCAGATACTGTTGCTCTCACTGCTCACTGCTTTCTGTCTTTGTCTCACATCAGGAGGGGAAGAGAGGGAGGGAGGTATGGAGGGAGACGTACATAAAGAAAGCTCTGTCCAGTCTGTCCTCCTCTGTCTCTGCGTCTCTAATGAGTGAGCTGTCAGTTTACAGTACCAGCTCAAACACCACACTTGAGATGAGTTTTATCTCTCAACAATCTTTTGGCTGCGGAGACATTTTATGGAGCCGAAAAAAGAGACGTGAGTGCGGGTTTCTGTCTGGATCTAGAAGTGGAAAACAAAGTCAACAATTTCCATCTGACCCTGTCCTCTGTGTCCTCAACTCTAACTCAAACTACCTCCTTGGTCTCCCTTACTGCATCCATCAATCTCATATTTGTCTCCTACCTGGTAGCTCCATCTCTAGGATCATTCTTCTACCAATATAACAACTATCCCTCCTCTGAACATGTTATTTTAACTTATGCTGATAATTGATTTTTTGCAATATTGTCCAACCACTTAATTTCTGATTCCCAGTCAGTGAAGGTTCTTAGTGATCCAGATCATGGTCAAGTTTAGTTAGGCAACTGGACATTCAGTTTTTTGGAAAATGTTTCACCTCTCCTCCAAGAGGCTTCTTCAGTTCTGATTCCAATCAACCTTTACCAATATTTGCAGCTGTTTGTGCCTAAAACTGGGTTAAACGTTGAAAAACCTAACATGCAATTTCAGCAAATATGACAAATCTTTCAATTCAAGTCATGTCCTCGGTCCTAACTTCACAAAGACAACATCAAATACTTGACCTGATGTTTAGAGTTCAAATATACCAGACAAACACACTCACTCACACACACTCCAGGCTGTAAACAAACATGGTGCCCAGTCTGTCTCCAAGCAGGTCAACTGTAGCTTAACGTCTCATGCATACAGCTGACTGTGTGTGTGTGTGTGTGTGTGTGTGTTGTGTGTGTGTGTGTGTGTGTGTGTGTGTGTGTGTGTGTGTGTGTGTGTGTGTGTGTGTGTGTGTGTGTGTGTGTGTGTGGGCTACTGCCTGTGCCAGTACCCAATTCATTTGCAGCAGGCAGCTCTGAACACTCAATCACCCATTTATCTGCATGTCCTCTCCCAGACTCTCTCTCTCTCTCTCTGTATCTTACTCACTCTCTCTCTCACACACACACACACACACACACACACACACACACTGACCAGGCAGATGGCTGTGCCACCCCTGCCAGAGCAGTGTGACAAACACACACAAATAAACGGGGAGGGGACCGTCTGTTTCAGCTGCCTCCACTTGTCACACAGAGTTGGCATCAGTCGTAACTACCATCGATCCATCATTTCTCCTCTCCTCTCTGCAGGAGCCTCCTCTTACACCCACCTGTTACACTAATATAACACCAACATAGATGTGGGTGGAAATAATCCTACTCCTCAGAGCAGCTAAAATTACACAATGACTTATCCGTTCACTATAACACAACATGGTTTTTTTACTGACACTTTGTACTGCTGGTAACTACAGAACTACATGATTATTGTACAGGGAAAGAGTGTGATGTCAACGACAGCTACATGTTTCCTGTTTCATGGCCAGTATCACAGAAAGCATTATTACAGTTTTGGACCGTTGCCATTGTGTACGTTTCTCATTGATAAATACATAAACCTAACAAGCAAGTGTTTTTTGGGTTAGTCTTTTTGGTTTATAAAGAGAAAAAAACTGGCATGATCATGTTATTTTAGATTCAGGGCCTTGCTTTTACATCTCTCATGAGTCATGAGTTTTATTTTT
>JAFBJS010004410.1:37016-47589 GCA_016785265.1 Paraplagusia blochii
CAGGGAAAGGGTGTGATGTCAACGACAGCTACGTGTTTCCTGTTTCATAGCCAGTATCACAGAAAGCATCATTACAGTTTTGGACCGTTGCCATTGTGTAGGTTTCTCATTGATAAATACATAAACCTAACAAGCAAGTGTTTTTTGGGTTAGTCTTTTTGGTTTATAAAAAGAAAACAACTGGCATGATCATGTTATTTTAGATTCAGGGCCTTGCTTTTACATCTCTCATGAGTCATGAGTTTTATTTATTATTGTACAAGGACTGAATTGCTACAGTTTTACTGTAGTATTTTTATTCTTTCATGAAAAAGAATATATATAGTTAAGAATATATATGTATATGTATATTTATATACAGGTATATACTGTATATTGCCTATATACGTTGCATTATATAATGGTGGAATACAATTTTACTTTCCAGGAATGATGTGATTCAGGAATGCCACATTAAGATGGTTTGGAAATGTTCGGAGGAGGGACAGTGGATACATTGGTAGAAGAATGATCCCAGAGATGGAGCTACCAGGTCGGAGACAAAGAGGAGATTGATGGATGCAGTGAGGGAGGACTTAGAGCAGGCATGGCCAACCTGTTCCAGAAAGAGTCGCTGTGACTGCAGGTTTTTGTTCTAACCAAGCAGCAGCACACCTAAGTTGAGAGGTTTAATCCACTGATCTGGGAAGTGAGATGGAAGTTGTTGACTCTCTGCGTCAACGTCCTAAAAAAGCAACAAGCTATAAGGAAAAGAAGAAGATATAATGACCGAATACACATCCCTATCATTGGCCTGTTTGTTCTTTATCTTCTCACAGCCACAAAGACATAGACATGTCCTTATATATATTACTACTATCTGCACTCATTAGTATTATAGACTGCACTCAGCAAGGAAGTTACGCAGCATTTGTAAATATATTTTGTGCATGATTTGGCTAAAAAAATAATGCCAAAACATTTTTTATTTGGCAAAGGAACAAGTCAGATTTTGAGGCTATGATCTACTGTGTTCTTGTCCTGATTTTCAATTAAAAAAACTACTCACAGTTTGGGATTTTTTAAAGATAAAGCCCCTTGATGTAGAATCAGCACCCTGGACAGTGATTGTCACAGCTCATTTTCAACCTTTAGCAGATTTCAGACAGATGTTCTGATAAAAGACTGAGAAAACCTGTTGACATCTGAAAGTGGAACTGTTGAGTCCACTATGGGTTATGGTTTATCAGGGTTATGTTGTAGTGTTGGTCCTAACAGAACCTGGACACGTCTCTAGTGAATGAACCTTGTTGGACTGAGAGGTAGAGGTTGGCCGGGTAAAGAACAGGAAGGGTCGGGCGTTTTGAGGCCTCTCACAGCTGTCGCTCCACTTTACCCTCAGGCTGCACATACACACACTTATACACAAAGCGCATGCACGCGTATGGGCACATACGCGGGTGGAGATTGGCCCTAACAACTAACACATAAATCACCCGTTTAACAAAGAGGGTGACAATGAATCTTAACAGATGAGTCAGATCTCAGTGTGGATCAACGGCCAGGAACAAATGAGCATCTGTGCCCGTCTTGATATGCATTTATGTGTATATACAGTATGTGTGCCTGAGTATCAGGCGGAAACACAACTGGAGAGCAGGAAAGAGAGGGAGCGTAACAGCCCTAATCTCCCCGTTAATTCATCAGTATCACAGCCAAAGTTACGAGCCAGCAGAGCCTAGATTAGATGGAGGCAGCATTTCTACAGCGAGGAAAAAAAAACTGCCAATACATGGCAAACAACATCAAATCAGAAATACTGACTTTGCATTTGCATTAAAGTGTGAGATCTGGGAGTAAATCCACTGATTACACAGCTTCAGAAATTTGATATTTTACGCCTGCAACAAAAATACCAGTTTGCACTTGTTGGATTAAATTTAATCTCCTCTCGTTCTGCCACAGTTTAACCTTATACTGTTGGATAGCTTTTTATTATTGTATTAAACTTTTAAAGGTAAAAATTTCATTTAGATCAATCCTTTCTTTTTGTTCATTTATTTTTCATTTGTTTTTTTTAATAGACATATATATTATTAATAACTTTAATTTTTCTATTATCGTTTTTTTCTGCATACACTGAATTTCCTATAAAAATGAAAAATATTATTTTTCTTCAAGGAAATTCTTTTAGTCTTTCACCACTTAAAACTTTAAAAGCACTTTCTAATTTTAAGGTAGAGGACACCTGAAGATCAAGGTTCATGAGGATAAGAAATTGGTGGAAAATTAAAAGAACACCTTCCTCTTTTTTTAAATTCCTAAACCAGTAAATCCTTGGCCTGTGTTTGTCTCCTCTGATTTGAGGTTTTTTTTTTCGCTGTTTTTAGCACACTTGCTATTAGCCTCCATGCTTATCCCCTTGGAGAATAAACTCATTAGAAGAAGTAATCACTGGATTCTAATTACCACTCTCTCTCGCTCACTCTAATTCAGGTACTTAAAGAAATCAGCCGTCACCGAATTCACAGGGGACGATTTACAGTAGAATGAATAAATAACTCTGTTGACCTGCGAGGTGTCTTTAGCACGTGGACCTGTGTTCCCCAACCTTTTTTGCACCACAACCTGGTTAAATGTCTCATACTATTTTCACAGACAGGTCATTAACTTGAAGCAGATAAATACCTCTTAATAAAATAAAATTTCCAGTGTTCTGAAATAGTTTCCTACCTATAAAATCTTCCTACCCAAATGAACTGTGCATCAGCATTTCTCAAGTGCACCCAGCCTATAACTTTCTGCTATTAGACCGGTATAAAAAGTTAGAATCTTGTATTGTGTCATTTTGAGTTTATTGTTGTTGTCTTCACTGAGGAAATATTTTCTAATCAAATATAGTTGCATTATTGATGATGGAATCCTAGCCATTCTGTTGGTCAGTTCTTTTGTTGATATGGGTATGGATCAAGTGGAAGTAATAGACAGATGGGGACAAAAGTATGGGGCTCTGCGGCCTGGCAACAAATCCAGCCCAGTGGTTGGGGACCATTGGTGTAGACACAGACCCCACAGGTCCATGACTAGTGCTGGGCCTTGAGGGATTTTGTTCTGTAAAAACTCAAAATGTCTCGAAAATGTTAACTGTAAAATCAGAAATTTCTTTTGCAACTACTGTATCAATAAATCCTGACACAGCACAACCGCTGTGTCAGGACCGAAGCTATAAATCCCATCATGTATTGCAGCCATGGCAACATGGCAAAGGGAGGAGCTGCATCTGTTTTAACTGTGCATCAGATATGATACAAGTAACTGTTTATGCATTTATGTCCAAATCCTTCTTTGTTCAACTCCTCTTATAAATATTAACCTTCCTATGAAGTACAACGGGCGACAGTCATTACCTAGTGGTTAAGGAAGCGGACTTCAAGCAGGGCTTCAGGTTTGAATCCACCAGCTGCCAGGTTGCCACTTAGGTGCTCTGAGCATAGCACCGTCCCAACCACATAACTCCACATTGTAATTTCACCACAAGAATGAAGTAGAATGAAGTAGGGCATGAGTGAGTCACTGCGTGATGCTGATGTTGTTACTACTTTTACAAAATGTTCTCTAATCGTTGCAGCGGAGCCACCACAGAACATCTGGTAATTGAATGGCAAATGTTGCCACTAATTTCAATGTTTATTTGCCAAAAATATCAAGTAGAGTTTGGACAGAAGTGAACCACCTGCTGACAGTTACTGTCTTCTGTGGCTCATCATCTCTGGCCTCCTGCAGGAATAAGCTGAAAACTTTCTAAAAAGCTGAAAGCTGGAAAAAAGAGCCGACTGCTTTTTTTTTTTGGAGGGATCCTTCCAATAGTTTTGCTTTTATCTGTGTGTGGGGGGTGTGGACGTGTGTGCGTGCGGGCGTGCCAGCTGGGAGGACACTTCCTGTTAACAGGCTAGCGCAGGTTTGGAGGAGGAGGCAGGAGAAGGAAGGAGGTGGCAATGAAGCGTGGAGGTGCAGCTCCTGCACAGTCACAGGGGACCACACATCAAGACAACAAAACTTAACAAACCACTGCTCACTCCCACCCCTCCACCCCACTCTCCCTCCGTCTCTCTCTCTCTCTCTGTATCTTTCTCTCTCTGTGCTCTATATTTTAACCTTTCTACCTTAAACTCTAACAATGATGTGTGTGTGTGTGTCTGTCTCCAGTGCATTCAGCCATGAGGTTCTTCTTCTCAGACCCTACATCATGTGTTCCATGTGACAGCTAAACAGTCCCACCCAGAACACACACACACACACACACACACACACACACGCACACACAGGCGCAGCAGCGTTGACAGGTGGAGTCAAACGAAGCAGAACTCTGCTAAACCAACTGAGTGAGAGAGCTGGGGCAGAAGGAAGAGAGACAGGTTTTCTTTAAAGCACTAAGTGACACGTCATTACAGATGTGTGTTGTAGAGCAGAGAATGTCCGGACACAGGTCATGTGACTGACCCTCTAGTTTCCCTGTGTCAGAAACCCTGACAAACATATAAATATACTGTATATATCTATATATGTATCTATTTATATATATATACGTGTGTCTGTGTGTGTATAATATGAATATATGGATAGATTGATGTGATGTGAATTGAAAAAACCCTAGAGCGGGGGTCTCAACTAACTATTTACAGCCTTGGAGCAATATTTTGCAGCCCTCACTTTAAAGAAAATTTCTAATAATATGTTATAGATTTGTTCTCCACATTTTGTGGTAAATCCTAAAGTTCTCCAAACCCTGATCCACAGACTCCTTCTGGTTCAGTGTTGTATTACACAGAATCTATGGGAAACTGATTTTTTTATTATTTTTTTTCTTTTGTATTGAACAATGAAAGCTGAAGCGGCCGTTCAGTGAAATGATAGTGTGGGTGGTGGCCGTCAACTTATTTGAGTTTGAGACCCCAGTCCTAGACTGTATTAACTTTTCCAACAAAATTATATGACAGTTGTAGAGTGGAAATATAAAACATACAGGTTAAATAAATACTACACCACGCAGAGTGAAGTGAACGAGAGAGTGACGGGTGAAGTGAGGAACATGAATTAACCAATTTAATTCTGTTTATGATCCCCTGTAGGTAAACAAAATACACAGATTATTTTGTGAATGAGCTTGCCCTAATTTCAGAATGTTTTTAAAAGCCAAAATGTTCATATGTATATTGGAAAATTCATATAATTGAGTTGAAAACTGTGAGGGAGTGAAAGGAGAACCATCTTCTCTTTCTTTATTGTGATTACTCAGTATCCACTGTTAGGCTTTGGAGTTCTACTGACACAATGGCAGAAGTGATATGATATCCTTTAAATCGGAACTTTAAAGGTTCATTTTCATGTTCTGTAGGATGTGACTGACGTTCACGTTCAGAAAAATACACACACGCAGCTGAAAACACAGTGAGGACCAGATGTTATCATGCCAGTCTCATGTTGTTTCTTCAGGTGCTTTTGCTGCAAGTTAGACCATGTAAGCCTGTCTGCTCGGTCTGCCCCCTGTTCACACACACACACACACTCACACTCTTTGCTGTCACTGCGTTGAGCAGATTCTTATGAATTTATTTCTTCTTCATCTTTTCATCCATCAATACTACAGTTCCGTCTTTCCTCTGCGGTATGTCCTCCCCTTGTCCTCCTCCTCCCCTTCTCTCATACTTGTCCCTGACCCCCTCAACTCCCCGCATCTCCTTGTTTTTCCTTTCATTCTCCTTCTGGTCTTCCTTCAATAACCCCCCCCATCATCTTCTTTTCCGTTGTTTTAAGTGAGTGCCATTAAACTCACAGGTGTTTCGCACCGTTTCTCCACTAAACCCTGTCTATCGCCTCTTCTCTTTTTATCTACACACACACACACACACAAACACAGCGCAGTAATCATGTCATGTAAATTACCCATCGCACCGTGAGGCCTCCTCACCTGCAATCAACCCCACAGAGCTACAGTTCAAACCTGCTGTTCTTTTTTTTTAGATCTTTCTCAGATGCAGTTCATCCGGTAATATGTTTTGGATCACAAAGACCAAGTTGCTTTGGATAAAATGTCTGTTAAATGCTTGATATAGTTGATATAGACATCATGACAAAGTGAACACAATGTGCATTTCCTGTTTTTATTTGTCCTAATATCCTCCTTGAGAAGTTCAAATGCTTCATTAATGCTCCCAGCTCTTTTTCCAAAACCAAAAAAGTCTCTATATTCCATTTGGTGCATTAGACATTAAGGCCGACATGTGATGTGGTCATGTTTTATAAACTAGTTATGGTCTTTCTCATGTGTTGATAATATTAAGCTGCTGTTCCAGATTCAATTTTCCTAAAAATCAACGGGCGACACTTCAAGATGGGCTAGCCAGGCAGTTGCTTGGGGCTCAGGTCAAAATCTTTTTTTGTCAGTCCAGTCATATCATATCAGTCTTACATATCCTCATGGAATTGAAGAGAGAAGAAGAGAAGGAAGAAGAGATGGAATTCTGTATCCGACGCTAGTGTGATATCTGCTACATCACAAAACCACAAAAATCTGGAGATGCCGGGGATTGAACCCGGGGCCTCATACATGCAAAGCATGCGCTCTACCACTGAGCTACATCCCCAAGACTGGTGTGTTGGTTGTGAGTCACATCCATCAGTGTAACCTGCTACCTGCGTGTAGCGTATGTTCAGGGATAATATCATTCCAGAAGAGAAGGTGTCAGTTTCCAAGTGGTGCAAAGCTTTCGTTTTGGAAGAAACCTCTTCACCTGCTCCGTACCAGGCTGCTGCCAAATCCAGTCAGGCTTACTGTATTTTACCTGCCATTGGCCATAATGCAACTGCGGCTTAATACATGTCAGGCCTGGCGAGGCATAAATAAGGATTAGCTGTTTGTCATATGTGGTATGTAGAATAGCTGTTGCATGTCTCAGTTGAATGTAAAATGCAACTCAGCTTTCAATGTCAGCTGAGCAGGGCTATAACCTGGATTAAAATTATTTAAAAAATCCTCCAAGTTACACTTTAAAGTGCAATAGTAATTTAATAGTATTTGGTTAGAGTTGGGAGGCTGAAGCTCCAGATAACAACCTGACATGAATGGACTTTTTTGGTCCAGTCTTGATTTTTTTTCAGGACAGCTAGATCCCTAAGAGCTAAAGCACTTGAAGAGAGACCTACGGTGACTACAGGGTGTAGGTGTCACATGGGTGTCAACAACAGGGGAGTTGATGGAGCAAGAGCAGGGTTTAATATAACAGCATGTTGTGTTAACTATTCAGACAGATTTCCTACAATTTAATTGTTTGAAAAATCCTAAATATATAGTTTTGCCTACACCAGGGGTTTCCAACTCAAATAAGTTGAGGGCCACTGCCCACACTTTCATTTCACCAAAGGGCCACGTCAGCATTCAGTGTTCAATACAAAAGAAAACATTTAATAAAAAAATCAGTTTCCAATATATTATGTGTAATACAACACTGAACCAGAAAGAGTAAAAAAAATGATTAGTCCTCTCTGCTGTTTTCTTCAATTCCTTGTTCATCTTAATACCTTGTTCCACTAAAGGTTTATCACCTGGGGGAAACAATGGACACAAGACCATGCAATGACTAAAAGCACTGTATTTGTCAGTACAATGTTATTGCCAGTGATGTAGAAACGGAAGTGACTTTTGTCACTGTCAATAAAACCATGTAAAATGCCCATTTTTTTGTTGTTATATTTGTCCAGATTAATGTAGATTAAGTGGAAGCAGACTTTTAAATGGACAAGAAATTAAAGAAAGAATGGTCTGATAATTGTTTCCATGACTGTATATGATGCAGAGAACAAATCTATAAAATATAAAACTTATCATATATTTACTGGTTAAGCCGACAATGCTATATTATAGTACATCAATCTGTGAAAATACATTTACTGTGATGATGGAAAGTTCAAATCCTTACAGTTGTATTATATTATGATCATGCATTGTATGAAAGTGAATGGTGCAATGAAGTCTCCTCACGGACTGAAAGTTTGAGACCCTTGTCCTATGGTATCACAGTAGATGAGACTGTATTGTGTGGAATCACCAGCTTCTTGTCATAACCAACTCCAGTGGTAAGCATGCCTACCTTAGCAGCAAAGAGGAAAGAGTCCTTGGTTCGATTACGGTAGGAAACACATACCAGGGGGAGATTTAACACAGGAGTTGAAAGGGTAGGACATAGAGGGAGGGCTGATAATTTAGAAGGATTTACATCTGACTCATATGAAATATGAAAGAATTCTTTCTAACCAAAAATTGAATTTTGTGTCTGTTCTCAGTGTATGTGACCAAAGAGTTGTTCATCCACATTTTTTCACATGGGCATCATTGAAGGTTGTGACTTCCCATGTCTCACACACAACCCTCAAGTGTCATTCAGGTCACATGACCTGAGTCATTTACTGGCCACACACACACACACACACATACATACACTTACGTCGACTTAAGTTCAGGCTCATTCACCTGGGTGGGCCTGTCTGTCTGGCAGCAGTGTGAGGATTAGACCAGAGATTAAACTGACAAAACACACACAATAACAAGAGGAAATCAAGTTTCTGTGTGTATCGGTGTGTGAGAGCTAGCCGTTCGATGGCTGTACGTTGTGTACGCTGTATGTTCGAGCACTTCTTAACCTTGGACGAGTCTCCCAGACGAGCATGTCTCTTTCTCTTCTTCTCAACCACCCGACCGTTCACTGAGATTGAATCTGGGATTAATCCTCGGATCTGCCTTGAAAAACTTTAAACTAACTTTGCATTCCATTTCATTGATCTTGATACTACTGTGAACTCACTCAGGAAGTCTTAATTGTTTTCTCCCAGACCTACCTCATACTTCAACTCTCCTCTGCCCTCAGCCTAATTTTAGAACTTAATCCAGGTTCAGTACGCCCAATCCTGACCCACCCTCACTCTGACAGTTTCCTCTGGTTCAACAATGACATCAAAACATCCCATGGTTTCTCACAGTCGAGAAACCACTTCAGGGTATTACTGTTGAAGGCATACCAAGAAGCTAAGAGTTGGCACGGGCAATCGTAAAGATAAAAAGGCTGAGGAATGAAAATGACAGAAGCAACAAAGTGCGGTGATGAGATCATTTCAGAGGCTGGATGTTGTTTTCAAATGTCATCCTCTGAGCTCTGATTGTTTTTTATGAATGAGAGTGTTTCAGTGTCACCATCTCTCCTCTCTTTTTTGGTTGTGTTTGTTGTCACTGTTAAAGATTGTGCTTTTTCTTCACACAAAGGAAACATTTTCCTGGAGAATCTGAACTCTAGGGTTTGGTTTCATTAAAAACTACAAACAACAAACAATCTTTGAGCCAACCACAGGCTCTGGTCTGGTGCTGCGGTGATGTTATGGTGATGCGACAGTCGTGTTAAGGTGGAGCGTCTTCACCTAGAATCGCATAAGAATGCACATAACTGTGCATCAGTTTACCTGCTTTAAACCAGAGAGAGTAAAGCAGAAAGCTGGGGAATATCAAGTAGGAAGATTTCATATGTAGGAAAATATTTCAGAACACCGGAAATGTACTTTTATTAAGGGGTATTTTCCTGCCACAACTTAACGATTGTGAGAAGTCATTTAACCAGTCCGTGACGCAAAAAGGATGGCGAACACTGATCGAGGCAACAACCTTATTAACAATATTAAAGTATCTGATGATGTTAATCAAAAGTTTACTCTTGAATCACAAAATTACTATTACAGTTTTGTTTTTAAAACATAAAACGTTTGAACACCTTTCTACCTTTGCAAAAAAAGTTTCACAAAGTATAAAGTATAACTGACAAACATTCAGCTTCATCTGATAATATTTCCATTAATCAAAAGTTCCATATGACCCTCATTTCTTAACTTATATATATATATGTATATTTTTAAAACTATCTTATCTTGTCAAACTTAAATTATTTATATAGTGTATGAAAATATTTAGTTTTACTTTCTTGATGCATATTTTCCTTTGCAAACCATATATTTTACAAAAACATTTGATCATATTTTGGGAAAAAAACCCACTTTAGTGCAGGCTCACTGAGTAAAGAGCAGGTTGTGGGTGGACTAGCAGCAGAGTGGACTGATTGAAGTACCTGAACAGGTTTGTTGCATCAGGTCACAGACCAGGTCAGGGCCGTCACTCAAGACTGATGACGGAGCAAATCCTCGTCTGTCATCAGAGTAAATGTCAACACACTGTAGTGGACCAGTCTCATTCCAAACGGTCTGGTCTGGGCTCTGTGTGCGTAGAGAAGAAGCGTCACGTTTGCTGTGGATAATAATCTTAGAGCTTAGTCGATGCGAGTTAGACAGGTAAACACATTCCAGGCTGGTTCTTTGTCCTCAGTCTGTGGAAGAGTGTGTTGCTGTTTAAATAGTGTACATTTAAAGTTTTCATTATATCTTTTCTAACCCTGAGAACCCTAGTTTATACAGTTTTTTTTTTTTTTTTTTTTTTTTTTTTTTTTTTTTTTTTTTCACCTGGATGTCTCATCTTAACATTGATCTCCAACATAGATTTCTG
>JAFBJS010004411.1:0-20930 GCA_016785265.1 Paraplagusia blochii
GGAGGACATGGAGGTAGTTGGAGTAGAAGATACAGAGGACAGGGGGAGATGGAAAACATTCATTTGCTGTGACAGCACCTAAAAAAAGGACAAGGCAACATAATACCAACCAAGTAACCCAATAAGCCCATGATCCTTAGTTAAAGCTAAATTGTTTCACAGAACAGCTCATCAAACATGATAGTACAATAATGATAGTAACTTGAATGTGAATTAATTTAATTGAGTTGTCCACAACAAATATATTTTATTATTGTTATTATAGTTTTTCACGGGTTTAATTGTAGGTTATCAAATAGCTACATTGTGGTCAACGAGATGGACTAATCTCCTTGAAGACATTTCACTTCTGAAGACCTGAAGAAATGAGAGGTGAAACTATTTTTGGATATTATTATTATAATAAATACTGTATTTGTCAAAAACTGAACCTTCCTAAAACACAAAGCCCAACTTGTCTTTTGGAAAAGGCAGCAAGTTCTAATTTGTTGTAACATACTTCCTGTTCACCACAAAAGTGCACTCACTCACACACACACACTCAGACACACAGATATATAAACACACACTAGTGTTGAGTTGAGGAATGACAGACGTCTGCAGCTGGGAGGCAAGGCATGCCAAAACTTCCTGTCTGTCCCCCCTCGCCTCCTCGGCGCTCACCACATAACTCCACCACAAACAAAGTGAACCGACACAGAACAGCAGAACTACACGTACCTTTCTGACACACAAGTCTAATTGCTGCTTCTACCGAGTTAATCTGGCTTTAATTAGAAGAAAGTGACGCAAAAAAACACATGTGGATCCAACTGGAATCCCAGGACGACTCATTTACCTACGGACAGCCACGTGTCATTGTTCAGCGCTGGGCTATTTTTAAGACGGCTGCGCACGTAACTTTCTCTTTCCCCACTTCTGTCCTAACACTTTGTTTTTGAGTGATTCATGGTTACAGTAAACCATTACGTGCTGATGTCATTTGACATCACTTCCCAAAAACTGAGGGCTGCTTCAGCCTTTTCACCCCTCCCTCGCGTCTTCCTCTCCATCACGCTACTCATCAAGCCTCAGACAGCTGCACGCAGTCGAACACTGGCTTTGCTATCTACATAAAAAAGGTGTTTTCGGGACGAAAAGAAGGGAAGACTCACAGAAGGTGTGAGCAATAAAAGGTAATGCTCCATCTGTCGGCATATAATAACCTGCTGGCCATAAAGGGCCGGCGCAAACACACACACACAAACACGGAGATGCACCCCAGCCAGGAGGAAGAGGCCTGATACATCTGAATACCACTGGGGTGGCAGAGATGTTTGTGTGCGAGTGAAGACAGATCAACAGACAACAGAGCGGGGGATAAACTGATAAATTGTAAATATTTTTGCTGTGTTGTCTCCCATAATTTATTGTACACGGGAAAGTGAAGACATGAGACCATGTCTCAGAATAAACACAAGTGTTGCTTTCCCGCATCTAAACATCTGTCACTCTGCTCTGCCACAGTTGACACTTCCTTATCAACCACATTGATTTCCCCCAGACTTGTCAAAATCCTACAAATACACATGAGGAAAACATGTTACTCCAGCTGCCTGTTAAACTTCCAAAGATCTTTTAACAACACGCCCGAAAGGCTGGAGTCTGAGTCAGACGCTCGCTGTCCTGCCTGTTTCCCTTTTGTCGTTGTCTTGTCGACTTTCTTCCACCCCCGCCTCCTCCCCGGGTCTCTTCCTTTTTCCTTCTAAAGTAGAGGGAAAGTCCAAGAGAGGGCAACCTCCAAATAAGTTCCATTAATCACAGGCAAGAGTCTAATGTAACTAATATTTTACAATTAAAGTAGACAGCATTGGGCTTGGAGCCATCCATCTCCTCTCCACATGATCCTCCATTCATCCACTCTAACCACTGCTTCAGATTAGCCACACACTAACACACACACTACACTCTGCATATTGTCTCCACACAGAGTCTGACCATTAACGTCTTTTGTGTGTCCACACTGATGAGAGTTCACTGAAAAGGGAAAAAGTCCACCATTTTGAGGTTTTGAGAAAATAGTTAGATAAGCCTCAATCAGCGGTCTTGAGTCAAGAATATACAGTTAAAGATGCTGAGGTTCTCTTTAGGAAGGACAAGGGAGGACAATATCAGGAATGAGGTGATTAGGGGGGCAACACAGGCAGGAAGGTTTGGAGAAAAAGCTAGAGAAGACAGATTGAGAGGATTTGGACATGTTCAGAGGAGGGACAGTAGATACACTGGTAGAGGAATGATCCTAGAGATGGAGCTACCAGGTAGGAGACAAAGAGGAGATTGATGGATGCAGTGAGGGAGGACATGGAGGTAGTTGGAATTAGAGTTGAGGATACAGAGAACAGGGGGAGATGAAAATCTCTCAGAAAGGACAATTCAGGTTTAAAGACTGCGTAGTATAGCTGGACATGAAATATGCACCTTAGGATAAACACACCAGTCACCAACAGATGGCAGTAGACACATTGTAGTTTAACATCTCTGCACAAAAGCTGTGGTTCTTTGTGGATCTTTTAGTAGTTTTATCCTAGTTGATCTAATACATTATTCTATCCATCAGAACAGTTTTGGGAACGGTTCCCTTTAATAGTAATTTACTTTTTGGTTTGGAATGAGAAAAGGGTTTAATTTATGACATCTTATTACTTACTCAAGTTCCTCTAAGGCTTGGCTGAGTTCAACTAACTGAAGTGACCTGCAATCTTTCATATTATATTCTGCCTGTAATAAGTTGCTTTATTGCAACCTACTGAGTTTATTCTGTTTTTATTATTATTATTATTATTATTATTATTACAACCTGAATAACACCGTGGTCACTGGTAACAGATAGAGGGGAAAAATCTAGACAAATGATAGTGAATTTGCTCACCAACACAGCACTGTATCCTTTCCCTATGAAATAAAAATAATCCTTGCAGCATCATTTCAGAATAAATATGTCTTATAAGCATTAATGGAGCGTAAAAGCAAAGGTAATAACAATTTAATTGGTTTTTAATTTCACCAAAATTAAGTTTGGGTGAAACATTATGTTATATTACCTTAATTCCCTGGCCAAGCAATGCTATATTAACAAGGGTTTGACTGTGTCATGTACATTATGAGAGCCAAATAAGTGTAATGTGGAGTACACACACACACACACACACACACACACACACGTCCAGGAAGTCTGAGACATGGAAAATTCACTGTGAGTCAAATCACTGATGACACCAGTGAAGGAGAAAAAGAGAGGTTTTCTCATTGAAGTCACTCTCCTAGAAAAACAATATGTGCTTAAGTTTTCAGTATCTTAAGGCTGTTGTCGTTAGGTCTAGACAAGAGCAACGGTTGCTGCTGTGAGGGAGGCAAATCTAAATAGTATACCATTTGGTAGACGTGAAAAACCAGTCAGCTGCAGTGGATGAACATTTGTGGACCAGCAACAATGTTCATGATGTGCAAGTGAACATTAACAACTGGGAAGACGATATTTAGTTTAGTGTGGTGTTTGTATTGTTGCCATATATCCAGATTGCCTCAATGGAATCAGACGAT
Organism: Paraplagusia blochii; assembly: GCA_016785265.1. Taxonomy (NCBI): domain Eukaryota; kingdom Metazoa; phylum Chordata; class Actinopteri; order Pleuronectiformes; family Cynoglossidae; genus Paraplagusia; species Paraplagusia blochii. The sequence continues at coordinate 3,580 of JAFBJS010004411.1, forward strand.
CCATGTGGGATCCTTTCAATTTCTTTTTCTTGTACTAGACCCCATTCAAGGTTAGGGTTAGTGGTTAACTGGTGATTATTTAGTCACATCCTGGACAGCTGGACAGCCAGTCCAGAGTACTACAATGTAAAGAGACAAAGATCCATTCTTTCTTACATTGATTCCTACATTAACTATTTGTATCCACTGAACCAAATCGAGACATTTTCAAATTTAAAAGTATCAAGGGGGTTCTATCTGGAGAAGATCTCGGAAGACCTTTCTAGCATCCCCTATTGTATACCAAGGTTCTCTTTACTACGAAATACACATGGCCACTTCCTTCTTTTTTAGTCCATCTGTCTAAAGCAGACAAGGGCAAACTTTTTGACTCGCAGGTCAAAATTGATCCTGAAGTTGGACACGGAGGCCGAGTCCAGAGCAGAAAGATGGATTGTTCTTTGAAACCTGTGGTGTCCAACCCATTTCTACTGGGGGCCACATCAGCAATACAGTTCACCTTGAAGGGCCAGTTGTATGTGAGACTGTACAGGTTTTCGGTGCCGAACCAGTACTAGTCTATAGGTCATCTGGTACAGTCTGCATTACTGATAAACAGCAAAAAAAAGGTGAAAAGAAAATTTATTTATTTTCATTAATTTACTACATTCACAGGAAGTACAAAGTAGTATTTTTTTCAGGTGATATATCTTGCAGGCCACATTAAATGACTCAGTGGACCACATTTGACCACCGGGCCTTGAGTTTGACACATGGTTTAAACTGAAATAAATGGCATGTAAAGGTCATGTTTAAAACCTAAAATACTGAATTTCTAATACCCTCTGTGACACCATCTACTTAGAAAATGCACTATTGCAGGCATAAGAAAAGGCATAAGTATAATGATATAAATAAATTATTTATTTAAGACAAGGTTGGCGGGACGCATTAAAAAGTTTAATGGGCCAAATCTGGCCCCCGGGCCTTAGTTTGCCCATGCCTGGTCTAAAGTATTTTGGCTATAAACAATATGGACTTATTATAAATGCTAGAACATATTAGTTATTCCTTCTCTAGTATAGAATCTTTTTCCTGAGGTAGAATTGAGCATAATTTCTAATACTTTCCTGACTTTTTGCTGACCGCATCCACCTTAAAATTTCACCAATATTGTAAACCATATTTCAGTTTTGAATCTCTTATCCTCTATCTGATATTAAATATATCAAAGAAATGTGAAATTTGAGGAACCTGTGTGTTTGGGTGTGTGTTGTGAGAACGTGTTGTGTGTCACTGGCTGACATAATGACCATGATGACAGTGGCGGGGCCGTTGGGGGCCAGAGGAGCTGAATGGTGAAGGATGACACAGACCTGAGCTCTGATGGCACACAGACAGTGAGTGATGACTGCACATCCTTCCCAAAGCTCCACCCTTCATTATCTCTACGGGGAGAGGCGCGGCACAAAGGCAGGCCGCGCTGCCCTTTCGCTGCCCTCAAACGACATCTGCTCATGGAGACAGCCACACTACTGCTCCTCTTTCACCTCGCTGTCGCTCCATCTATCTCCATCTATGGTGATCCTTCTCACTCCTTTTTTCTCTTCTTTTCTCCGGCTCTCTGTCACCCTCTCTGCAGAGGGCGCCAAGAGGTCAGACAATGAGATAACCACTCACCCCTTTGAACCTTTCAAATCAGGAGTCTTTCTTTGCCTCTGTCCTCCGTGCTCTTTCATCTTTAATTCTCTCTGTATCGATCTTCTTATATTCGCATGTCCAGGAGGCATGATCTAATGTCATCGCAAAGAAAAAAACAGCCAGTTTACTTAACTGGTTAACTGCATTAAGGGCAGATACCACTTACCCCCCTTCAGGGCATCTGCAGTTTAACGGAACTGAAAAACAGTTGCGTTAAGTGTGAGATATGGAAGCAGGAGGCGAAACTCCTGGTGGAGAAATGCTCTGAAACCGGCAGCCTTGAGTTTTTTCGGCGGTGCATGTTGACATCTGGTGGTTGAATTGGGGTAGTGCGGTAAGAGGAGACGCCGTTCAAAACACAAGGGAGAGTTCAGTGAGACTAATGAGCATGCAGACAGGTTCAACCAGAGGTCACCATCTGGCCAATTACCACTGCTGGCACATTGGAGCTGACCTAAACTGTCATCACAAACACATCACTCCATGTCCAAACTGCCCAGCAATATGTCACCATTCCACTGGACGTGCCATACAGTATGGAGAGGACGGGGGCAACAGGAGACAGCCCCATGACAAAGCCACCTGGTCAACACTGCAGACAGGACAGGCTGCTGGGCCACCTGCTTATTTCACTTTTAGAGGACACTCAATAGACTCGCATGTCAGCTCCGTCCCTCCATGACTGGTTTGACTGACAGGTGTTTATTGTGTCTTTGACATCTGCCTCTTTGAGTAGAGAATAATACCGTGAATCAATGTTTAGAGAAAAAGGAACCGTGCCTGCATTTACTCCCTAAGGTGAATGATACAAAAGTAAAATGTGTGGTTCTCACAAATTGGAAATTTCTTGTTTGGGCTATTTTTTTTTCTTTCAGGATTGAAAAACTAATCAAATTAAGAATTACACAAATCAACATCGGAAGTTCTGTGTTAATATGGTTCGTGTGGTACCATAGAGTAGGGAATCGCAACCTAACGTCATTTCCCGAAAAATACTAACGAGGGATTAATAACGTTCTATCTATCTATCTATCTATCTATCTATCTATCTACCTACCTACCTACCTACCTACCTACCTAACAATTTTTGGCATTTCAAACATTTTTTGTAGATAGGGCCTAAAAGGTTATATACTGAGTTGTCCATTCTGTATATTTTACTCCTTTAGCAGCAACACAGTCTCAAAACAGACCTAACCCCCGGTATCTCATTGTATATAGTTATGTTCTTGTTATTTTTTTTTTTTTTTAACAAAATCACTTTTTCTGCAATTTTTTTTGTAATTTCCTATAAATTACTGAGGCCTTTATTGCTAAGTGTTTGTTTGTTGAAAGGTCATGCCATTTTCTATCTAGTGGCAGGGATCTCTTTCAGCAGCACTAAATGGAATTAATTATTTTTTATTATAAAGGCTCTAAAATGTATTCCACTTAAACAATAAAGCTGGTTAAAAAGCAGGGTGGTATAATTTTGAGGGCTTCGTTGGGCCCTCTGAACTAGAGGCAGTGGTGGCCTAGACATTAACAAAAGCGAATTTGAGTCTAAAAAGCTTGAGGTTTGCATCCAGCTGCCAGGTTGCTCTGAGCTTAGCACCCTCCTCACATAACTTCCAGGGGGTTCACCACCCACATGTTTGGATGCTGACTGTAGCCTGTGCTGCTTTATGAAGATGTATGAATTAATTTATCTATCTATCTTTGTACATGAGTATGTATATTAGTTGCATGGATGTAGGGTTTCCCAATTGAATATTGGTTTTAGTGAAGAAAAAATTGCAAGAGTTCCCTGAGAGTGGATCCTAAAAAAATTGGCAGCATGTTCTGATTTTAAATCCAGCCGTCAGACAACTGTGACAGAAGTTGAAAAGTAGGAACTGCATTTTGGAATATTATAATAACCATCTGTACGAGCAAACACAAAACTACATCTTGCTTTTGGAATCACAAAGAAAGAGAACAGATGTTAATCCCTAATGGAGTTGACAGGCACTTTCCTGTCTTTCACATGAACATATTGGGTTTCTGAAAAAGAGGGGGATCAGAGGGAAGGTGTATCATGTTGCACTCATAATACATGCATATCAAAGACCCCAGCTGTTGGATTCCCTCTCCTGAGAGACAGCATTATTAAATCTGCACTCAGCAAGCATATCACACCAGTACTTATCTTAAGCCTCTCTATCACTGGCTTCCATTGGCTTGGGTGATTTGTAACCTATCACACAAGGATATTATTGTCCTTTAAAGTGTACGGGTAATCAGTGCCACACACCTGTGTCTTCTTTAGCTCTTATTTGAGATCAGAGATTAGATTTGGCACAGGGAAGGGAAAAAACCTAGAGTGCTGTAAGTGTAAGAGAGGAGTGTTGTTCGTAATTGGCATGATTCATTCACACACTCACACTCGCTCTTCACACTTCCGCTGTCAGGTGATGAGGCCTGAGACATGCCAAAAACTTTTTTTGGATTTCTATAGCAGACTTCGTGTCACTGACAATGTCACACGTTGGAGCCAAACTGCATCTTATATATAGAACTGTGTTGGCTGATATTGTAACTCGAACGTGAACGTTTCTTTATGATACTCTAACAAGCGCGGCAGAAATGGTGAGGGAACGATCTTCGTCCACTAGGTGGCAATAGATACTTTCAAATGTTGAGCCCTCGCCCGGCGCCTTCATCTTGTTAACGGTGACAGCAACATTTAACATAAAGGATTTTTGGGAGCTCACCTGATGCAACATCGTTCTCCAAATTCCCCCCACCATTCAGGATGTCTTTGTGTACCCGGGCAGGTGCAGTAGTCAGGTTCCCCTGGGATCTAAAGAAGGAGAGCAGGCCGCTCTGGTACTGGAGAGGATCAGCTTGTCCTGGAGTTAGACTCTCAAGAGAGGAAATGGGAAATTCAGCAACACCTCTGCCCCACTGGCCTGACTTGTCTAGTTTCTCACCCAGACCCTGGTAGTCACTGTTGGCGTGACCCACCTCCTCCTGCTCCAAGATGTTATTTTTTAGAATCTGCCACTTGGCAACATCGTCCATTTCCTCCTCCCTCCCCTGCTCCGATTTCTCCAGTTCTTTTTTGACACTGTTGCAGGAGGAAGCTTCTTTCTCGGTGTTGCTCTCTTCCTTTGTTCCCTTGGTTAAAAGGTCACCCTGATATGCAGGTGTTAAAATTATCTCAGAATAATTCTGTGACTGTTGGGTAATGGAGGTTGGCAGTCCATTACTAATGATGTCAGCCATCTGAGCCACCATAGCAGGAGACATGGCTGGGTGAGACATGGCCGCCTCGGGTCTGACGGACAAATCTAAGGGCTCGTACTGGGACTTTCTGGTCTGAGCGACCGGGGAGCCGTCCACCCCCGAGTCCTTGTCGGTGAGGTCGCTCTGCTTGTTGAGGAGCAGCGGGTTATCGGCGTGGTTCTCCAACCCGAGGTAGTGACTTGCAGCTGGGCTCCAGTCTTCTCTGGATCTCGGTCGAAGTTTGGTGTTCGGGCTGGAGTTGCTGCTGCTGCCGCTGGGCTGCAGTGGAGAGGAAAGATCCCTGCTGTTCTGCCAGTGGGGGAAGTTGTAGCGTTCCATATGGAAGCCGAGGGAGGCCGTCTGTGCGGCGGAGTAGTCACCGGAGACCGGACACCTGTAGACTTTTTCACCTAACATAGAAAATGACAGCAAAACACAACACAGTCCAAATCAATGTGGGAGACAATGTGCAGTGGTGGAGTCACTGGAGACAGGACACCTGTAGACTTCTCCAGCCATCACGCACAATACCAGCAAAACAAAACACAATCCACATCAATTTAGGAAACAATGAGTGTGCATATATATTAAACACACACTCTTGCACACAGTGAGTGCATTCTGTTTTAGAACTATGTACCAACAACTGTTGTCTAAACATGAAAAATGCTGCAATCCCACACCAGGCTGAGCTGAATGATTTAAGCACTGCCCTGCAGTAAATCAAGCTTGTAATCAGCTTTCAGCTCCAGTGATCCATCATTTTACAGTATGGACGCCACCACCATGTGCAATAAATACACCCAAAGATGTTAACACCAAACAAGATTCTTCCAGAAATAATAAACGCTAGAAATTGTACGGCAAACCCAGAGCAAGGCAGATGTTGCAGGCGAAAACCTCATTCCATCAAAACCAGTGAGTGGGTTTCCCAGTCAAGAATAACAAAGTCCAACATGTGAGCAGCTCTGATTAACTGCTCCGTGTTCTCCGGTTGAGTTTATTTTTGCTTCATATTTGAAGAATGGTGTGATGAGGACATAATTCAAAAAGTACAAAGTGCATCATCGCGGCACGACAAAGGGTAATTTTTCTGCTTTAAGCCCTGTAAATAATATCCATCTGGATAAAAGATATGATCCTGCACACCATTACTTTTAATTAAAGGTAATTTAGCTGTCTTTTTCCCTCTGTTTACCTACAGTTTAATCCGTATAGTTATCACACAAACAGCCTCCAGGGTTAAACACACTCCCTGTGACCATTTTGAGTTAGTGATTGCCTGGGACCTCAGCCTTGCACTGTCTTTAAATAGCCCAGCTGTTTCGCTGCCATTCCAATTACAGTAAAAGTCATCCGACGCCATTAAGCCACAAATATTGGCAGTTTATTGCCCAACACTCTCCTGGCATTTGAAGGTCAGGTCATACATTATACTGTGTCTTTTAGGGATGCGTCTGGGATAGGAAGATAAACCCACCACCATTAATTTAATTCTATGCATATTGATGCCTTATTGTTCTTCTTTAATGGACTAATATCTGAGTTACAACGGTGATTCATCCTCGCCAGAGAAATATCAATTTCATACACCTCGAGATCTGACCCCGAGGTAATTCACTGAGGTAAATCCAAATCTAATGATCTGCAGTTGTTACTTTATGTTGTTTCACACACTTTAATTGAAAAACCACAATTGTGAGTTGAATGCTGATGGAGAAAAAACAAACTGTGGGACTGTGTTTTTTGCTTTATTTTTTGCTACTATTTCACACAAAAATCCTAAATATCACAAAGGATTAATTAGACGGTGGTGCAACTTAGGGCAACGAAAATGCGAACTCAGAAAAGGAAAAAAATCATGACCTTGAACTGAAGACTGGTTTGTGTACTGCAGTCTGTAGTGTATCAAGTGTGTGCGCGCGTGTCTACAGTATACAGTTTGATTTAATGTCTGCATACATTACAAGAGCGGGAAAGAGACTTCAACAGTGCCACACCCTTGTCTCCAGTAAGAGACAAAAAAATTCAAACGGCCTAATGGAACTCAGACATGCTATATATCTCAATTATTCTGCGGCTTTAATTACGACGACATTACAGAGCGGCCTCAGATGCAGAAAACACATAGATCTGACCTCATCTTTCAGCTTGGTTCCTCCTAAACCCATTTGCCAGCCTACATAAGAGCGACAAAACAACACAAAGCCTGAAGACTCTGCCTTTTTTTTTTTTCCTCTCCTCTCTTCCTTTGGATGGGTGCCATCTTTGTGATTGCCTGGTTCATGCTAACTTAATCAGTTTAAGATTTACTTACACTGCCGAGGCTCACATTATGTGAGCGGAGTAATTTTAGAGCTTAGATTTATCAAGCAAAACTCCAATTACTGCATCATTACAGTCCCGAGCCTCTCTCACCTAACACAGAGCATCTAATGAAGTGATGCGTATGAGTTATCCACTCTTACCGCATGCAAGAGGTGGAGGAAAAAGGTAAATAAATAAATGGCTCAAGTGAGCTGTGTCTGTGCGAAAGAGCACGCAGCTGGGTTTTTTTGGACAAGTGATTCATTTCATATGGAAATGGGCTGCGAGATTTACAACCATACATCACCGTCTGCGCAATCACAGGCTCACACACCGCGTGCTTACATAGGCATTTGGCAGTTATACTGTAGATATCAAACTCTACATACAGCCCAGGTTTGGCTCCTTCCTACGTATATGAGCAATCAAGCACCTGAAATGCAGAGCACAGATACATGGAGGCTGTTTTGCTTTTAGATGAAACGGAGAGAGAGTGAGAGTCACACACACGAGACTGGTGAGAAAAACAGGGGCACCAGATGTTCTTTGATGTTTATAATAGCATATATTATTAATATTAATTAGACCACATAGTCAATGACGCATTTGGGACGTTTCCAAGTCAATTAAGCCAAATGGCATTCAGGAGACGGAGGAACAATATTTCAAGGCAGGTGTTCAGAACTCCCTGGGTAAATCTTTTTATCTGCATGCTAGGAAAACAAGCATTTTGAGCTTAATTTGAGCCTCATATCTGCAATAATAATTAAAAAGAGGATTAAAAGACAGAAGTGAGAAGGAGACAGAAAAGCCAACAGGTAATCAGCGGAACACAAACCAGTCCGACGGACTGAGAGAATAAGAAGGGAATTTGTGAAGCCAGACACACAAGTGTGTCTGATAAGAGGCTGTTTAGTTAAAAGAAGCTCTACTGTCAGCCATCACCAAAATAAAGGAAGGAAAAACTGATGGAACTGGAACAGCCAAATGAAAGTCATATAGACCACAGGAGTCGTGTCTGTGCTTCTTTACAAACCAGTGCTGATTCCAGCTTTTACACTCTTAAAGACGCTGATCGTTTGTAGCTCTCTTGGCTTGACTACTAAAAAGAAGAGTAAAAGCAGGGACGGAAATGAGGGACAAAATGTACGCGGGGGCAACATCACTACATGGTGTCTGCTCATTGACCTTGAGGTTAAGAGTATTGAATGGGACTAATTAATAACTGTCAGAGCATTTTATGTTTGGGCATGTTTTTTTTTTTTTTGCTCGGAGCTGGAATCTAACTGGTCCAATGTAGGTCAGGGGCCCGGAGCGTGCACTCCTTCCTTAGTTTATCATTTCAAGAAGATGCATTTTTTTTTCTTAATCTCAGATTACTTTTAGAGTCAGAGTGCATTTTGAAATCTCTCTTGATTAGATATTGAAAGAAGTAATTTGCAGCATACCCCCATCTACAGAAATCAAAGCAGGATTTCTCATTTAAGACGTTGGACATTTGTGGCTTTTTGAAAAAATATATGTATATAAATATATAAATCCAGCACTGTATCTGGATGGATCAGGCAAAGGGGCCGTCTCTCACCCTGACATCCACGACTGTACTATATTTGCCATCCATATTGAGGACATCAATAACTTCATGACCACCATAGGCTGACTATGAATAATGCAGCCTGTAATTCTGGACTAATCAATGTTCCTCAAGCTGAACATCTGGCAATGGTAATTCTTCCTCATGCATCTCCGCTCCCCTGAATTAGAAAACACTCGCTCTCTCACTCTCTTTCCCTGCACATCCAGCCATCGAGACAGACAGACTTGATCAGTTACAACCCTGTGAAAAAAAAAAAAAAAAAACTTATCCCTGTTATTAAACTCTCATCAAGTGGTGCGTGTTCTCCATATGTGTAGGATTTACCTATCTGTCCCGCAGCAGACCTGTGTGTTGAGCCAGGGCCAGCAGCGTGTGATTGTGTTAATTAATCTGTCATTGTGAGCGCAGGGAGCAGCTGCAGAGGTCTCTGGGATATATTGTCAGAGCTAAACAATGCGGTGCTAAGCCCCCAGAGTGAGTCTACCATTACACAGGACTAAGAACAGAGAGGAGAGGAGGAGAGAAGGGGAGAGAGAGGGAGCCTGCCGGATCCATCATTGACTAAAGCAATGACGCCTGACCTTTACAATGAATTAGTTTCCATGCTTAATATTGACTGAAATTAGAGTCTGATACAGAATGTGTCATCCCAGAACTGTGCACACTCAAATCCTCTGCAAGCCAGCTTTCATAAATGTTTCTGGAAGTGACACCGTATGGTCTGGAAGATAGGAGAGAAGAGTGGAAGTAAAAGAAAAAAGAAAAAAAAAAAATTCAAAAACAACAGGGGCTTGAGTATGTATCGTAAGAGCGCGCAAAGAGGGATTTGGCCATCGACGGCACACCATTTGTATTAAAATACGCAGATACTAGTATGTGTGCATAATTTTAAACAAAACATCTAATGAGATTAGGCTTGATCCATTTATCTCTGCTATACGGCTATATTTTAAGAGGGGAGTTGATCCAGTCCCTTAGGAGCGCATCAGACCTGATGTACATAACAATGGTAGGAAAATAACTATAGTCATGAGCTGCCGAGAGACTTAACAAAAGTTTGGGGGCTTTTTATTTCTTCTATCTTCTCTTAACAACGCTGTTGTATCAGTGATTTAGACTCATGATAACATGTTAGCAGGATGCCATGACAAACAAGGCATTTACCCAGAGAGCCAAATCATCCAAATCACCAGGTGGAACAGAAGACTATCAATAAAAATACCAGGTGGTAGATCAAATCATAAAAATCACTGGGTGGTATATATCAAATCATTAAAAACACCAGATGGCATGCATTAACATCTTGTGCCCCTGTAGGCAAGGGGTGGAGATGTGACAGATATAAAATAGAAGGTACTAATTATCCCCACAATTCAACATGATGCCATTATCTTTAAAAGGAAGACAACGTCCTGGTGGATGACAGTAATGTCTATGGTGGTGTTGCTGACCTCGCGCTTTAGAGCCCACCTACAGTGAGTGGAGGTGTGGATGGTGAAGAGGGGAGGTGGAGGGAGAGAAACCAAAGCTGTCTATTTTACATAGTAAGACTTTTACACTAAATATTGAGGTGTTTTTTTAATGTGGTTTCCTGTAAAGGGATTTTCACTGAGTGCATGTTAATTAGCAGCATGTGTCCTTATATGCCTTGCACTACTTAACCCTACATGGAACACTCCAGTCCAGTATATCGCTTCTAGGAAGTTATTATAACTGAAGTCATCTTGTCCTTTTCTAACTGTTACATCCAAAAAAGGCATGAATTAAAAAATGTTTTGTTTTGGTGTAAAATAAATCTGATGTCTTAAGAATCAAGTTTCTGAATTTCCCCGAACTCTGGACCACTCTCCACTCAGCTATGACAGACTTTATCCAGTTGTTTTCATAGCAATGCCATAGGTGAAAACTGAATAAAATAACCTTTTGGTCTAAAATCATACTTTAAGAACTGGCTCAGGATTTAGTTTCCAGACTGTGTTACCTGCAGCTGGAGACAAAGATTGGGGTCTGTGGTCCAGGGCAACGCTGGAAAGGGAGCTTCCTGTCTCTGTGAAGATCTCTGCTGTCCCAGGATGACTTACACTGCCGGTGCTACCAGGTCTGCTGGTTCCCTTGGTGTCGGGATCACTGAGACATGCTTTCCCGTTGTCATCAGCGGGAAGACATTTTTCAGGCAAGTAGGGTGAGCGCTGCTGCGGCTCTTTCGGATTGAACATTTGCTGATCACTGGCAATCCCTGGTGTCATGATCTGCCAACCAGGGTAAATGCTGCTGCTGTTGAGTGTATCTCTGTTAGACATGACTTTCTGCAGATATTCCATGCTCGTTGAACTCAGAGGCGAGGAGAAGTGGTTAAGGCCTAGCAGAGACGAGCTGTCTGCCTCAGAGAGCGGGCTGGGCCCCGAGGAAATCATTCTCCCTAACATTTCCCTAACCTTCATGTCAACGCCTGCCGTGGCGAGTATCAGGTTGTAATCTGGTTGGTCAGCCCTCTCACTCATCAGGAACCTGTTGTGGATGCGAGACATGTACTGCGAGTACAGGTTGTTTTGATGGTCCTGTGACAGGCTGCTCAGCTTAAAGGAGTCATGGTCGGCAGAGAGATTGCTTTTAGCTGCTAATTTATTGAGATGGACCTTCATGTGGTTTTTGAGAAACCAGGGTTCTTTGAAACGGCGGCCACAGATTTGACAGCAGTGCTCGAAAGAGTCCTTATGTTTCCTCATGTGACCCTTCAAGAACCAGGCCTGGCTGAAGGTCTGGCCACAGATGTCACAGGGGAACTCACCCACCGGTTTCCCCTTTTCACTGGGCCCAGATGCAGGTTTAGGACCCGAGCTGGATTCTGCAGTTATGTGTGTGATTTCAACGTGGCCAATGAGGTCTTCTTCCTGTGATGCCGCAAAGTCACACAAGGTACACTTGTAGGGTTTGTGTAGGATCCTGATGTGCCGCTCCAATTCTTGCTGCTTCCGAAACTTGCCTTTACAGAAAGAGCAACGATAGCCGTTGGTGGGATTCTGTAGAGGCTCATCATTTACCGAGGTGGCTGCCGGAGATGTGGACGTATGTGGTTGGGTCTCTGCTGTGCCAGGGTTAGTCAAGAGCTGGTTCGCTGCTGTTGTCGGGGACAGCTGTGGATTTTTGAGTTGGGGTATATTTGATGTTTGTGGCTGGCTGACGTGGCTGGCTCGTATCTGTCTATCTCTAAGGATCGCTCTTTCCTCAAGCTCATGAAGAAGCCTGTTCTCCTCCCTGATCCTGCCTCGTCCTTTACCCATAAGGCCTTGCTTGTGAGTACGCAGATGTATCTTCAGGTTGCCCTTCTGAGCAGCTCTGTGGTCACAATATGGACACTTGAAGGGCTTTTCACCGGTGTGCGTTCGCATGTGGAGGGAAAGGATGCTGTTGAAGCGGAAACGCTTGCCACAAAGTGGACATGGATATTTGCGATTTTTGCGGCTGTCATCCTGGGCGGAGTTCACCTGAGAGACGATGCTTTGATTGGTGACTCGCAGGAACTGGGAAAGCTCAACTCTTCCATTCATACTGCCAAGAATTCTTGCATCCATTAATTGATTGGCCAGAAGTGCCATCTGGCTTCTAATTGTATGGCAGGATCGGGTAATGAAGCTGTCTTTTCGGGGACTGGCTGATGATACAGTATGTTGGTCAGGAGTGTTGATGTGGGACAAAGTACAAAGGTTTGCAGTGAACAATGTATGCACAGAGTCTGCTGTTATTCAGATGAGACAGGATGTGGATTCATGTTGTTTTCATGAAACGTCTGTTTGTTGCAGGTCAGATCTGAAAAGATAGAAAGACGCAGTCAGTATTGACGAGAGACGATGTTTTCAAACAAAATTAACCTTAAATCTAGAAACCCATCACTGGAAAAACACCTCAGCACGGAGATTAAAAGCTAATTATATTTTCTAAACATGTACTTTTGCAACAACAGTATAATGCCACTCACACAACACAAATAGGTCAGGAAATAGAGCAGAGCAGGTTCTGACTCTCCTCATCCTGTGTTAAGTATACCTGTGGTTTTAGATTATTGTTGGAGATGCTGAAAACGCTGATTAAGTCAAACCGCACTTTTTTTCAACAAATATCTCATCTTTACTTAAGAGAAACATAAAGATCTGTGTCTTGATCTCATTTTGTACTGACACAGAGAAGAGGCAAAAAAACATCAAAGCGTCTTTACTTTCTCTTCCTCTCATTTCACAAATCTTTGAAATGCTTCAAAAGTCATCCAAGTAATTAAAAAAAGTTCTTTAGTAGGTCAGAATTATTTTTGATAAAACCTGTACCATCATAATTATGATACAGGAATACATACATAAAATAAACAACTTAATGATTCAAAAGTGCAAACTGTAGTTAAAGGAGAAATATGTTGATAGAGCAGAAGTATGTTTCACTTTTTCCGGCCCCACTCTCCCTCTTTTTTTTTTCTTTTCTCTTTGATTAAACTGTAGCAGCAAAACAAAGCTTCAAATTCACCAGGCGCTACAATGGTAGAGGTCACATAAGCTTGCCCTGCCCAGCTCTGGTGCAGCACCAAAGGGCACAGAACAAAGCCAGCACTGTCCACTCTGAATTAACACAGGCTTACATCATTCTGGACCTCAGTCATGAAAATGATGTACACAAACCCACACAGATAAAAAGCAGGCAGGCGGACGGGCAGGGCCACGTTCGGTGTGAGCTGCATGTTTGCTCTGAGCTGTAGATCAGAAATCAATTTGACCATATGGCTCTGAGCTAACCATATCTGACAGCAGAAAAACAGTTAATTACATTATATTATAATAAATCCACTACAAATTTCTTAACTTGATATTCCTTTGCAGTTAGAACAGGATCGAGGGCAGGAGTTGCTCCCATCCTCCTCCACCTCCCTCCCACTTTCAAGGATTACCGTCATTTGAACTATTATTGCATTTGCTCTATTAATGTCATAACTGTACTGTAGCCTTGGATGTGTAATGGTGTACAGCGTGTCCATTTTGAAATCTGCGTCCAATCAATAATGATTGATCATGTTCAAGTTCAAATTGCTTTCCGTATGCAGAATTTTATGCTATATCACTGACTAATGTATGACCATGTGGGCAATGGTTTCACCAGGCAAATCCTGTAACCGCCTATCACATTTTTACTGGAACTAAAGTACTTTTTCAATAGTACAAGGTTCTTTTTATACGTCTTCTATCTTTTTTATTCTATTTTTCAATAAAGGTCTTCCTAGACTTTGGTCAACAAGGCTTTAGGTTCCATAATAACAACTGGCAAGTGGCCCCTGAGGTGCTCTGGGCAAAGCACTATCACGACCCAACTTCCATTGGGCTCACCACCCACAGAAAGACTCACAGTATGGAGCAGTGGAGTGGATGAAGATGAATGAATGAATGGAAGATCTGTCTGTCTGTCTGTCTTTATCAGCACTGCAAATGTGGGGGAAAAGGTGTTAAAATTTTAAGATTTTTGGACACTATGTCTCAAGGCATCCCCTAAATCAGATACATGGTTGTATATAGCAGCGACATGAATTATTGATAACTAAATAACAGCAACATCTTCGTGTAAATCAATACAAAACTGAGAAATACTCAAAGTTTCCTTAGTCTGTATCCACTGCCACGGTATGACAGGCTTGACAAGATCAACTAATAAATTGGTGATTTTTTTTATTTCTGTCAATTACTCAGTCGCCATAACAACGCTTTTTTTTATCAGTTGTTTGGTGGGTGAATTACATCTCCAGTATTGTTTGAGGTATGGCTTTTTAAATTTTACTCTTTTTTTGCCCTAACTTTGAATAAAGGCAGTGTTTTAAGCTAGCTGGTCTGCTTGTGGATGCACTCCCATTAGGACAAAGGCAACTGTTGTGCTCTAAATACTAAAATTTTCCACCAGTCTGCACGCAGTCCGATTACAAGTATCTATATTTTAGTGATTTCTTGAGAAACAATCAGATCCTCTGATCTTGCAGTTACTAATCTGTCTTTTTAAGAAAAAAACAGTAGTGTCTTCTAGAGAACAAGAAGAAAACTCTTCAGCGATAAAAGAAGAAATAAAAAAAGTCTGTCTTGAGCAGCCTGTCTGTGAATCTGCGATCAATGTAAAGATACAGGTCTGACCTAATCACATCTGACAGGGAGAAAGTGAGTGAATTATATTAGCATACATAAGATCCACTTCATATTTGCTAAAGTAGTATTCCTTTGATTAACTAAGCACAGAGAACAACAAACCCTCACCTCTCTGTGTGCTTCTGTGGGTTGGTGTGTGTATTTGTGTGTGGGGCATGCGGTAAGGTGTTGAGATAGGGAGCAGCACGCGAGGCCATCAGGTGTTTTCTCTGTCAGAGTGGATTAGGCTCCTTTGCTGCAGATTGAGAGAGTGCTCGATTGTTATTAAGCATCGTGTCACAGTAGTGCCTCTTAGGTGTGGCCGTTTGTAGACAAACAAGGAGCAGGTGTGATTTAGCACAGGCTATAAACCAAAAAAAAAAAAAAAATTGCGACACGTTCACTTTTACACCCGCCCTGGGATCTGTGCATTCTGGGTGATTTTGAATCTGTCACCGTTCAACATTTATAGATTCATATTTCGCAGCCAAATTCCGAGTTGTGTCTTTCAGTGTTTAATCTACAGTGTTTAATCTGCTGCCTGTGTGCTGCAGCCTGGCTGTGGCTGCAGCACACAGGCAGCCAGGATGAATGGACCATATTGGACATCCATAGTTAAGTGACAGAGGAATGAAACACATGAATAAAATTTATAGATCAGAGCTGCATAACAGCAGTTAAAAAGCATTAATAATTTATGTGCATGGTTGAGCTGCAAAACTACTGAGAATGCAACACAACCAATACACAAAGCCTGCAACCGACAGTTGCTGTGACCTCAACTGAAGTGTACAGAGCCCTAAAATGAGGTTCGATGTCTGACGCCATTTTCTTTTCTCTTATCTTGTCTTAGAGATCATATAAAATATCTATCAATAAAAAAAAGGAAAGACGGCAAAGGACCAGCTTATTTCTTTCGTGTCAGAATGATTTAAAAAGAGTCAAATTATTGTGACGTTTGCTGCCAGAAGATTACTTTAGATTTTATGTTTTCAATTTTACCAGCTGTGCCTCAGAAAACGTAAAGAAGAGCGACCAAGACTTTATTCCAATTGTCCTATTTTCCTTTGTTCTCCTAATACATGTTGTTGTGTGAAAATTTATACACAGCACTCGGGATGCAGATGAATTAATGCTGTCTGCCCATGTATGAATGCATGACAGAATAATCAGCCCTCCTTTCATTGGGAGTTAAATATGTATTATGTGATGGCATGACATTGTGATGAGATACATATCTAATGGCACAATCTCCGTTACAGCCACCTTATAAACACTGTGGCACAGTGCGAGGCTGCATAATAAAAGTTGATGTCCTAGATTCTTTTGTAAAGCGCCTCTGCCTACTTAAAAATCACACATAACAAGAGATCATGGCGTTCAAAATTCCTGGAATTCCCTAACTTCCCGGCCCGCAGATAACAATTGTTTTATTCATTGCCACAGAGGAGGCTTATGTGCAGACAGTAAAAGCCCAGTGCCACGGATTATGCCCCCTGTGTTTTGCACCACCCACCCACACACACACACACACACACACCGACAAAATCGGCCAGCCAACCGTCCTGTGGACTGCCCTGTCAGGGGATGAAGAGCCCGTACAAGTGAGAGGGCAGTGGTAACACAGCTGCCCACCCTGACCCGTACAAAAGATAGTGCCCGTATACTTTCTGACAGCTAGATTAATGAAACCCTATAGGAGCTTCTCTGTAGGCCCCCCCAAAAGCCTGACTGAGACAGAATAGTCTAACCAGCACCATTCATTACTGCAGGAGTACAGAGCACAGAAAGAGCACACACAGCACTGACAAACTAGCTCCTTGTGAGTAATAGCTAAAGAACTCATAAAGGAATACATACACATTTGTTGTGGATGCAGTAAATATATGCCACTCCTTCTACGACTATCAAAAAATCTGGCTTGTGCCCTGTAAAAATAAATCTGGCATGCATGTGTTCAGCAGTGATATGCAGTTACTTAGGAGTCAGCTTTTTCATTTGTTCAGTGAAAGGAGGAAGCCTTTCCATTAATGTGCCTTTGCATTGTGGTAATGCAGATGAGTGGCATTGAGAGTAGCAGATGTGGGGAACCAGAAGAAAAGAGATAGAAATATCATTGGCAAACTTTAGATACAGTCAGAGTAAACACAACAGGTTTGTCAAGATTTCAATTAATTTCCAAAAGAGAACCCCTATAAGGTTATCTATCTATCTAATTTGACTTGTTGTCAATCTTGACCTTGTTGATGAAAGTGTCTTGGATCCATGTCAGTAGACCGTGCGACAGCCACACTGGTTGTTTTTTTATGCTGCTGACTGGATGACCTCTGTTTTTTCCTGGATTGTGTTAATAAAGTACCATATTTAAAAAAATCTAT
>JAFBJS010004411.1:20944-79981 GCA_016785265.1 Paraplagusia blochii
TCTATCTATCTATCTATCTATCTATCTATCTATCTATCTATCTATCTATCTATCTATCTATCTATCTATCTATCTATCTATCTATCTATCTATCTACCAATCTATCTACCAATCTATCTATCAAGCTAACTATTATCTGGCTAGCTAGCTAGCTGCCTATGTATCTGTCTTTCTATCCATGCAATATTTTTAATGTAATTTAGCCATTTATATTATTATTATTATTCAGGGGCAGATGTCTAAAAATACAGCATGAACTGTATGGTTGACGACAAAAGTCTTAGCACCTGGAAACCAGGTTTGAAGACTTTTTCCAAAGTTCTTTTCCTGCGCAGTGAGAAAATTTTAACACAGCATTTCTAAACATAGCAGCTCCATTTACGGACTGTACGTTTTTGACTGTACATGGAAACACAAATTTATTTTACAAACCAAAGAACAGAAGAATGTTTAAATTTATTGCTCCTCTAGCCGTTAGCTGATCTGCAGCACAGATGCACGTTAATGAAAGTAAACTTGTGAAACCATGGTTTGAATGGCGGAAACATAGTTAAATTTTACAAAAATATTTGATCTTATGTGCTACAGAACAGAAGGTAGAAAAATGAGTGTTAAAAAAATAGAAAAAGACAAAATTAATTGCTTGGAAGATTTTCTTATTAAGTCATCAGTCATCAGCTACTGTCAAACCAAGCAACACTTCTACACTACCACACAAAATATCAACTAAAAGGTAAAAGTATTGTAGAAACTAAACTTCATTTTAGAACCTTCAGATATTCAGTTGCTTTATGGAATGAACTACAAAATTGTTTCATACCAGAACACGGCCAGTAAAATTATCATACTTTTGTTTGGCAAGGATAAAAAAGGGTATTTTTGAGACAGATCATTGATTTTTGCATTAAGAAAGTGCATCAAACTTTTTCAAACTAAGCAGAAACACAGTTTAATACTAAGACCATTTCAAATTGATACTTTTTTTTCATTTTGAGTAAATAATTCCATTTTATTTATCCAAAGTTTATGACAATTCACTTATCATGAAAGATGCTGTGGTAAAACTTTTTTTATATAGATAGTTTTGTCCTGTGAGAGTGTGCATCAAATTCAAAGTTTGTATTCATGAGCTTCTTTTCTAAGCTTTCCGTGGCACTCACTCACAAAACAAGAAAATAAAATAAAAAATCTCCTCCCCTCAGCTCTCCCAATCATGCACATGCACAGACACCCGCTGGTGTCTCTCTCCCTCGCTCACTCACGCAGAAATAAACAAACGTGCACGCAGACACACACGAGCACACAGCCGGGCACATGCATATAGAATGTATTTTAAATCACTAATGTGTGAACAGTTGATCTTGTTTGCACAGACCACCTGTTCTTTCTGGACACAAACAAAGCTTTGGCGTTGGTTGGAGTTTGTTAACAGTGTGGGGTGCGTAGGGGATGCCTTGCACTAGAGAAGCCTATCCACATGGTGTAGGCTGCATCAGATGGTTGAGCCCTGCAGGATGGCAGCCAGCTCCAACAGAACTCACACAGATCTCAAAGAATGAAGCGTCTACAGATCGCAACATACTGACACGCTTTGCCTCCTCGAGAAGTACAACTTCCTCCTGGTGCCGAGACAGCAGATTGCCCGAGTGGCCCGGTCAGGCCAAAAAAGTAATCAGGTGTTTGTGGTTATATGAAAAATTAAAGCAGGGCGAGTCAGCTAGAAAAAGTTTTTTTTTTCATACTTAAATTAAACGTGGATAACACAGGAGATCGAGTTATGTTCTGCACAAGATGACTTGTTTCCTCTCATTCCAATGATGCATAAAAAAATTAGTTATTTTAATCTTACTTAAAGTTCATCGCAGAAACTACTGCCCATTCTTTATGTGGACACATTTTTGCAGAACTAACTTCTTCAAGAAGTAGTAAGAGAATGATTGTGCTAAACTAATCAAGTAGCTCAATGAAGACAGTCAATGTGGCTGCACCCATGGTTTGGCTTATGTTTTACAGATATAGTAGAATTCTCCAGAAAGTCTCCTACAGTGAACATCTAGTGAAAATTGTCATAAAAACTTCATGATTTTCTTCCAGTCCACAATATGGTGCAGTGTGATTTGTGTGGCACTTGTGGAGACTGCTGCCCCTGCAACCCGGTATCACACAAGCGAATGATGATGAATGACACAGAAATTTGACATGGAAACACACTATTTGGCCACACTTTGGGTAATTTACAGAATTGAGATCTCTGGACCTGAGTGAGTGTAGCGAGGGCAAGGGGGAGGTGGTGTGTATGTCGCGTTTCATCCGTCCTTCTGCTAAATATTTGGTGAGAGACAGGAAGAAAGAATTAGGAAAATTGATGGGTCTACTTTCTCTTGCTGGAGCACTTGGAGGCACTAAGACAAAAGTCATTAGACGAGTCATCAAAAAATCACAGCGGGCGTCTGGTAATGCCACTTACAGTATCTCATTAAGATATGGCATCTACAGGAAAAAACTGACAAACAAAGAGCATAATCCAAGGCACATTAACTGAGCTGATAATTCAATGAACTCTCATTTGGGAGCCATCTTGCCCCAGTGATGGTCTTTTTTCAGCCGCAGAAGCAGAAGCAGCGCCCTGACCTTTCATGAATTTCCCTCTCTCCCCTGTTCTCTCACACTCTCTCTCTCTCTCTATCCGCCCCTCTTCACCCCCCCACGCTCTCTAAAACAACAAAACATCTACCATTAGACAACGGGGTACCAGCGTAATTAGAAAATGACTTCCTTTGCAATCCCAGCTAAGTAGTTTACACACTGTAATTACAGGGACAAAATCATCTTTTCATCATTTCACTGATTGAGCTCATCAACCCAGTGGGATCCCAGGACTGTGCTCGAGCAACATCTGGGCTAAGAGAATTAGCCCTCAGTTTAGCAGGCCTTACACAGTGGCAAGCAACGCCACATGACCACCGGACACTGCCGTGACACACATCTCTAATTGTATTAGATTGGGCGTTCAATCAGGAATTATCCCACAGCCGGAGAGCGGACTTATCAGAAAAGGGAGGTTAGCTCGCTACGTTGTAACATTTCTTTGAAGATGCCACATTGAACTTTCACTCCCCATTAGAGATACTTTTTTTTAATTTCCTGTATGTAGGAATTTAAACACCAGAGACTGACCTTGATGCTCAACTACATACCCTTTCCCGTGCTACTGAAATTGTTCGCGAGCCCTGAAACCACGTCTTCCCTCGCAAACACATGTGGTCCTAGAGCTGAAGGTGAAGTGCTTTGGTTGTTCTCTGTCCTGTGCAAGGGCTCTATGTCTCTGTGTTGGCAACAGAGGCAAGTGTTTAATGTGGCAGCTGTTAGCTTTGTGGATTTTCACTAATCACTCTCTCCTGATTACTCTGATGAGTGTATGATGCTCTTAAATAATCAATCCGCAATGAAAAAAAAAAAGAAAAATAATTATCATCATCTCCCTAAGTAGTGCAGCTGCACCCGCCTGCAATAATTACAACTAGAACAGGGCGCCTTCTCTCGTCACTTACAACCACTTATTATTAGAGATAACGCTAATTGGTGCAGTGGTGGGCGACAATTCTTCATGGGGTTCATCATAAAAATCCAAACCTTGAAAATTATGGCACATTAGAGGTCTTAAAGCCAAGCTAGAGTATTAAACACTGCATGCTGAGACATGCCAATAATCTGAGCCGGGGGAGTAGTAGATGTACTATCAGGAGTCCCTCGGTTGCCTCGTTGCTTTGCCCTTACTCCACCCTTCCCCCACTCCTGGTATCAGCCTGGCAGACACAATTAACATTTTCATAAAAACAATTCCCTGCTTCCAATAGTCCAATGTAATTTGTTTTCCATCTCTGTTCATTAATCATTGTTTAAATCGGTGAGCCATCCCCTCCACTCTGCCATCTGCACTCAGCTGTGTTACAGATATGACACCTTCCCCCTTAATGGGAGCTGACAGCCAAGAGAGGAGGCCTGTGGAAAATAGCTTCCTGCATGTGCACTTCCACCTCACATACTGCCAGCAGGTGAGAGAGGGGTATTTAATGGCTTCTGATTAATCTCAAAGGCAAACAACATTATACCACAATATCATACACTCTGCAACAATACAACATGTGCAGTTGCAAAGATAGTGAGCAGCGCCTCGTTTTTTTTTTGAGAACAACTGGACCAGAACTCATGAAAAAATGCTTTATAGCAATTGTGATGCATTCCACATTTGGTTGAAGTTGTCAAGTGTTTTTTTTTTGTTTGTTTTTTTTTTCCTCTCTCTCTCTCCTCTCGTTAAATTAGTGCAGTGTTCCTACAATATGCTATTGTTTTCCTGGAATTGGGAGCAAGGTTATTAATTATTCACTGTTGTGTTCTCATATGAGGGGGCTATGCTTTTCACTGTATTGCCTCATAGCCTTAATACTTAAGGCCACGGTACTCAGGCAAATTTCATGAGGCAACATCACAGAGATATTATTATCACAAGGCAGACACTTAAGATATTAAAAGTTTCCTAAAGAGTTTGAATGACTGAAAAGATCTGGACGACCCCCTTCGAATTCTAGGGTTTTTGTAGCACGCCTGGAAAAAGGCAAATCAAATAACTTTGTTTTTGTGCACTCTGAAGTGATTTTAAGCCCTAAGTCTAAATAGCTTAGGGCATTTTTGGGGAAAAAGAAAATCCTGCTCAATGTGGTGGTAGGAGACTGCCAAAAAGTTCATCTGGCCTGTTGATTTCAGCATGGATTACAGATATTCAAATCATGTGCCTCATGTTCAAACAAGTGCTTCTATCGAGGGAGAAAGTTGCCAAGCAGAGCTTTGTCATGTAAGCTGAATGAATTTACTGCGGCATAATGAGAAAACGGCCGTGGCGCTACATTTAATGGGCTACAGTTTCATCCCACCACCCGCCCTGTCTCTTCTATTCCTTCTCCTTCTCTATTTCTATCAATTATAAAGACAATACTTCCAAACACTCCTCCTCATTCTAATAAGATATTACATCTTTTTACATTTAAAATGATGGCGACATCAGGATATACACTGGCCCCCCTCCTGTTTTTGACAGAAACTGCGTCACATGGTGGCATGTCACCAGTTAGAAAAACACTTAAGGCAGACCTCTCCACACTTTTTGGAGTGTTTCTAACAAGAACAGCAGCAGCAGCAGTAAATGATGTGTATATTCAAAGCTGAATATTTCATGTTGATTGATCGCACTGACTGCCACCCACCTGCTCCTCCTCCTGTCCCACCAGAGCTGGCATGAGGAGAATTCAGTAATTGAGAAGAGCAGAGCATGGTCTCTCTTTGCTCACATATGACAGATGGGGCATCATCGCTTCAAAGGAGAGCATTTGGAAACAGGAGGAAGGTGGTGGAGGCGGTGGAGGGGATGCAAAGGGCGAGGGTGGCTTTGAAAGTAGCTGTTCCACTCTGTACAGGTGACAATTTAAATAAGATAAGAGTATCTAAAACATGACCTCAAAACCTGCACACTGGCCACACTTTAGATGAAAAAAGAATTCATTTAGGCCAATATATGACATCTGGTACATTATGATGAACAGACAATATCAACATTATACATTTTACTCTTAATTTGTGAAGTTATGAGGGTTTGTTGTTATATTTTAATAATGCATAGACGTGGAGCAGACATTCAAGGCAAATAAAAAAAATGACCCGGTTGATATTCCGTGTATTCTACATCTTCACTTCTCCTCACTGTTCACCAAACACAGGTGTGATGGGGTTTTCATGACATACTACATCTATGACTACGTTGTTTAACCGTAAAGTACACCGCGGGATACAATTTGTCACGTTTTCCGAAGTAACACGGTTCATTTTCTATCCTTGAAGAAAAAGGAGAAACAAAACACCGCCGGGGGAATGCGTGTCTATCAGTGAACACGGACTCGTTAGAAACTTAAAGTCTCGCTCACTCTCTTCACCGCTAAGTTGGAAAAAAAAAACATGGTAAGAAGTGACGCCGCCTGGTCCTCACCTGGTCAGTGGTTGGAGGCTCGACTCGACTGGTCTCGGCTCGGTGACAGCTGGACTTGGACGTGGATGTTGAACTGGATGAGTGACTGCTGACTGACGGACCGTGCTTCTTCTCACGCATTATCACGAACGCCCAGCGCTCACAGTCACAGCGACATTTCGCCTTCAACTCCTTTTCGATTCCTCTTTGAAAAGCAAACAATCAAAACGCTTTCACCAGGCGACAGCTGCGCACTGTGCGCCGTAGTATTTCCAGTTTGAGGAAAGACGTAATAATGATTTTTTTTTTTAATGATTCGGGATACTTCGACACGTCCTGAAGCCGTATGTCTCCCTCATCTGGCCGCTGGTGTGCAAGTGTAACAGACTGGCACCGTGCGTAAAATGTGCACTGGCTTCTCCAGGACGCATCATCAATCCCTCCTCTGAGGTCGCGAGCCTGTGATGGATTACGTTGTATTAGGTCTGACCGTTTCAGTGTGAGGGTGTTGCTTATAGGAGCTTAGCTGGTACAGTGTCCTGGTCTTCGTAGTTGGTCCTTAAACACCAGACGACAGGTATTTAGACGCAGACTGATGGATGAGCGTTTAGCCCTTTGTGATGTTTGGTTCGATTCTTTGAAGGGAACTCAAACTGTTGATAAGATGACTTCGAAAATAAATGAAGACGGTGTGTCGACAAGTCATGGTTAAAGTTTCACCCGAATTCGTAAAGAAATATTGTCTGTCTGTAACTTCAATATACTAAACCTATTTGTCTGTAACTTAAATATATTAAAAATATATTTTATACATAACCAAAAGTCAGTACATTATAATTTTTTTTTAAATAGCATAGATAAACATTAGAACAGCAACAGGTTCTCTCTTTTATATGTGTGGTAATTCTTAGCTTCGTGCTTGCAAGAACTTCATAGCTTTTAAACACATTGTATGTATTTCCGTAGGATGAATAATAATATATTTTAATAGTAGCTGAGTTTTAAATTTACTCAAATTTAATTTCCGTCCACCATTACCAAATAGTAGGAATAGTGTTCTTACGGAATGTTTCGTCCGTTCGCCTTTCTGCTTCATAGGTTCATAGGTTCTTACATCGGTAGCCATTGTTATTCACCTCTTTATGACGTAGCCCAGGTTATAGTGGTTAGTAAATGGGGCATTGGGTTAGTTAGTAGTTGTTAACTAACTGTTGACTAGTGTCTGCCTCTAATTACACTTTAAAAACTAAAGTGTAATTATTCTTTATTTCCTGTATTTCCGGATGTTGTCATTTTAAGTCATTAGCTTAATAGCATAATGACCTAAGTCAGTTTGGGCCAAACCATAATATCTATATAACGAGCTTGTTAAAATGTGTGTTTTCTTGTTTTCTGAAAACATTAAACTATGACTAAGGAAACAATTCCAAATCTTAAACAAACAAGATAAGATAATAAGTTAAATAGTAAGTAAGTAAATTTTACTTACATTTTATTTTACGTAAACTTTAGAAACCTAATATTGATAGATTCTAAACAAAATATGTTAGTTTAGACTAGAGAATAAGAGTTCTCCCTGTTTTAGAGTACAATAAATAGGTATTCAAAAATGACTAGCAGCCTAAATAAAAATATTCAAACTAATAAATATGAGGAAATAAAAGAGAGAGGCTGACTCAGTCCTCTCTGAATGGTTGTCCGCTCAGGCTATAGTGGTTAGGAGGCTTAGTTAGTAGTTAGTTAGTTATTATTCTTTATTTCCTAAATTTCCAGATCTTGTCATTTTAGGTCATTAACCTAATAGGATATTGACCTAAGACAAATTAAGCCAAACCCTGATATCTATATCACAAGCTTGGTAAAAATATGTTTTTCTTGTTTTCTGAACTAAACTATGACTAAATCAACAATTAGACTCCAGGCGAGCAGCATGTTAAAGAAGCAAGATAGTCCTGCTTGATTTTTTGAAATGTAAAATTGATGAATTCTAAACAAAATATTTTAGTTTAGACAAGAGAATTAGAGTTCTCTCAGATGTAGAGTACAATAAATAGGTATTCAAGAATGATTTACAGCTTAAAGGATTCAAACTAATAGATATGTTAAATTTAAAAAACCCCTATCGAACAGATTAAGTCATGTGAACAAAATCCTTAACCACTTTACAACTGGACTGAGAGGCCGACTCAGTTCTCTCTGAATGGTTGTCCACACTGGAACTTCACAGCAAGAGGTCAGTCATTTAAACCTTGAATTGCTTGAGGCTGTTCTGAATGGAGGTAAATGTTCTCTGCAGGTTCTCCATTTTTTTCCCACAGTGTAAAACAGATGGGGTGTAAATAAGGTTAAATAGTCTCTCTGCAATGACAACTGGTATGAATGTGGGAGTGAAGGATGGATGAGGGGAAGTGTTGGTAAAAACATCATTCCTCTAGTAAAACAGGGAGGTTGGAGTGTAAAGCTTAGTAGATGTTTTAGTGCATCCAGAAATCAATGTTGTTTGGGGTTAAAATGAAAAATGAATTCTTGGGAAAGTTTAATTTTATTGCTTTTGAGCATGACATTGAACCAGAGTTTATTTGTTCTTCTTGGTGAGGGAAAACCAGCCTGTGTGCCCAGTTGACTGTGAATGTCTGTATTAAGATCAATCTTAGATCTCAAACCACATCTGCAAAAAACATACTTTTTAAGACCTTAAGGGGTTTTTTTTTGTTTGTTTGTTTTTTTACTTTAAAGTGGTGAAGGGCATATGATGGATGTGGTGGTAATACTTATGTCCAACAGCAGCTGTCCACAACCTTTTTTGTAACCACCCTCTTGTTTTAACATCCTTTATGAATGAGGAAAGTAAACATGTAAGTATGGACCAAAAAATTAGTTTTTCTACTTTGCCCCCATATGGAACAGTACCAAATGACCTACAGTGTAGTACTGGTCCACAGACCAGGAGTTAATGTTTGGTGGCTTGCACCCTGTTTTTTTGTTTGAGGTTTCCATTTCTTGTCTCCCTGGGTTCTCTCCAGGTACTTTCCCTCTTCCGCTTTCCACAACTTTGGAGTTAAGTGTACAGTCCAGATCAGTGTTTCCCAAACTTTTTTTCAGAGAAAAAAAACAGAGTAAACATTGAATTTGGAACAACCAACTCTATCTCATACGATAGACACATTAGAAACTAAATTAAAAAGAAAAAAGACATTGGCAGTATTTGGTTCTTCTTATTATTTTATCTTTAGACCTTCCTGTTATGCTTTAATGTAAATATTGTTTACGTATGTCCTATGTGGTTAAAGAAATCTATATCCTGTTTATGGGGCAGCCATGGGCAAACTTTTTGACTCATGGTCCACAATTGGCCCAAAACTTGACACAATTGGAACGTGTCAAGAGTGTCAAAATGGAGCGTTCAATCTGAACTTATATAAATAGCATCTAAATCATGTATAAGCCTAAAATGCTACGCCATCTACTAGGGAAAGACAGGCATTGTAGGGAAAACGCCAAAGTATAATAGTTTGGACAAAGACGACGGCCCCCATTTAAAAGCTCAACGGCTTTCATCCGGCCCCCAGGCCTTAGTTTTAGTTCCCTAATAATATGGGCCATGTAATGGAGGGCAACTCTTGAACACATTTGATATGATCACACAGTCCAAATATACAAATCCAATTTCTTTGTTTATTATATTTATTTGACAAGGACAATATGAGCATTGATCAGAGAAAAGATGCTTTGTACCAGACTCTAGTGTCCATGGACAGATTAAATTGCTTTGACTTGGACAGTATTCTTTGACTTTGACAGTATTCTATTCTATAGGGGGCAGTGGTGGCCTAGTGGTTAAGGATCCAGTCTGGGGTCCGGAGGGCTTCAAGTTAAAATCCACCAACTGCCAGGTTATGACAGAGGTCCACTGAGCATGGCACCGTCCCCATTCACTGTTTCCTGGGCGCTCAAAGCTGTTGCTGTTCATTTTGGTGATGGGTTAAATAAAGAGGTCACATTTCGTTGTGTGCTGTGGTGTGAATCACAATGTGACAATGACAAGGAGTTTGCTTTCCTACTTTCCTTTCCTTCCTTCCTTGTACAGTGTAGAACTGTATCAAAAGTCTACTAGAGTAAGGCTCCTACTACCCTCCCTGAGTCAAGGGCTGATTGAAAGATAGCAACAGGCTGTTTTAGGTGATTTATTAGTTTCACTTTCAAGGTGTGCTGTCAGCTTTTCAGCAGACATATAATTGAAATGTGGGCCCAAGTTTGAGGAGGGTCTATAGATGAACTCATAAAACAATTCAGTCTTTCTCTGTTAATAATAATACCTGTTAATATAAGCATTATCCACTGAGACAATGAGTTTAAACATTCTTCTAGTTTAAAGTAAGAAAAGAATGAGTTACATTTCACTGAAGGCCGTCAAATCGACATGAGAAAAGTGCCGCGGTGTGAAGAGCTTAGAGAAAGTTTTTGTTTTTCTCTTTTTCTTTGTCTAATTTTATCTCCACCGCCAATGTATGGATTTCCAATTAACTAAACTCTGGGTTTGATTGTTTAACCAATGTGTCTCAGGTTTCAGTTGGTGTTGTGACACCAGGGATCAGCTGTATGATTTCTCACCTGTGATTTCAACCTGAATTTCATTATTGTTCCTTATTGTGGCTGAGGAACGAAAACTCACATGCTGCCAGTGAAAAATAGGTATGAATACCAAACATTTTGGCTCGTTATATAGTGTTGTCAAAGAACCCGCAGAGCAGATATCTTAGCTACTTTGGTAATATTTTAACTCCTGTTCACTCCTCTTAGGCCCTAAGAACCTGTCTGGACGACAAAACCTGCATGAGTCATTCATCACATAACTCTTAAAATCCGTCTTAATCCCTGAAATGGAGACCCCGTGTGTGTTTGAGCTTATAACATAGTTTTATGTTAGATATCTCTGAAATGTAGTTCTGCTGTGTTCCAGTATATACCTCCTCGGCTTAACCTACATAAGTCCATTGATCTGTGTCTTACCAACACAACGCCAGCATGTTAAGCACTGCCTAATCTGTATCATGCTACCTGGATTTTCATATTGGAGAAATAATCCTGATGAAGAGGGGTGGGGGAGGGCAGAGTCACCTGAGGACCTGCTCTGAAAAGCTTATTATCAGAGGAGTGCACTTTAACTATTTAACCAAAAAACTAGTGATGGTCTTCGTCCACAGGCCCCGGGCTTTAATTCAACCTCAGAGCTATTGCTGTGTAGGACTTGCTTTGCAGTGTTGGACATTTCTATCTAACAGTGTAACATTTGTAGGTTATTCATTAAGAGATTTATAAAAGATGCACAAGTGTCATAGAGTAAAGTTAATCCAACTTGTCATCGGTTTTGTTTTTAAGTTTAAGACTTAAAGATCTGCACAAAAGATTTACAAATCCGAATATTGTCTTTCAATCCAATTTTTGAACCAGATCGAGCATAGATAGATTATTATTTCCCTGTTTATCATGTATCAGAGTATAGTTTAAACCTGTTGAAGAGGAATATGTCTCAAAGATTTGGTCTTTTTTTCAAATACACACCACAGCATTTCAGAGATTTGCAGATGAGTCAGCTTATGGTCCACTAGTTCAGTGTTTCCCAACCTTATCGGCGCCACAGACCAGTTAAATGTCTCGTACTATTTTCACAGATATGTCGTTAAGTTGTGGCAGATAAGTACCCCTTAATAAAATTAAATTTCCAGTGTTCTATTATTATATTTTCCTACCTATAAAATCTTCCTACCCAAATTAATTGTGCATGCACACAACCTATAACTTTCTCCTACCAGACTGGTATAAAAAGTTAGAATCGTGTTTCAATGACTCTGCCTCATTTTGAGTTTCTTGTTGTTGGCTTCACTGAGAAAATATTTCCTAATCAAATATAGTTGCATTATTGATGATGGAATCCTAGCCATTCTATTGTTCAGTTCTTTTGTTGATATTGGGTATGGATGCAGTGGAAGTAATAGCCAGATGGGGCCAAAAGGAAACATTATTTCTCTGGCCCGACACCAATTCACCCATGGACCAGTACCGGTCCCTGGCCCAGTGGTTGGGGACCACTGCTCTAGATGATGATCACTGTAGTAAACTGCAATTATAAGTCAAGGGGTGGTTAGTGTTAACTCTGGTTAATTCTTTTTCATGCCATAATGTCCTAATTTGTAATTTCTTTAAAAAAAAATCTCTTCCAAACTAAAAAAAAGCATTGCCACTCGAACACCTCTGGCTCCAGGTTCCTTCACATTCCTTAAAACTATATACATTGGAACATTGTGTTCTGTTTTTTTGTTGTTTATAACAATAAATCATCTTTAAAACAGTTGAAATTATGAACTACTGTTAGGAAATCTACTATTGTATAAGTCACACAGTGTAAAAGAAGTTTACATAGTTTTTTTTTTACCTTGTTGTGATGACACTTTCATGTCTTCAATTTTGACAAACTTCCTTCTAGTCAACACCTTGGAATGTGTTTATCACTTCACTATGTTTGGGTATTCCCATTGCTTTCCAATGGCACTTAACAAAATTTAAACAGGAAGGCGAAGTTTTTTTTTTTTTACTATGCGTCTTCTCGTCACAGGGCGAACGTCATTTTTGTAAACGACAATAGCAATTTGTCATAAAATTCTTTTATGTATGTGTCGGTACATGTGAAAGGTGTTACTGCGCCGCTGCCTAAGAGCTCTAACAGTTCACCTTATCCAGATGTTTCCACAGCCATGTCACATCACTGTCGCAGATCCACTTTCATAGCAGAGCATATGTTGTTAGGCTGCTGTGGGGATTCATTTCCTGCACGTGAGCCGTGGAAACTGGTTACAAACCGTGTAAACTGTGAATCAAACTTCCTTCCTGTCGCCAGCCGCAATCTTTGGGTTTTGAATTAGATCAGATGTCGACTTGAGGGACCAAAATTTGAATGTATTCCTCACTGAATGTTACTCTTACTGAACCGAAAGACAGTTTGTGTTGCATCTAATAGCGGTAAACAGCTGCAGTTCATATCAGACATATATTGGTTGTATTTTTTAAATATTTGTTATTTTTATTTAAGAAAATATTATTTTTATTATATATCATTTTTAATTTGGATAAAATTGATTATCTTGATGCAGATAATGTAGACTTTCTACTATACATTTTCATTTATATCACAATTTTTTTCTGTCTAGTGTCAAGAAGACAGATAACAACAGGTTAATGACAACTATGCTAAATGTGTAACTGTTGGAGTTGACTGGTTTAGTCATTTCTATACATCTGGTCAACTGCCTGTATTCTGTAAAAATATCCCTTTCAGAACTTTGGTTCAGAAAGTCTACTGTCTCTAAATGCAAGTGACATTTGTCATCCAGTTATTGCCCTATTTACTGCCCTGTGGAAACCCATACTAGCATGCTGGACATTGAGGTGAAATTTTAAGGCTTCATTACTGTCTTGCGCTGCTTTATACATAGTCCTGGCTTTGATTCCTAGAGGAACTGTACGCTGCAGCACTGATCTGCTGTTAAGCGATTCATAGAATTCATAAATGAAAAGGTACATTTGTGCGAGCCTTATAAACTAGTTGTCCCCAACCACTGGGTCGGGGACTTGTACTGGTCCGTGGGTGAATTGGTGTCGGGCCAGAGAAATAATGTTTCCTTTTGGCCCCATCTGGCTATTACTTCCACTTCATCCATACCCATATCAACAAGAGAACTGGCCAATAGAATGGCTAGGATTCCATCATCAATAATGCAACTATGTTTGATTAGGAAATATTTTCTCAGTGAAGACAACAACAATACACTCACAATGACACAGAGTCATTGACACAAGATTCTAACTTTTTATACCGGTAAGTCGGAGAAAATTATAGGCTGTGTGCACTTGAGAAATCTCTGTTGTGCCCATGCACAGTAAATTCAGGTAGGAAGATTTTATGTAGGTAGGAAAATATTTCAGAACACCGGAAATTTCATTTTATTAAGGGGTATTTATCTGGTGCTACTTAACGACCGGTCCATGAAAATAGTACAAGACATTTAATGGGTCCGTGGCCAATAAAAGGTTGGGGAACACTGCTAGAAACATACTTCTATTCAGACAATTTTTTATTCATTTTTCTTCTGTAAATTATATGGTTATGAGAATTATAACACTTGTCAGTGTTCTGTTCCATATTTGATCTCAACTAAACATTAATAGTAAAATAAAAAATTTACTAAATGAATAAAAAGGAAACAAAACATTTTTTAGGGAAAAACCTTTTATGTCCTTTTATGAATTTTTCTGTCATTACACAAAGCTCATTACAAAGGACTACATACATTCATTAGGAAGGTGTACAGGTGATAAAATGACAGCCACCTGATTATGTGGTTAAGGATGTTCACCTAAGAGAAAAAACATGAGGCAGGTCAACCAATCGCTACCTAGTGTAATAATCTGGTACAGTAGAACAAAGGGGCAGAGTAGCAGTGGACAGGTCACTGTAGGACAGAGAGAGAGTCAAGTCTCCAAAATGTCTCTTATTGTAGTAGCAGGTATATAGACCAAGACCATGTCATTGAGAGCTAACAGAAACCGCATCACTGTGTTCTTTTATTCCTAACAACATCTTCACACACACAGAAGTGTGTCAGACGACTGAAACTGAAACTTTTATAAAGAGTAATGAGAAAAAAACAGGTTGATCACCGCAGAAAACCAAACAAGAAATTAATGAAGAAATGTAAATTCTCTTTTTAGGTCACTTCTGCTGAAGTCTGGCAGCTTTAAACTTCGACACCTTCTTTGGGATCTGCTGAGGGAAAACCACGTCGGCGGTCACCTCCTCCTGTTTCCTCTCTGGTATGGTGGGCAGAGCCGGAGGAGAGATGGTCAGGTGAGGAACGGTGGAGGGCATGGGATCCTTTTCTATCACTGTACCTGAAAAGGCCTTGAACAGAAACAGACAGTATAAGTCAAAGAGCAGCAATGCATGTTAGATTTTCTTTTTAACGTCAAACAAACTAACATTCTGTATAGCAATGGTCCCCCAACCTCCAGTTCCTGGTTGGTACTCGTCAGTGGGCCAGTTGGTACCAGGAATTAGAATCCAGTCATTTTGACTTTTACTTTCTTAAACAGAATCCAGCAGTTTTTCAGAATAATGTACTCTTTAGATTCAATTTCAAAGAGGACAAAGTCTTTAAGCTACGGGGTCCCAAAATTAAAAACTTTAAAAAAAAATCTAATATTATTTTTAAAAAATTGACAGAAATTGTTTCTGTTTTCCCTCCCATTTCTTTTCAGAGAGGTTCTTTACTTTGTGACTTTTTTCCATATTGAGAAAAAACTTTTGCTTTTTGTGAACATGAATCTTGAAGAAGCAAAGCTTAATATTCTCAATATTTTTACACAAGAAATTAAATTTGATAAAAAAAATAAAACACAGTCAGTAGCATTAGTTTTATATTATGTCACTTTATCTGTAGCCTTCCAGTTCTGCTTTAATGTAAAAAAAAAAAAATCCATAGACCAAAAAAAACCAAACAAAATATATCTGCTATAACAGAGCACATACATCACTAATACTACAAATCCTGCCAGCATGGTGGGCCATATACAAGCAGCCAAACTCAAGTACATATTTGATATGTACTCACGGGCCAAATATAATTAAACTTTTGGGCACATTTGTCCCCAGGGCCTGAGTTATTTTTGATACATATGACCATAACTGTAATAGAACAATTACCATCTGGAGTTTCCAAATGATTGTTGACCTGTAGCATGTTACCCCCAGGTAAAATTGCCCCACCACAACATATTTTTAAAATAATTGACTAAGTCTTTTTTTTTTTAGATAAAAAAAAAAACACAAAAAAATAACTCCCTTCAACACTCTCTCTATATATATATATAAATATATATATATATTTGGGTTTTTTTTCTCATACTGATCTTTTACCTCAAATCTACTGGGTGGGTGCAGTGGTATGGTTGTAGGACTGTCCTCCTCCGTGATGCCATCACTGGTGTCGCTGTAAGTCGCCTCGTCGTGGCTAAAGCTGCGTCCCATCATGCGCCGCTCTTCAAAGTCCGCCGCGCTGCTCTCGCTTGTGTCGCTGCAAACACTGTTCTCTCGGCTCCGGGATTTCAGAATGGACTTTCTGGGGACCGGTTCCCCATTCCTCATGTCCACAAATAATCTAGGAATTAAAAAAAAGACGGCCGGCTATAGGGTCAGGTGACTTTGGCCTTATGTCAAAAATGTCTAAACTCAAGAGAGGCACTGAAGTTCGTGTTCTCCGGTGATTTGTTCCAGTCCCTCAAGAAAATGAGCTGCA
This sequence comes from Paraplagusia blochii, assembly GCA_016785265.1. Lineage (NCBI taxonomy): Eukaryota > Metazoa > Chordata > Actinopteri > Pleuronectiformes > Cynoglossidae > Paraplagusia > Paraplagusia blochii. The sequence goes on from JAFBJS010004411.1 coordinate 37,310, forward strand.
GTGTGACTAGTTTGTTTTCATTTGCAAGGATTGGGTTATTTTTGTTGTGAGTAGTTGACGTGACAACAACTTTGGTGCCAACAGAGCTCCTGTGCTCTTACCTGTAAATGTCTGCTGGTGTGGTGATTTTGTGATGTTCGTGATGCGAGTGTCCGTTAGTGTGGCCATTCTTCTTTTTCCTCTTGGAGTGTTCTTTCTGTTCTTTCCGCTCGCTGAACTTCAGAGTTGTGTTTTTTCCCGTGTTTATCCTCACCTGGAGCAGAAGACAGAAAATACGAGTCAGAGACAACAAACGAACCTCTGAATAAACCGAGCAAATAATTTCCCTCTCGTCTCTGACCTTTTTAAGTTCAACTGTGTGCGAGAAAAAAATGGTAGGCAAGCAGTCGCCCTCCTTCTCTTCGTCATCTTCTTCCTCCTCTTTCCGGTCAATGACAGGCAGTGCTATGCTATTAGGCACCGAACACCAGCTTGGCTTCAGACTCACTCCTTCCTTCTCTTCCTCTGAGGAAGAGGATGATGTGTCCTCGCCGTTTATGTCGGCATTATCTGATAATCTGAGGGGAGAAAACAAGAAACATTTATATTTTGTACGCAAACTCCTTGTCACTGCACACCATGAAATGTCATCTTTACATTTAACTCATCACCAAAGTGAACAGTGGGCAGCTTTGAGCGCCCTGGGAGCAGTGAGTGGGGACAGTGCCATGCTGAGTGGACACTTGGTAGTTGGTTAATTCATACCTGGAGACCTCCGCACCCCAGTACAGGTCCTTAACCACTAGGCCACCACTGCCACCAACCAAATAGTGAATGAAAACACCCTAGTTCCTTCTGTCAGTACCTGTCCTGGTCTTCTTCAAGCTCCTCCAGTTTCTCAAGTTCATCCAGTCGAGCCCACAGCTCCTCCTCACTCAGTACTCCTTTCCTCCTTTCTCCACCTGTATCATCTCCATCAACCTCCTCATCTTCCTCTTTTACATCCAGTATGGCATCCAGTTTAGGCTTAGAATGGGGTTTATGAGCTATTCTTTGCCTTACTGTAAAAAGAAAAAACAAGAAAAAAAGGTGAATGAAACGTTTATCAGTCAGTGCAGTGTTACCCTGGAATGATATAAAATACCTTTGGTGCTGGGAGGGTCGCTGCTTTTCACCTCTTCCCTAATGTCAACATAGTCCCCTTGATTCTAAAAGACAAGTAAATTGTGAACATTCATCTCTTTAAAAGTCAAACAAAATGTCTAATGGCAGTGCAACATACTACTACCGATTCCAAATCTTTTGCGAACTCAACTCTGGCTTCAAAGTTCTTAAGGGTTTTGGAAAGAGCATCAAGTTCACCCTTTACATCTGTGGAAAGAAGACAAAAAATGCCGGCATTAGCATTAAAATACATGTAGAGAGCGGGATGTAGACAACAGCCATTGTGTGGTAACGGGCTGCGAGCGGAAAAGGGTTTTCAATAAAAGATTTAACATAACAATGGCGCCCAGCTGCAAAAGAGTTAAAATCCTAAACAACTAAAAGGAAAAGATGAAAAATGATGACACAAACAGTTGATAATATCTTCTGCCCTGAATACTACTACGGATCATTAAATCTTCACAACAATTAAGCCCTTTTACTAATAGCAGCAGAGGGCCCGTGTTTCCATGGCAATCGGGAGCCCCTCCAGTCAGTGCATCAACTGGAAGTGAGGAAAGGTCAAACACAGAAGGCCTGACAACTCAGCCGCTGTCTGACACATTTCAGCTAGCTATGTTTGTATTACAGCACTTAGCTCTGTAATAGCGGGGTGGCAGGGTCAGGAGATAGGAGGTGGAGGGGAGGACGAGGTGCAGGAGGGCGGGGGGACGAGACGTCTGTGGAAGCACATTTCTGCTTCGCTTAACACCCTAATAATGTTCACATCAAAGATCGTTACTTGTGCCCATTTAACTCGATATTTCCAAAACCTAGAATGAACAGCAGGGGAAAATCTGAAGAAAGGAGGGCATAAATCCTGACACTTATGGCATGTCTGGATTTATTCACCCCTCAAAGGCTCTCGTGAGTTGATAGTGATGAATGCAAGATTTACAACGGAGGCGCTGACAATGTTGGGCAGTGATGCATAAATGCAAACTACGACAGAGAGGAGAAGTGAGGCAAATGCACCTCGAGCCTTTAAAAACCTGTGAAATAAAGTGCGCCTAGCATGTCAGAAAACACACGGCGTTGATAACGAAAGAAAGTTCCTCGGACGCTGACATGAGAAACATGGCGCGACAGTGTTTTCAAAAGATGATGCAATGTCGCCCTCTAATGGACACGGAAAACACTGTAGAGCGGGGACTCAAACACAATTTCACAGGGGGCTAGAATTAAAAACTGGCGGAAAAAGTCCGAGGCCAAACTTAATATATATTGAGAAATTAACTATAAACTTGAACGTTTTCCCTTCTCTCCAGTTATGAAATAGTGTTTTTTCATGTGGATACACTGACGCTGGATCAGCCAAAACCTATTAGTCTCAGAACATGAAAAATTTTAATAGAAATAATTCAGTGGTATTTGTTTCTTATTCTGTCTCTTTGCTGTCTCTTCAGATCATTTTCCATGTTAATATTTCTTTTCAGAACAAAATACATGTGCTACAACAAGCATGCATTATTAATAAAATTAATTCTGGGCATGTAAGGTCTACATACTGCTGGGCCAACTATGTGTACTACGTACACATTTGATTTTATCTCGTGGGCGTAAATAGTTAGGTGTCTGTGAATATTCTAATACATACAGTTAGGTCATGGTATCTAAGCAACTCAGCAACTGGACTTCTCCTTGGAGTTGAACAACGTTTCATTCCTCAACTGAGGAACTTCATCAGTTTCTGGTCATTGTAAGAGGGAACTCTAGTAGTTCTACTCCTCTTGCAACAACCAGAAACTGATGAAGTTATTCAGTTGAAGAATGGATGGTCAGTTGGTTACAACCACTTTTGGAGTAAAACGAGTTGGGGCAGGAAAAGAAAATCTTTTTTGGAAAAAAAAAAACCTCACGTTCCATCCGGTGTCCGATGATTTTCTGGGCCTGCTTGGCAGAGCACTCAGCAAACCAGTTGTCTCCGAGCAATACTGTGAGCTCATTAGTGTGCACCAGCTTCCCAGGCATAAAGGCCAGAGGACCAAACGGCACCTGGTTACATAGAACACAGGGGAGAGAGGGAAGGGAATCCAAGCAAGGTATTATAGCAGAATAATAACAAACAAGTGTGAAACCAAATGTGTTTTACTATAGGAAACAATTAAATTTTGATAACAATTTTAAGTGAAACCTCGACTACAAACTGGCACTTTATGAGAAGCAGTTCCATGTGATGAAATCATTTTTTCTCTAGCATACCTTACACATATTTCCGAAGAGAATTTTGCAAAATAAGCCTAAATATGAGGCAAAAAAAGTGGAATCAAACAAGTTTTTCACTCACCATGACATCATAGGACAGTTGATCAGGTAACGTTTCGAGACGTTCATTGAGAGCTTCATAATCATCAGACAGTTTCTTCCTGCAGAGTCAGGGATTTACAGACACAACAGTATTTTTTAATATCATATTCTGGTCAAATTGAGTATTTCTTCATGAGGAAAGAGACAGTGTGAGGCACATGTTTTAATATGATGCATGAGAAAGCACCTAGAACGACCGACAAAAAACAGATGATCTCTGCTCTTTATTTATATTTATAAAGAATGGTATCTGTTTGTTGAAATACAGTTACATTTTTCACTTTTCTAACATTAAGGTGATCAATAGACACCGGTGGAAAAAAAATCACTAATTGCCAACATAAGGTTCCATAAGCTTTTTTTTTTTAAATAAATAATTGCAGCACCTGTTATTTCTGATCTGCATTGGTACAGTTACGATAAAACAGGCATAAGATAAACCACAGATCGTTTTAATTGAGGTCACCTGACAAACATCTGTTGGTGTTTGTGAAATAAGGCAGAAAATAATTAAGAAATTTCATATTTTTTATTAGTTTCCATTACTGGAAACTCCTTGGTTAATCTTAATGCGATCTTTGCACATTGGCCATCATTACTGATATAACCAGTCAGTTTAATTATGACCAGCATTCGTTTAGTTCCTGTTGCTTCATTGCTGACGGGCCTTAACAAGTAGGGAATACAGTGATGTAAATAACACCATATATACAGTAGCTTTATGACTGTCACACGTCACACTCCCAGCACCATTACTGCGTCCTCATCTAAACCTGAGGAGAGTTGTAAGCAGGTGCCTTTGCTGAGATGTTATCGGTCACACAGGGAAATAGTTGCCTTTGGTCAGGTTGGCTTTTCATTAATGTAAATCGCAGCATCAGTGTCGGGGCATGATTGAAACAGAGAGAACCTCAGAGTCTGAACCAGATACGTCCACCACAGATGGCACTTGTCCAAAGCAAAAACAATAATAGGTAACAAGAGGGTTGAGAGGTAAATTTAATTTATTTTCATCATTTTAAGTAAAAGCTATTATATTTTTTTCTTTACTCAGATACCAAACAATGACTGTAGCTGGTAACCAAAAAAAGAAACATGGAACTCACCAGGTTGATATTCGACTTTCACAGTCTTTCACCACCTGTTTTAAGGAGGTAAATATTTGTAAAAAAAAAAAAAAAAGTTATTTTAAATGTAGAGATAAATGCAAGATAAAAAAAAAAGTTTTCATCACATCTATGTATATATATATATATATCATTGACATGATGGGTCTTTTTATTATTGTTTAAGTGCAAACTATTAGTTTTGTATTCTTGTGCAAAAATCTTTTCCTTTCAGCTTGTCCCTTTTTCGGGGGTCTCCACATCTTCCATTTCCATTTCCCCCTGTTCTCTGTATCTTCTACTCTGACTCCTACCTCCATGTCCTCCCTCACTGCATCCACCAATCTCCTCTTTGTCTCCTACCTGGTAGCTCCATCTCTAGGATCATTCTTCTACCATTGTACCCACTGTCCCTCCTCTGAACATGTCAAAACCATCTCAATCTGTCTTCTCCAGCTTTTTCTCCAAACCTCCCTGTCTGTGTTGCCCCTCTAATCACCTCATTCCCAATGCTGTCCATCCTTGTCTCTCCTAAAGAGAATCTCAGCATCTTTAACTCCTCCACCTCCACCTCCTGTCTTCTGATTATTGCTTGTATTTTTAATCCATCCATCACAACCGTCCTGTTAACCTTTCCCTTCACCTTGACTCTTCTATCACTACATCACTCCTGACACTGACATTCTTGTGTAAACCCATTGAAGCATGTGTATATAAATCTAGTCGATTTTTATACTTTTGGTTTTTAGTCCAAAACCAATATGTACGTATGTTTACATATGTGCATATATGTACTGTAGATATATATACTACACACGTGCTCAATATCAAAACATTTGATTGGTTAAAAGGAATGACCAGAGCATAAAGTATTACAGGAAGTAGTGTTTGGATGCAATTAGAAAGTACAACTTCGACAATAAACCGGATGAACCATGTTGGCATTCTTACACAAAAGTATAGTTTCGTTTTCTCTTCAGAAGCGACTGACAGAAGGTTGGTGTCATCTATAAAAGATAAATTTCCTGTGTGCTTGTTTACTTAGCTGATATGTGGTAACGCCGTTATCTATGTACCCCTGTCCCCCGTCGGTCAAAAGCAAACCTCAAACAAAGTTAAAAATGACTCGCATGCGCATTTCCTGCTTCGGGAAACCTTGAGGAGACTTGACCATGTGATTGAGGAACATTCTCGAACATAGAACAGTGTTTTTTTTTTCACACCTTAGCAGCAGCTTGAGGTATTTTCACTTAACCATCTCCGGAGTCTAGTTTTACCAGAATCTCTTACATTAAGTTTTTTAATCAGCAGTTCTCCGGTGTTCGCCGCGTGGCCACGAGCTGCGTTTACGTGTGCTTTATTAAAGAGGAGATTTCCGCAGCTCAATGTTGCGTGTCAACTGTTACCTTCTTATGTTCCTCTCGCAGCCTGACCACTCCAGCCAGATCATCTAAGTTCAACTGACCACTTGCAGCCATTGTCAACCCACACGCGTGTGTTGAGTTAGTGACCCCCAGGCAAAGCTCAGGGATGGTTGTGAGTCCTAAACAAGTGTTTATGAATGCAACAGCAGCAGCAATTCCTGCGACCCCTACTGCTCGTGGTCATCAATGGGCCAGTGATTGTTATCCACACTTTCGGAAGTGATATCATCTCACACGTTCATTTCAGGGTATTTGCATGATCCCCAAAAACATCCACGCTGGTAATAATCCAAAATATTGCAAAAATATTCCTCGTCACTTTCGCTGCGCCATATACCTCTAACTCGTACAGTAGGTCACCAGAAAATAAAAGCAGACTTCCGGTGTAGAGTACTTCAAAACAAGAGCGCATAGACCTTATTAAACGCAGAGAACAATAGGTCTAGTTTTAAACTATTATAGACATAGCACAATTTCAAAATAACTTGTAAACATATAGTTTATTTTTCATTTACATAAAAGTAATATAAATAACAGTTACCACAGTGTTTAACCATTTGTAGTATTATTTTGAAGATGAGCTAATAAAGTTTCCGGTTTTGAGTGCAATAACATACACTTGATGAAATTGCTTATCTTTCGCCCGGTGCATCATGGGTAAAAGAAGATGACTGCTAGCTGCACATATGTAAACAAGTGACGCACTGTAGAGTAGATGCGGTAAACAACAAACTACCACGGCAAAAAAAACACCAGTTAAAGCATCAGTTTACTGGGAACTGGTGATTGTGCTTATAGATGCACTCGAAGAGCAGTTATAAATGATAGTGACGCACAGACACAGCTAATAATAATACAGCGTCAGCTCAAGCCAAAATACCGTAATGACAAACTTAGGCAACATTGGAATTACAAGTGCTGTAGTAGTGTCAGGGCCCACCTCTACCCTAAATCTGATTGGTTGTTGGTGTTGCTTTCAGATCCTGTAGGAAAAAGGTTTGTATAAAACGAAACAAATTTGTAAGGATTCTGTTCATTTTAAACACATCTCTCGTTTGGAATACAAATACCATATGAATGAAATTATTTAATTGTAGTGGTAATCTATTAACATTTTAATATCTCTTAAATATTTATTTATCTTTGGCAAATTAGACGAATATGTAACTGTCATTAGGCAAACACTGGTATATTATTATTATAATTGATGCCTATTTGTTGTATTGTGATCAGAACATGGAGTAATTATTTTAATATATTACTATATATTTTAGAGACGGATAGATAGATATAAATTAGGTAAAATATACTTTTATTTCTATTTATATCAACCCATTGCTGTAGCTCTGCGGGAACGTATCCTATTTTTTTTTTGTCCCTGAACGTAACAATTTCCCATACACCATTGCGTCCGCTGTCATGTGTTCATTCAGAAGTCACTGGATTGTTGACAAGCCAAACGAAACTATCTCACAGAAGGTCTAATAAGTCTAGTAACAGAAAGGAAGCTGCGAAAAAACATTTTTTACTATCGACTAGAAGGTAATGTTTGGAGTTTCTCTTTACGTACCATTAACGTTTGAAATGAGAATTGTTAAATAAGAAGCTGTTATCGGATGCTTCACTTGCTTTTGCCTATACATAGCATCTGATGTAATAGCTAGAAATATCAGATTCATTTTGTGAAATTATGAAACGGTTATGTATAAGATAAACATAAAATTAAATTATTACAAAATAAAAACATAGCGGATTTTAATCAGTGATATTTTTTTTATATTTCATTGTGGCAATGCCTGGCTGTAGTTTTATAAAATACAAATCAAATATGCAAGCTTTTTTTGCTTGTATATTTGCTGATACGGATTATACCACAATAGTAGTACAAGTGTTATACAGAAAATGTATTTTCTTCCCTTTTTAGCATGACTCAACGGATTGAAGATGTCATGAAGCTGTGTTGCGAGTTATCAGCCAATCAGCAAGTCCAGACTACTGTTAAAAACTCGGGAAAGGGGGCAGCAGCCGCTGGAGGACTGGCGTTTGCAGGTGGTGTGTTTGGTGGCCCTCTGGGGATCGCATTAGGTAAGTGGCTAGCACAGCTCCTCTAACTTACTTGGACATACAATACTATCTTTACTGTTTTGCTGTTCTCAAAAAGTTCAGTGGTCATGGGACGAATGAAGTAATCAATGTTACGTCAATTTTTAACATTGTGACCCCTCTTTCCTTAGGTGGGGCTGTCGGGGGACTTTTGGGCTGCTGGCTCACAAGTGGTCAGTTTAAACCACTTCCTCAAATCATATTAGAGCTCAGCCCCCAGCAACAACAGAAGCTTTATGAAGATGTCATGGTTGTCCTGGGAGATATCCAGTGGATGGATTTGGTCCAGCTTTCAGCCTTGGTGATGGGCAACGCTTCCCTGAAGCAACAAGTAACCTCTGCTCTGCTGGGATACGTTACCAAAGAGCTCTCGGCTCAGGTACATTATGTGGATTAAAGTGCTGGGCAATTGAGCTTTTAGAAGAAAATGTGAACTTTACTATTTTTTGCTGTGGAATTATCCCCGACTCTAGCTGACATCAGCACAAGTTAAACATATGAATAGCTGGAAGTCTGGGTTTTCTTTTTATAAAATACCCAGCTCTATAGTATCTTTCAAGGATTTTTAACCACTTGAACAAATTGATGTGTGTCGATTTTTTTGTGTATTTCTTTTTCTTTTTTTGACTTTGAGTGAGTATTTTGATCATTTTATACATACGCCTAACCTGACAATGCCTTTTTTCTATACATCCTGCCAAAAAGTTTAAGTTAAGGAACTATAGGGATAATGTGTCACAATATTATAGACTTTCACTCTCCATCCAAATACTCTTAGCTCAAATACTCTTTATAGATGTGATTATATTTATACCAAATGTAAAATGTAAAAATTAAAAAAAAAAAAAAAAAACAGTAGTTCATGTTTGATATAGAATCAAAACCAGTGCTGTAAAGTGGTAATAATAATTACTATATAATTAATAATAATTTGATTTCAGGTACAATTATTATTCAGGATCCTTTTTTTTGCAATATTTAGATAACAAATATGGCCCTTAAGTCTTAGAGTGAATTTATTTGTTTTGAGATACATAATTACTTAAAAGAAATATATATATGAGTACTCCTATGTATGGTAATAGTGCACCACAAAACTCCAACACAGTCTGTGCCACTGTTCTCCAATCTTATGGCAGCTCCAGTCTTCTGCTTGTCGGGAGGTGAACATGGTGGGCTTTCCTACCTCCCTACAAGGTATTGAAAACACCCTGGATTGGCATGGACTTAAAGATGGTTTTGTCTGCCTGAAGAAACATTCTTTATCCTGCCATATTATGCTATCTCGTTAAAAAAGGTACTATGGTGTAAGGGAAAGGCTTGTTGCCTAGTACTTGCAATTATATTTTGATCAAAATAAGAGACAACAATTGTTGTCCTACAGCTTTTTGCTCTAGTTTCTCTGTTGCACAGAGCATAAGTCTTCGGCTTCACTTTCCTTTGTAAATGACAACAAGTAAAGTAAGAGTAAAGACTACAAAAAGTCACTAATTTAAAACATAATGTTAAGTTGTAAATATGTAAAATTTGTATCATTGTTTGAATGCAGTTTTGGTTGCTACATATAATTTATGGGAAATAATGTACACTACATGCCAATTACATTTGAAATTGTTATACATTAAATGGAGAATTCAATAATTTCATTTATTGTCTGCCTTTCTCTATATAAAAACATGTATTGGTGTAGATAGACATATACATTTCTTTGATTAAATCAGCCAAACCTACCAACCTCCTTTCTCAGTAATGATAAAACAAGCTTTATCGTGACCTAATCATGATCATCTATAGTATCGGTCTCAAACTCGCCCATGGAATGATATTTAGGCCCCCACATTGATGTGAAAGTTAAATCTATAATAATATTTTATAGATTTGTTCTCCACATTTTATGGTAAATCCTAAAGTTCTCAAAACCCTGATCTACAGTCTCCCTCTGGTTCAGTGGTGTATTACACAGAATCTATGGGAAAGAGTTTTTTTTGTATTGAACACTGAAAGCTGACCCAGCCCTTCGGTGAAATGATAGTGTGGGTGGTAGCCTTCAACATATTTGAGTTCGAGACCCGATCTATAGCTTAGAATAGTCAAATTTAATACCTTGACACCCTTATGAGATGCATGACGCTTTCAAAGGAAAAAAATACCTGGCCATGAAACATTTGGAAATAAAATTTATTTAAATATACATTTCAATGCCCCCAATGTGATCTGTACATACAATTACAGAGAGGAATACGACAGAGGGTCAGTATTTATCCAACCACGACTGTATCATCATCTGGGAACTCGTAGTAGGGAACCTCCAGGTTCAGAGGTGCAGGTCCCTTTCTTATTCTTCCTGAGGCGTCATAGTGGGAGCCATGGCAAGGACAGTAGTAACCACCGTATTCTCCGGCATTTGCGATGGGCACACAACCCAAATGAGTGCACACGCCGAGGACAATGACCCAGCTTGGGTTTACTACTCTATCTTTGTCATGCTGAGGGTCACGGAGCTCTGCAATATTCACAGCTGCTTCTGTGGCTATTTCCTTTTCTGTGCGGTGTCGTACAAACAGGGGCTTTCCTCTCCACTTAAAGGTCATGTTTTTGCCTTCCGGGATGTCACTCAGCTTGATCTCAATCTTGGACAAGGCTAAGACGTCTGCTGATGCACTCATGGATGAGACAAACTGGGTGACTGCTGTCTTGGCAGCGTAGATACCCATGACTGTAGTTGCACCAGTGATAAGGTAGGAAAATGACCGTCTGCTCTCATTGCTCTCCTGGGACGAAGTCTTAGGATCCAAAACATCTTGGCGGCGGTAGTCGGAAAAGTCTGGTATCGTAATATCAGAATGAGCGAGACGTAGCCCTGCTGGAGCTGAAATTGAGACATAAAAGGTAAAATCCATTACAGATGTGTAAATATATGCAAATTGATAACAAATGTATTGACGTGCTTGCAACAATTCATTTTTACACCAACCTACCATAGCTTATTTTAATATATTTCTTGTCCTTTGCCCTTTCAAAGACCACAGCAATAACTACTACACCATCATGATCTGCCCTTATTTTAATCATAACTATAACTCATTTTGACTTAATTTGCAACGCAAGCGTGACTGTAACGTATATAGTACGGTATGTATGGTATCCGTTCAAACGCATTATCATAGTCAAACACACTATATATTTATTTTTAGATAGACATATATTCATGCAGTTTATGAAGTTTAACAGCCATTCATATACGTATGTTTAGGAAATTTCAGATCATTCTACACTCGTACTTACCAGCGGTAACCCCGAGCTTATTTGATCCAAGAAAACCAAGACTTCTAACTGCATGTTTCGTTGCATTTAAGCAAGGGGACAAAGCCCCGGAACGAATGACCGCAGCCATTATTGTTTTTCTTTAAATTAAAAGGCTTTTACCCCACAAATGGGGACACGACCTTGCGTATACGGAACAGACGTGTCCCACTCCGAGCCGTCTTACTGGGAACAACTAACTCCGCTCTCACAACGTTCCGCTTTCGACGAGGCCCAAACGAGCTGCCTAATAGTCTGCCTCTAATTTATGTAACAAATATATCACCTAATATTTCGTTAAATATTATTAAAACCATAAGAATATATTAATTCACCGTTTAATGTGTTTTATAAATAAAAGTAATGTATTTTTACTGCATAATTTATCTTCAAACCTCTAATTTTGTACTGGCATTAATTTAGGTCAGTTGCATCCTCGGGTCCTCACGATGTAAACAAGTGTAACGACAACCGACGGCGAACTACACAATGGTGACATAAGAATGAAAGGGTGGAAAGAAAAATGAAAATACCAAAAAGAAAGCTTTTCCTTCTTATAATTTTTGCTTACGTCTTATTTTCACTATATGCCGCATATAATGTATTTTTTAGTAATAAAGTAATTTCTCGCGTCCACAGGGTGACAAAGAAAGAGTCGCCAGCGGGTACATTTTCTCTCATAACGTATAAATATATAAATAAATACTATATGCTCCAAAAGTAACAATAAACTGTGTTTACAGGTGTTGCCAGAGACGGTGGTGTGGTCGTCCCATTTGCTGCCGATTCCTGGAATCCGTGGGAGGATGAAGAGGTGGAGTACAACTCTGCTCTGAACAAGAAGAGAGAGGCCTTTAAGAAACACCTGCATCGAATCGATAGAGATAAACCGAAAAGATACAAGGTTCAGATCTGGGGGAAGGCCGCCATAGGTGGGTGTTAATTAACAGAATACTGCACAGTTATATGTATTCTGTTACGCCAGAATGATTTTTTTCTAATTTCCGCGTTTCCCCGAATTGCATAAGACATAACGGAATTGACTGAAAGTAACCTATGATCAAGTTAAAACGATGTAGCACATGTACTGTAATAGAAAAAAAAATCCCGCTGTGTTCATAATTAAGTAATTGTTTTACAACATATTTTACTGCTCTAGGACTTAGTAAGAACAAAAGTGACTAAAACATGATTAAAAGTTTGAAGTTCAATAAGATTTTCCTGTCTTTCCCAGGACTTTATCTTTGGGAACATATTTTAGAAGGACCTCTAAACCCTACTGATAAAATAGCACAATGGAGAGAGGGAGAGGTGCAGTCAGGAAAAGTCGATTTCAGGTAATAATTCATCATTGTTGACAAATTGTGCCATATATATATATTGTTTGTTACATATAATAAACAACTACACGGGCTAATTAAATTATAATTGCTCTTATAAAGATATGTGTCTGTTGTCTTGTGAATAGTTTTTACACAGGTCCAGCAGTTGTCCAAGGTCATGTCCCACTGGAAATGAACAGTCTTGTTCTTGTTCTGAATGGCCGTGAAAAACAAAAAGTCTCTTACTCCACGCGCTGGTTGGAACACGTTCAAGCTCTGGTGCAGTCCCGCACCGTGTCACATGTAGCTGTGGTCCTGCTTGGCAATGAGCATTGCAACAATGACTGGATTGGCCCATACATGCGGAGAAATGGTGGATTTGTGGATCTTCTTTTTGTAGTTTACGACAGTCCATGGGTCAATGACAAAGATGTCTTCCAGTGGCCTCTTGGTGTTGCTACGTAAGTCACATTGGAGTTGTCTTGTGTGTGTTGTTAGAATGTATAGGCCCTGTTGATGACATAAATCAACACCTTTTTAACTTGTTGATACAGTTTTGCTTTCTTTTGGTTTTCTTTGTGCAGATACAGGCAGTTCCCTATGATCAGACCTAATGCACAACTGATTACCTCCAGCAGACCATACCTCTGTAACTTCCTAGGGACTGTGTACAAAAATTCATCCAGAGAAACGCTGATGCAGGTTCTACAACAGTCAGCCGTGGAGAAGGAGTGTATCACCAGTGCCCGAGAGAAGTAAGTCACCACTCTGAAGGAGTCCTTATGCTTAATGAATCTCTAATTTAATTAGAACAATACATGGTGTAGTTTAAGAATGGAAAATGTTGACCCGCTGTGGCAACCCCTGAAAAAAAGGACAAGTCGAAAGGAAAAAAAGATGTAGTTTAAAGGTGTAGTTTAATGCATCATAATCCTTGGTTTCTAGAAAACAATGTACATTCCTGTTGTTACCGGTTGAACTTGGTACCGGTTGAACTGGTTGAATTGGTGCGGGGAGGCAGAGAAATAATGTTTCCTTTTGGCCACATCTGGCTTGATCCATACCCATATCAACAAAAGAACTGAACAATAGAATGGCTAAGATTCCATCAATAATGCAACTATATTTGATTAGGAAATATTTTCTCAGTGAAGTCAACAACAATAAACTCAAAATGACACAGAGTCATTGATGCAAGATTCTAACTTTTTATACCGATCTGGTAGCAGAAAGTTATAGGCTGTGTGCACTTGAGAAATCCTTGTTGTGCCCATGCACAATTAATTAAGGTAGGAAGATTTTATAGGTAGGAAAATATTTCAGAACACCAGAAATTAAATTTTATTAAGGAGAATTTATCTGCCACAACTTAATGACCAGTGTAGACTATAGCCTTGCCTGCACCAGACAAACAACAAAAAGAACAAGAAATCAACAAGAAAAAAAGACATTGTAGCTGTAGGAGCTAATGAATTTTACTGAACTCTTTCACATCAAGGGTTCAGTAGAGTTTTTATAATTTAAGGCCAATATTTCTGATTATATTATATAATATAATTATATTAAATATATTATATTATATTTCTATTTCTTTAAATGTTATTATTATGATTATTTTTAACCGTTAACAATAATTCCAAACCTGTTACATGCCATTGTCGCAGAGGACAATGAAAAACATTTCCTACTGTATCTACTATATTCCTCATATCTCATGTTTCCTCAGCTGGCTTCCTCAGGAGACAGCAGACAGTCTGAAACGCTATCAGACAGCTTTGGCCCAGAGTGATCTCACTCTCTGCCCGGTTGGAGTCAATACAGAGTGCTACCGTATCTATGAAGCCTGCTCTTATGGCTCAGTGCCTGTTGTGGAAGATGTGATGACACCTGGAATGTGTGCATCGGGGCCCAGTTCTCCTCTACGTCTGCTCAAAGCAGCAGGAGCACCATTCATCTTCATTACTGATTGGAAAGAACTACCCGCCATCCTAGAGAGAGAGAAGACCATGAACCAGGAGCAGAAGATGAACAGGAGGAGGAGGCTGTTAGAGTGGTACGCCACATTTCGGCAACAGATGAAGGAGAGGTTCTCAGAGGTCATTGAGGAAACTTTCTTCAAAAATGTCTGAAAGAACATGGTTAAAACAGACATTCTCTTTAGGATGAAAAGGAAAACACTCACTGGTTGATCATTTTCTTTGTTAGGGACAAATGTGATGTCCTACTGATGTGTGATGTTCAGTGTAGTAACTGTTCAGGATTATTATTCAGTTCTGTACGTGGTAATATTTCAAAACTGCCAACTACCAAGTTATTTGCTCTATAAAATGCATTACTTTATATTTATTATTTGAATGTTTACATTTGTAACACGTCTGGTCATTTTAAAAATATGGGAAATGAGTTGCCATTGCCTTTTAAATTCCATGCATTATTTAAACCATTATTTTTTTAATCTCAATTTGTACGAAGTTAGTGAGTATTGTGGTTTTTGGAAAAACAATAGCAGTATTCTGGAAGGTGTTTCTGGATTTTATTTTTAATATATATATATGAATCTATTTTGTATTGTGAGTTGGTAGAAAAATTGGTTGTTGTTTGTGTGGCATGAAATACCTCTGAGGTGAAGTTGGCGAATTTCAGTGCTGTGACGCATGTAGTTTTTCTTTATGTGCAATAAAGTAGGATGGAAATGTCAGTGGTAAAGACTGAACTTAGTTCTCCTGCAGATGTCAGCATGGACCAGCCATCATTGTAAGTGTGTGTGTATATACTGCTATATATAACTATGATTTTTATTATCAAAATAACATGTTTATTGATTATAACTGATTGTTTTAATATTATTAATTGCATTCCTTACATACTTAGCCTATACCAGACCTGGGCAAATTAAGGCCTGGGGGCCCATTTCAGTCCGTCTGAGTATTAATCTGGCCCGCCAGGCTCCAATTTTACTATTAATTTATTTTATCATTGACCCCCTGCATTTTTCTTGCAGTTCCCCAATAGAGAGTGAAGAAAAAACTCAAAGTATAATTGTGCTTTCTGTCATGACGTTTGTAATTCTTTCATTGCGTAATGCTCCATCTAACTCAGGGGTCTCAAAGGAGAGACACCACCCACAATATAATTTCACCTAAGGGGCTGAGTCAGTTTTCAGAGTTCAAGACAAACGAAAAAAAAATTAAATCTGTTTTCCCAAAGATTCTGTGTAATACAACACTGAACCAGAAGGGCACTGTGTATCAGGGTTTTGAGAACTATAGGATTTACCATAAAATGTGGAGAACAAATCTATAAGATATTATAAATTCATTTTCTAAATCAAGTCAGGGACCTCAAAATGTCAATCCATGGGCCGTAGGTTTAAGACCCTTGATGTAACTGGTCCATAACCAGCTCCTATGTAAAATTTAAGGATGACCTAGGTCAGAATATTTGCCAAAACCTCAGGGCAGTGATGGCCTAGTGGTTAAGGAACCTAACTTAGTTTGGAGGGTTCCAGGCTCATTTCCACCAGTTGCCAGGTAACCACTGAGCATGGCACTTACTGCTCCTGGGTGCCCAAAGCTGCCCACTGTTCACTGTGGTGATGGGTTAAATACAGAGGTCAATCATTGTAACTCTAATCAGATTTATTTTAATCACTTTTCAGTGTTTTGGCCTCTTTAACTTCGTATTTAAACAATGTTTTGTTTTTTGTTGGTAATATAAGGACTGTGCAATAAGAAAGTCATTACTGTTATTGTTTTAATGTTATATAACTTAACGTCAATAATAAATCGAAATAATAGATTGAATTCTAATTTACCCATCTCTGACCAGTAGAGGGAGCACGACTACCATACTCAATTTGTGTACCGTGGTTTTAGAACCATGGGCTCAATGAATGAAAGTTAGTGCTGCGTTTTAAAGAGAGTGTATGTTAAAAAATATTGTGAACAAAACTCCGTATGTGAGTTTAATCACCACTAACTGTCCTGGTCCGGATAATTCTGCATGTACGCGCACGCGTGTACGTGCGTGCAGCAGTCGGACAGCCCTGTGTCTACTGTGATCCTGCTGGGAGTGGAGTTGGTGGTGGCGGTGGTGAGGGAGCAGGAGAGACCGTCGAGGGACACACAGTCACAGGCAGTCGGCTCGCGTGAGTTGGAGAGAAAGGGAGAGGTTCCTGTTCAGGAAACCTCCACGGAATCTAAACGCAGGCAGAACAGCGTTGACGGTGTCGAGGTCGTTCATTTGGGAAGAGGGGGAGAGAAACCCTTCCCTAGAACTTACAGCACTCTCTCCACCCGTTGTAGCAGCAGGGGCAGCAGAGCTGTTGCTCAGTGAGTTGAGTGGATTCATTGGTCGGAGCAGGATTCCGCATTGGCCCCACTGTGTTCCCACTGCTGATCCTCAGGGAAGAGGAACAATGAAGGACTAAACGGTTTCCCCCCCTCGGCTCCAGAAACGGTCTGGTTACAGAGTTGGGTCTCTTCGATGAGTCGTTTTTGGCGTCGCTTTCCATTTTTCACCGCTTAGCCCGGGATGTGTCGGCCGTTGTAGGGTATCGCTTGTTGACAAACAGTTTTCACAAGAAGTTTACAACAACCTGCGGAGACGATAAGACGTAAAATGTCCACGCCGAGGTTCAAAAAGGACAAGGAAATCATCGCGGAGTACGAGAGCCAAGTGAAAGGTAAGCAGAGATGTGTTTCAGCTGCATGGGGAAAAATATTAACTGGATTTCATCTATACCTGCATGTATGAGTCATAGCCCGAGATGAGTGCAGGAAGGGGAAAAACTCAAGTATGACCCACAGTGGATGTGGACCAAGGTTGTTTATTAAGAAATTACTTTAAGAGGACAACTGGTTCATGGTTTTGGGGGGGGGTATACCTCAGAAATACCCCGGATTCTGCATGAAATATCCGTGAAGGAAGCACCAAAAACCTATGGTGAACTTTTGGAAAGTCTTAGCACAATGCCTCCAGTCATGCTCCAACAGTAGTCCTATATTTGATGTGTTTTCACAGTTTCACACAATTAAGCACAGGGTGGTAGAAAATAGTGTGTCTTGTTTGAAAACATTTGCATTTAGTCAAAACTACCCCACATGTGCAACGTTAATAGTATCTGAGAAGATACTAGTTGTTTGAAACGATGAAAACAAAGTATGTGATGTTTGATTAGATTACACTTTATTGGTCTTTATATGTCTACATACATATGAAACCGTAGAAACATTGAAAAACAAAGACAGAGAAAAGTTAGTATACCATAACAAGTATTTAGGGTATAGTTAGGAGTGTGACTTGGGTCTGGAGGGTTCCAGGATCAAATCTACCAGCTGCCACTAAGCATTGCACTTCCCCAAATTATGCTTACTTGAACATAAGTTGCTAAGTAAAATGAAGAGTGGCCAATTGTTGGCTATTGCTGTTCTTTATTATTGATAATCATTTGTAAAGGAGCCTTTAACCCCGAAAGTCCACTAGAGTGCCGAGGAGATTCACCACAGATTTCACTAAAGTAGGCAATCAAGAAATTGGTGACTCAAGCTTTCCAATTGAGTTCCAATATTAGCAACACTCTGGGAGTTACTTTGCTCTTGTCTACAAAGCTTACCAGGTGATAGTCATAAGGGCCGATGTTTCAAAGTTCTCCCTGTTTTGAGCTAGTATTGGGAGAAAAAAAATCTTAACAGCAAAAAGTGGACCTTGGAAAAACTATAAACACCTAAATCTGCTTAATGAAAATATATAAAGCATTAGCATGCAAGCAGGTCTTCGTTAAACCTTCATCAAAAAGTATTTGGCTAAAAATTCCAAGCAGTTCCCAATGGGAATCTTGTAAAATCAAGGTTCTTTTGATTGGAATGTCTGTTTTGCCCTTGGTTTTAATGTGTGCACACACTCTATGTGGCTTGTCATGAGTATTTTAGGAGTTTGTAAGACACTAGGATATTACTACCCTAACTTATCTCATGTCCTGTGTCTTTTTAACGTTCCCCTGTGCATGCAGAGCAGAGGTAGTTTGTCCCAGCCGGTCCAACGCAGGAAAGAAGCAGTAGCTGCTACATGGTTGCCATGGGGAGCTGGCTCCCAGCCAGTAATGCCTGCCCTACACTTGTGTTAGCTTACTGAAATGTCACCTATTCATGCGAATGTATGCTAAATGTTCTAAGGGAAGCAAAGGTTAGAGGTTTGGAGATTCTGTTCAGTTTAAGAAATCTAATCCAAGAATTGACTAGGGTACTTTAGAGCATACAAAGTACTGAGGCACCGTCTTAAGGGATACTGAAAAACAGTTTTCAGATTATGCCATTCAGAATCCAGTGGGTACTGTCAACAAGCTGATACTATTAGGGGAAGCTGTTGCTTAATGGGACTGTTTCTCTTGGATTTCATAAAACGAAAAACTTCTGAGGTGTTACAAATATTATTCGAAATATGAAGTTATATTTATTGTATGATGGATCCCTTACACAATACCCTTACACAAGGTACACCAACCTGATGCCCAGGGGGAACATTGTAGCCCCAACAGTAAGCCTAAGTCTCCCACTGGTTTCTGTGTTCCAAAAGAGACAGCTAATCTAAAAAGGGTCACGATGGTACTGTTCTTGTGCTTTTTGAGCAGAGGTATCACTTGCAATAACATGCTAATGGGTGCAATCATGATGGTCAGAAGAGTGGTCACTATTGTATGTCCCAGAACTTTTTATTTTTACATTGTTTGCTAAGTCTGCATCGAACATGTGCCTCAATGCTACTATGATTAGATGTTAATTTTGTAAAACCCCAATATCTGTTGTGAGCCTTAAGTGTTTACTGTACTGATGTCCAGGTTGACTACGGCTATTTTTCTAGATCTCTCCCAGAGCGAGACCCGGTGCTTGTTTAATGGCATCTGTTTTATGGTCGCCATCTCCCATAAACTGATAAGGAAGTCTTCCATAGATCAGATGTACGCCATCAAAACAAATTTTGCACAGGATGTAGTTGGAAAGGATACATGTTAGAATTCAGGATTCAGTCACTTGTGTTGTTTTTTTTCCGAAGGAACGTTTATTTTGCTCTTCATTATGTCTCCCAGCTGAAAGTCGGCCTCTTTTTATATATAATTTTTATGTCACTACAGTGTTAGGCTGGTTGAGTGACATAGAAATGTTGAAAATCATAACACCTTAAGAACAGCTTTCTAAGGAAACGAAAGGAAAGATAATTTACAAGTAGTTTGGCATTAAATATAAGCCATGGTTGCTCTGTCAGTGGAACAAGTTACTTGTCATAAAGACTGACTTTGTCAATATAAGCTTTTTATGGTCAACTATTCCATTTTATGTTTTAAAAAAGAGAACCATTAAGAATCCGTGAAGACAATGAGAACCCCAAAAGTGTAAACCAGTGGCCCTTCTAAAGTATTTTTAAGTATGTTAAAGGTTTGCAGGTTCTCTAGCAGTTCTCCCTGTCCCCCTGATTCTGCGGTGGACAAGGACATTTCATCACAGCCGGCTCCTCTCTCAACACTCGTGTGTTGTTTTGATGTCATCCTGTGGCTTGCTTGTGGTGACAGCGGGGTCGTGAGTTTTATGGCAGAACCCCTTGAGCTCCTGACAGGGGTTCTTGTCTAGCTCATCACAAAGGCTGCCCCTTTTGACCCACTATCCCTGTTGGTTGAAATCAAAGCCCTGCCCTTTTACATACTCCGAGAGAGTGGTCTGTAAATGTTTGTATGGTGGGGGTAAATGGCAGGAAACTGCCCTGAGGTGATATGGCTGTGTTTATCCTTTAAGATATCAGGATTTGTCATGTGGTTATGACAAGTCGATGGTATTTTACACAGAGCCAAATAAAACCAACGATGTTCCAGGAGTTGTCATGATCTTTTTTGTTTCAAAGAATCCAACCATGGGGTAAATGGCAGGAAACTGCCCTGAGGTGATATGGCTGTGTTTATCCTTTAAGATATCAGGATTTGTCATGTGGTTATGACAAGTCGATGGTATTTTACACAGGGCCAAATAAAACCAACGATGTTCCAGGAGTTGTCATGATCTTTTTTGTTTCAAAGAATCCAACCATATAGATGTGTGTGTATATATATATATATATATATATATATATTAAATATATATATATATTTGTTTATATATATATATATATTTGGATATACATATATGTATGCGTATATATGTATATACATGTAGACACACATATATGTCTCCATTTGATTCACTTTAGAAATTAAGATTATATCCCTTTTTTGTCATTGTGACGTGATTCACACCACAGCGCTCAACGAATTTTGGCCTATGCATTTAAGCTGTCATCAAAGTGAGCAGTGGGCAGCTAATGCGCGCCCGGGGAGCAGTGAGTGGGGACGATACCAAGCTCAGGGTAACTTGGCGGTAGGGGGATTCGATCCGGGGGCCTTGCGGACCCAAGTCTGCTCCCTTAACCACTAGGCCAACACTGCCCTAGTAGGTGTAGGCCCTAGTAGTTCCCCCAATAGAAGGCTGTTGGGGGAACTGATCTGTATTAGTAATGTTAAGTGAAACCATAGTGCTAGACTGTCATCAATCAGCTACTCAATTTGTCTAGCACGATCATTTATTGGACCATATCTTTTGCCACTCGGAAGAAACTAGTGATATTAGTGAAACTTGATACCATAGCTCACTATAACGAATGGACAGAATATTTTGGGACAAACTTTTTGGCGTTAGCTTAACGTAACGTGTCCTTTAAATGAGCTTTAGACAAGGTAGTTCAGAGTGAGATGAAACGATTGTAGGGTGTTAGCTTTATGGTCTACCCTGCTGGACCATGGGGGCTGCTATCTTGCCTGGAAATCTTACACTTATGTTGAGTTTGAAAAAGAATAATAGAGAAAAAAAATTCTAAACCAACCAACCCTATATATTTTTTCATGTTACTGGAACTCCCCAATTTTTTTGGCCTAAACATGTACGTATGTTTTTTGTATCCATTGAGACACAGAACATTGCTACATAATTATCTGTATTTGGTTTTCAGTTGTTTCTTAACTTCTTTTTGTTCTCCTTACATGTGTTTGAGTTTTGATTCCATTGACCACATGTAGCACAAATGTTTCCTCATCTAAATCAGCCTGTCTAACGGTTTTAAAATAGGACTTTGGTGTCTGAAGCGTGGCTTAAAACCAGCATGGGATCTGTGGTGAAAGCAAAAGCCTTTTAATATGGAAGACAATATTACATTCAATCATTCACTTGCCCCATATTGAACCAGTCACTTTATTGTGAACTTTAAAAAAAATAAAATAAAATGCACAGTAGTGTAAAAAGACTACTGAGCACCAGTGTGGCCCAACAACTCTGTGTGCTGTGCTTTGCATTGTTGAAACAGGGAACACCTGGGCTTTACTGCAGCCCCCTGGCCTCTACCTCCTCTATTATAAACACAGGAGTTATACCAAGCCCTGTGAATGCGCCTGCATACCTGTAATGTGACAAGAGCTGAAATAAGTGACATAAATAAGTGTAGTTATTTTTAAACCAATAAATCCACAGTTTAAAAACAGGAAAATCAGAAGTAAACTTGTTCTGAAAGTGAAGAGAGTCGCAGGTGAGATTTCAAATACTCTATGATCCTTAATTCCCCTGATTTTCTGCTGCGGCAGATGGACAGACAGGAAAGCAGAGTTGTGCTGACCATCCGGCCTGCCACCCAGTGAGGCTGGATTAGGAGGAAGGAGACTGGGGGATGGGAAGGGACAATATGAGGTCAGGGCAGGGATAAGGAAAGGCCGTAACTCCAATTTCTTGCTTGCACTTAAACAATGTCAAATAATATCAAACAATCCCTATTTTTTCTTTTTTTCTCAAGTTTTTACCTTCCCCAAAGCAGGCTGTGGCTCATTAACGTAAAATTAACATGTTCTTTAACAAACCTCTGAATGGAGACTGAGTGCTGATCTGAGTTGCTTCCTGTTGGCCTCTGGTGTTCCCATGTTGTAGTATCAGCCACCAGGAAATAAAGTGTTGTTTATTGTGTCTTTTGAAATATTTTGTGCACTTCACAAGTTGAGTTCACAATATGAAATGAGTCTTTGAAACAGGCTATCAAATTGCTGGAGCTAGTGGTTTAAAGCCTTTTGCAATGTGACACGATTCCTAAAAAGACACTTGACTTCATTATAAGGATTTCATTTGTCTGTCTTTGTTCCATTTAGTCTACTATTCTTTCTTTTTTCTTCACCAGAAAACACTTTAATACACAATGTATAACGGACACTTGCACTTGATAGATAGGTAGATAGATAGAAATTAATGTTCAATGGTCAACCGTGCTAGCTTTTTTTTCGTAAAGTGGCATCATTATCTTACTCGTATAATGTAGAACTCGGGTTAATTTACTGATCTTGCTTGTTGTCCCATTGTGTCCTCCCCCATTGTCCTCTCCTCTAAGTCGTCCTCATGACAGAAGGAAAACAGTCTTTGTATTTCTCTTGTTGTGAATAGCGGGAGGACTGTTTTCTTGAGGCACAGCTGTCAGTTTGTGTGGGGTCTGAGAAGGAAATAGTCAAACACAATACACCAGCAATGACCTGGACATCTGCAGCCTGTATACCTATAGCCGAGACTCCAAACTCAGGTCTATTATATAGTAATATAATATATATATATATAATAGTCTATTATATATATAGTATGTAGTAAAAATGCAAGTCAGTGTCCTTCACAACTCCATAGTTTTCTCTGAGATGCACAGTTTCCCATGGTCTCAGGTCTGCTCCGATCACACTTACAATAAAGGCTCATTGTGGTTTGCTGAAAGAGTAGGTCTGTAGTCAGTATGCACCCACTGAGCAGCCACAAGGAGGTCTTGTGAGCGCTGTACCCAGGTCGCTGCCACCTTCCCCTGAGATGAATACGCATTTTTTTTTCTGGTTGCAGTGACCACACCTATGTTTGTTGCATGCTTGAATACAAAAAGCCATTTGCAGATAAAGATCCGTCAGCCATGTCTGTGATTGTTCCTTACATATCAGGTCATTTGTAAGCCCAAATATTTAGAAGACACAAACTGTAGATATTTCAAATCCCATCTTTTAGGATGTTTCACGTGACATATTTATTTACTTGGACCAAAAAAAAATCAGACACGCTCAGCAGAACATTTATTATTTCATTCATCTTCTTCTGCTTGTCCATTGCCGGGTCACAGGGTCAGCTGGCACCACCCAAATCACATTGTGAGCCTTCCTGTGGGTGGTGAGCCCACAAGAAGTAATGTGGGTCGGGACGGTGCTTTGCTCAGTGCACCTCAGTGGCAACCTGGTAGCTGGTGAATTCGAACCTGAAGCCCCTGCGGACCCAAGTCTGCTTATTTGACCACTAGGCCTTATTTTGTACTAGATTTCTTGACAACAGCTTACAAATAAAACAGAAAAAATTACAGTAGCTATAAGAGTTGAGGATAACAACTGCAAAATCCCTCCTCATCTATCCTGGAAACTGTACTGACAATAATCCAATTAAACCGCATATTTGAGCTGTAACTGGACAACACTGGGTGCAAAACCATTCTGACCTAGAGCTACAGTGTAATGGCATCATTAATAAAATATATAAAAGGTCATAACAGTTTGAGATTTCCCTGATGACATGAGACATTTTATCATTTGTCACAAGACCTCATGTCATGAGATTGTTATGCAACAGAAACAAAAAGTTGTTATTAATCCTTCCTGTCTCTTTAAATAAAGGCTAATAATCCACCTGAGTCATCAGTTTATTTATGGCCCACTTGAGATTTTACACACAGGTTGATTAATACAGGATGTGGATTCATTAATTCTGGTCCTTTCATTCTGAAACACCATTCAAGTTGCCACCTGTCCATGACAACATGACCCCCTCGACCACAAAATAAATCTATCCCAGTCTAGATAAGGGGTGGGCAAACTAAGGCTCGGAGGCCAGATGCTGTCCATTCAACTTTGTTATCCGGCCTGCCAAACTTTATATATCTTATACCTGCAATGTCAATGTTTTCCCAATGCATTGCAAAGAGAAACCATTTTAACAATCATTCATGACGTCTCTTAGTTCAAACAAAAGCTCCATCTTTTTACTTCTCACCCACCCACTGTCAAATTTCAGGGCAAATTGTGGCTCTCCCAGTACTTAAATATGAGGAACACGTCTTTATTTTCCTTTAGACAGACTCCTTTCAGACTCCTTTTTATTGATATAACTAACAGAATACACCCCACCAGGTCTTCATAGGTTTTAGAGCAGATGGCAGACGTTTGAATAGCTCTATGGTCCATCTGGTCTATATTACCTCCCGCACCCTAGAGTGTTTACATCCAGAAGCTCAACTTAACTCAAGCTGCACTAAAAAAAAAAAAAATCCATAATATACAGACATGGGGCATTGCTGCTGAAGATAAACAAATGACAACTTCTTGTGGCCCTTAAACTGTGGAACAGAGATACAGTATTTAGATGTTTTAGTGGCTCCACAAACCCCCTACGCACTGTTTGTAATACACTTTATTTTCCCTGGTTAGAACAGGTTGAACTGAAACCATGTTACAATTTCAATTTGACATGTCATTATTTAGTGTGGTAAGAGGAACGTAACAGTTTTGTGTTCGATGTCCCTGCAGGCTACTGACGGGCCATTTGATTGTGCTTTAATAGCAGTGGCATGCAAAGTCATGGTCTGAAAATAGAAAGCGAGCTGCTTTAGGGGCAATTAAAAATGTCAGTGCAGTTTGTGCGACGTTCACTCACTGCCGTTGACAGTAGGGAGGCACAGACACCACGGACATGCCTCATATGTCTTTCTTTTGAATCAGACTGGAAGGAAATCAACACCCCCACTGCCCTGGAATTTGGTGACTCGTCGGGCATAATAACGCGTCAGGGGTTCCCGATGTAAGCGCGTGTATGAACACACATTAAGAAATTCGCACCCAGCGAAGAATACCCCAAGTATTGCTCACGGTAGCGTGGAGAACCAATGAGCAGTGAAAGCTGATTGGTCATTCTCCCTTTTTGTGTCCCTCTGTCTTGCAGTCTGAGCAGCTGCTTCGAGGTCAATCTGCCTCGCTTAAATCACATCTTCTGTGGCAATGCCAAAACACTGTCTGTACTTGAGTCGTGTCGCCCCCTGTGTTAAACAGCCACTCGATTCGGCTAGTCCAACCTTGAGTATGACTTTGTGAAAGTATTTTTATAAGAAGATTTTTTGTAAACTTCACGTCAGGAACTATCGGATAAAGACCTGGAATTATAGTAAGGACTGGCGGCTAACCCTACCCCTCAGGGTAGTTTTGGAATAGATGACATCAGATAATGCTCTCACTTCCTCAACTTTTACTCTATCTGCAAATCATGTAAGAAGAAGAGCAAAATTTTTTTTAAGTGTCAGCTGACCATGTAGGACTAATTTTTTGATTCCACTGCTCTCTGAGTCAGGGTAACAATGTGTTGTTGACTTCCTGATATTCTGCAGCTTGGCTTTCACCACCAATGTTTTGTGAGAAATCAATCCTTGCTGACTGTTGGAGATAGTTTGGCAAGAGGAACGATTTGTCCTCATTCTCTAATGTTGAAAAGAGTGCATTTGTGCAGTCTGCAGGCTGAGTGCGAGAAATTGCTCTATTAGAATTGTAGTCTGTGCTGCATAACTGCTGTTTTACAATACATCACATGGTGTCTTATGATCACTACCTGTTTCTTGTTGTTGACTGTGCAGCTCAGACTGGATTACCACAGATATTATCGGACTATTACACTGTAAATGAACAAATCTGTCATTTCCAACATTGCCGCAAACCTGCTGCGACACCATAATAAGAAGGCTAGTTGTTTTACTCCCCTCCAAAGAGTCTGACGATGAGTTGCTGTTGCAGTGAAACTAGTCTGAACTCAAAACATGGTTTAAAGGATCTAACATTCAAAAATGATTTAATAGGGTTTCTCACTGACTGATGATTTACTTACAGCCTTTTAACAGACATTACAATTTATAGTAGGCATATAAGCTTGGAACTCTATGAACCAATCCCATCAGCCTGATTACTTCTCTATAATTTTAGATTCTGTATCTGCTTTGAAGTTTGGCTCTTGGCAAAAATATCTATTCTCTTGTGACCATGTGGAAATACCCTCCTCCAGTTTTTATGTGTTATTTAATGACTATTTTTTTTCTTCTCCTAATGCCCCATCATCTTTCATCTACCCATAACTCTTCACCCGCAACCCCTTTGCATTTTGCTAGTAAAACCCAACTAATTTTTTGTGCCCTCAACAACCTCACTCTGAACCTGTATGTAAATCCAGAAGAAAATTAGGCCAGAAAACATAAACATGATGGACAGAATCAGGTCATTAGAGGGACAGCATAGACAGGAAGGTTTGGAGAAAAAGCTAGGGAAGCCAGATTGAGATGGTTTGGACATGTTCAGAGGAGGGACAGTGGATACATTGGTAGAAGAATGATCCTAGTGATGGAGCTACCAGGTAGGAGACAAAGAGGAGATTGATGGATGCAGTGAGGGAGGACATGGAGGTAGTTGGAACATTGATTGTTTTAGCAACCCCTAAATAAGGGACAAGCAGAAAGAAAAAGACAAAGATTACAGGTTACATTTATATTAAGTCATGTTAAGCAAAGAGGCATTTAAGGTGTAATAAGAGTTTTGTTTGTGTGGGGCGGCACAGTTCAACACTGTTGCTGTTGTGAACTGGTACTACATAAACTCTGAGACGCACCTCTGTTTTTTTTAAATCATTTCTTGGATAATGGACATGATGTTGACATTCACTCATCAATTTTCATCCACTTATTAGTTACTGGCTCTCAGTTTCTACGACTGTCACCCAAATCACACTGCACCATACTGTACTGTGACCCTTTCTCCAGGTGGTGAGCCCACTGGAAGTGATGCTAACATATTGAATAAAGAAACATAGACAACATGCGTTTAAAGGAACAAATTAAAGCCAATTAACTATTTAACTATTAACACCATGTGACCAATCACCATGTGTCAGTGGATTACTTTTGCACAACAGCGTAAATATGTAAAACATTTCAACTCATTGATAATTCCTCCCCACATCAATCCCATCACTTTGGGCAATGGCTGCCACGGATAGTTGGTCCACAAATGCATCACATCATTTCTGTATGTTTCTAACAGCTGCACATTAATGTTCACAGTCACCATTTCCACCACATCTGAAGGCTTTTTGAATTTGATTCAGAAAGTGCTTATGCTCTACAACACAACCATTAGAAGATATTAAACAAAGGTTTACACCACACATAAAGTACACACATGCAAAGGATTAGTTCCCAGAACTTTATATGGAAGACATATTCATTCTGTTTTTGTTCCCACAAATGGCTTTCTGCTGTTAAAAAACAACAACACA
This sequence comes from Paraplagusia blochii, assembly GCA_016785265.1. Classification (NCBI taxonomy): domain Eukaryota; kingdom Metazoa; phylum Chordata; class Actinopteri; order Pleuronectiformes; family Cynoglossidae; genus Paraplagusia; species Paraplagusia blochii. The sequence goes on from JAFBJS010004411.1 coordinate 65,485, forward strand.
TGTTCCATTGTCATTATTGTAATCCAAACCTTTACCAGCCTTACTGAGTCAAAACAGCACTTACATGCCAACAAAACTAAAACCATGTATGTAATTTGGTCAGGGCCTCATGTGCTCTTTGTTTAGCATCATTTGTACAGATACAGTGTGTGAATGTATATGGTATTGATATTGTCTTTGCATGATTTACCAAGTCATACAAGTAAGAACAGTTGACGTCAGCAACAACAGAACTGTCTTAGGGTCGCATTAGTTGTTAGTGTTCAATAATGAAATGAAATTAAATAAAAAATCTGTTTCCCCACTTTAATCCAACACTTCAGACGAGTCCTGTAATACACACATTCATCCACAGCAGTGTCTACCACTGAGTGCATCCAACAATACCATTTTTTAGCAATGAATTGCAGTAGAATCCTTCTAAAAATATTGCAGTCCTGCTAACATTGAACTTTTACATCAAGGTGGGGGCCACAAAATATTGCTACACGGGCCACAAATGGCCCACGGGCCGCATGTTTGACACCTATTTTAAATGGTTTAGAACGGTGAGTCTCAATTGGTGGGTTGCGACCTTAGTATGGGTTAAGACCACATTTCCAGTGAGAAACAGCCCATTGAAAATAAAAGATATTGTAATTGTTTATAGTAATTTTTACAGTTACAGTACAGTCACTGAAGTGTTTATGAATGCTACATTAAATAAGGTTGAGTTTTTCTTGGGTTACATCTTGCAAACCGGTTGAGAACCACTGGTTAATATCAAACTTGCTAATAACAATGACATGTAATTAAATGTGAAGAAAAAACTTTGAAAAACATAACTTAGTTTGATTTGAATTGATATATATATATGTAGTTAAATACCATTCCCTCCCATTCTTCTTCTTTTGGGCTGTGTTTTGCCTGAAAGATTGAGGATCCAGTCTAACATGGTTTATGGGCTTGTTATTGTCCATTATTTACAATAATAAAATATAGCAGAGCTGTGCATATATGGACACTAATACAAGCACAAACACACACTCCTATTAACACCCACAAGCCTAGCTGACAAAAACGCTGTGTCCGACTTAGAGTCTACTTTGTAGGCATTACCACTATGATCAATACGGCCTGTGTGGAGTTACAGTCATGTTTGTGAGGTTGCTTTTTAGAGTAGGCTGAATGTGCATGTGTTGTCTAGTGTGCGTAAGGCAGCAGACACTTTCGTCATGTTTAGCCCTGGCCAGCTGCTGCTTTGACGATAAGTTATCCATCCACTGATCTGTTTTTTTTTTTTTAGACCTTTAAAATAGCTATCTCACTCTCTCGGAATTTGGACATTTCTGGAAGGAAACTGAGACAGAAGGACACGCTAAAAATGTCTATGGTGTTTTTCTTTGCATCCTCGCAACGGACTTTGGGTTCAATGCTGTATGTATTGAAAGTGAATAATCTTGTCAGAACAGGTTGGGGTCAGAGGTAAGCAGCTCAAGAAGAGGTCAAGAGGAAGTTGAAAAACTAATCAGTCATATTTCATTTCTACCCTCCATCTCTGTTGCTCCTCTCTGTCTACATCCTTGGAGACTCGCTGCACATGTCTTCATCTCCACAATTGCAGGCCTCATCTTGAATGGTAGGGTTGTTCCTCTGTGGTCTCCCCAGCTCCTCCCCTGACTTAACCCTATCAAAGACCCAGAAACCAAGCATTCTGCAGGTTGCTGATTCTTCTTGGCAGGCCTGCGGGGGGATGGGTGTGTCCTTTTTGTGGTATTGTGGTATAATTTGTGGTATTTGGACACCCCTTCTATGACGATGCGCTGTGGTGTGTTCTGCCTTGGAAGGTAGTGGTTGGACCCTGTGGCACCCCCATGCTGTGGGCAGTTTTTTTTTGTCTTGTGAGTTAGTCAGAGTTGGCACTTTGAGCCGCGTGGTTGCATAGTTAATAAGGAAACGGCTTATTCCAAAGTTAGACTGAACTTATGTTTGACTTTGATGACAGTTACGGTATCAGACTACACAATTTAAGAACAATAAAATTGGAATTAAATTGTGTTTGACACAAATGACAAACTAGTTGGTCTTTCCCATCATAAGCGAAAACAACAGCTGAAATTATGTTATAAATGCCTCATCATGGGAAATGTGTAATTTTTTTAGTGTGTAATACAAATATTATAATAGTCTTTGCAGTTTTTCTGGGTTAAATAGATGCATAGACATTTTAATGGCATCTTTAATACTTTTATTTTACACTCAAAACTCCTTGATCAAGTCATTTTATGTATCTGAGTTTGTAGGGCAACCCTGCCTGATCACTAAACATCCCGGCAGCGTACAACCATCTCCATTCCCACTCTATACTTTCCCTTGGCCTGACGGTGCCACAGTGTCCCGACTGTGGGGACACGTTGTCAACCCAAACTGGCAGTGGCTCCAACTGGCTCCAGGCCATGGAGTCCCAGCCCAGCTCTGGTGTCTCAAAGTTAATGCGCAGAGAGAAATGCAAAAACATGTCTTTAAAATAGGGATGTTGCTTGAATGTCGACCAAAAGATGTACACACTGCATTCTATCACGGGAGACAAACAGGAATCTTGTTTAGACATCAGACCTACTGGAGTTGGCAAAATAACAGAGGCACGTTAAGCTGACAGGAAGTGTGGAAGCAAGTTTTCCCACAAACTAGAATGTAGATGTTTTTTTTTGTCTGCTTATTGAGTTGGATAAATACATTCTATGTTGTCTTACAAAAGGTTAATGGGTAAGACTGATTTGTACACTGTTTTAGATTAATTTCGATACTCAGAAACAGTCCAACACGGGTCAAAATTCCCATTCCAAATGCTCCTCTCCGCTTCATGCGTTACTATCACTGCTAGCATGCTAGAGAGCAGAGAGAAGCAGAGAAGGTATCTGATATTGATATCGGCAGATATCCCAAGTTGTAGTATCAGTATCGTACGCCAAAAAAAGTTGTTTTGCGCCATACCTGCCTTGATCTACTCACACTAAACCAAACTCTTTGTACAGTTGAACATAATAGATACTGCACTAAAAAAATGAAAACTGTTTTTCCTACATTGTAGTCAAAAAAGGTGGTGCTTTTGTCTTGCATTTCCAATGTGGTGAGCAAGGCTGAATGTTTATATGCTCGATCGTCCCTTCTTGTTTTTCTTTTCTGTCTGGAACCTTTCGGGGAGGCTCATATTCAAAGTTTCTAAAACCATATTTAGAACTGGTTTCTAAATCCATGCTCAAGTAGTCACAAGTGGCCCAAATGTGTCCATGTGGTGTCCGTACAAAAACTACACTCGACTGCAGTTTAAGAAATTGAAGCATCCGCCTTTCTGGGTCTTTTTTAGAAAATCAATGGAATCTTCTTAGTTGAACCCCTGTCTTTCCTTCTTCAGTTCTCTAAAGATGTCCTCTGGTTCTCGAATGCCCTGTTAAGAGCCATAGCATTAAAATGAATTCATACTCATCTCACAATAGGCACATTCCATTCACATGATTACAGTAGGGCTGATTCGATTACTCCCCTGGGTGTTATACAGGTTAGGCTATAGTTGTAGGGTTTTTTTTATTCTACAGAATAAATGAACTCATTAAGTGACAACAGAAACCTGGCTGCCATTCTTTACAAGGTTAAAGCAAAAGCCAAAATGACATATATACTTGTTTTGTGTGTCAGATAACACCATCCCTGTCTCGAATTTAAAGCTTGCATGCTAGGGAAATCTTTTGAAATTGTACTTTCCAAATATGCAGTTACTACATATTTTTAACACACTACTCAGAGTGAAAGAAAAAAATCTGCCTGAAAATAAGGCATTTTGTGCCAACCAACAATGTCATCCATAATGGACTGACATGGCCTAGATGTGATTACTTGTTATTTTGACATTGATAGATAGATAGATAGATAGATAGATAGAACTTTATTAATCCCTCAGGAGTATCCTTTGGGAAATTATCAATAAAGTTTTGCATTGGCTGGGAACTGAACCCTAACCCTCCGGCGTATACCACTGAACCACCAATGCTTAATTGTGAAAAATGTAATGCATTTAACCCATCACCAAAGTTAACAGTGGGCAGCTTAAAGTGCCTAGGGACCAGTGGGTGGGGATCATGCTCAGTGGTAACCTGGCAGTTGGTGGAATCAAACCTGTAACCCTGCAGACTCCATTAGGCCACCACTCCCCAAAGAAGAAGAGATCTGTTTTGTTGTTCGATGTACAGACTTTGTCATACGTTAATGGGGAAACCCTTGTCAGAAAGTTGCTAGATTTGCTTTAAAGAGGAAAAAAAAAATCACTTTCAACATCAGTTGAATAACCATTTGTTTTTATTCGCCCCACCTGCAGGGTAAACAGGGCGTTATATGTAAACAATATGCAAGTACTATTCTGTACTTTTCCTTTTAACCAGGTCCTTAACATTCCCAGAGACGAGCCCTCCTTCAAACACCTATCACCGCAGGCCACATAGCTCTTTCTAATCCTACTGTAGGTTCACCTTTCAAAGTTTGTAGTTTTCAAGTCTTGGACTGCTCTTCACTTTTTGTTTGTTTATTGCCAGAGAAGGGAGATGTAGATGACAGCTTGTGCCCCTGAGCTCCAGATGTTTCTCATCATCATATGCCAGATTTTTTATATATATATATATATATATATATATATATATATATATAGTATTATAACCTTAAACAAACATCCAAACTGTAGAAGCTGTAGGCCTGCCCGGCTGAGTACTTAGCCCGAGGCGAGCTTTGTTGATAATGAGAAGGTGACGTGCCGCCTCGAAACCTGAGCTCAGCTTCTTTATCTCTCCCATCACTAATATCCCAAAACAAAAGCACAGAGACAGGCCAGGTGCAAAGTCAGGTGTCTCGTTTCAATTGTAAAAATAGAAATAGTTCTCACATCTGATATGCAAGTCTCCATTTTCCGTGCTCGCTTTTTGGGTTTCTCTGCTTTATTCTGAAAAAGAAAGATCATCTTCTTGTGTTTCTTTGTTGTTGTCTGTTTTCTCGTTTAATTTCCGTCTCTCTTTTCCTTTTTTTGTCTTTTAACATTTTAACACTTGTATCTTTGTTTCTTTTTCGGTCTTTTTCTCTCTCTTTTCCTCTCTCTGCCTCAAGGGCAGCAGACAGACTAGCTGGGTATGGTTTGCAGATGAATGAGAAAACTCGGTGAGGTCATGCTTAAGGACTTAAAAAGATCAATGAAGTTCCCACAGATTCTTTTTTGTGACTTTACCGCCTCCCTCAAAAGCCTCTCCACTTCTCTTCTTTTATCACTTCAGATGTTGAAGAAAGCTGAATCTGCTATTTTGGATGATTTTAAGATTTACTGCGTACTTGATGATATATCTGAGTGTCAGATCTTTTCACCTCATGGGCTTCAAAGGTATCTCTTAGAAATTTGATAGAGAAAGGCCAGGGGATTGACTCAATGTGATTTACAGCTGTTATTAACATTAACTGAATACATTTTTGAGAATAAAAGCACACTGGTATTTTTACTATATGGCCTCAATCCATATCAGAATAAAAGAAATAACCCACAAAACAACTAAGCTTTTACATAATAAATTAAAATTATATAATAAATTTAATAACAAAACAAAACATCATGGGACATGCAAGCGTAATGCAAATACAATGACTGCGACCTACACACACACACACACACAGACACACACAGCACAAATGGTACAACGGGACCTATCAAACAAGACTGGTGTCCAGATCAAACAGAATGTCAAGATGTTAAACAGCAGCTGAGTAAACAGCCTGGCCTCTAAAGTATACTTACTTCTCCCACAGTGCAGCTCCTCAGTCTTATTTTATTTGGATCAAAATGAAGGCCTTCGCCGGCCATTGCGGCGTCAGCAGTGATTGATCTGTGCTGCTCACTGGAGGCTACCCATCTTTTTACATCGCAATTTGGCAATCATGGCTTTGTATTAATTTATATCATTATTGTTGCAGCAATAACAAATGTATACGATACTTATAGAATAACAGTTCTAGGAAGTCACAAACCTTCCTGACTTCATTATTCCTAAATCATTGACCATTACTGACCACTGATAAGGATATTTTATTTTTGACCACGTGATATCTGAGCAATTAGTATTAGTCAAGTTGCAAGACAATTCCATGAAAGTCTTCCGAGTCCCTTAAGGTTTGTGACCCAGTCTTTGGGACAGAATGCTTGTCTTAGTCCTGTAAGCAATGGATTATTCATGTACTAACTACACATCGAAATGATATGAGGGTGGCAGTAGTGGCCTAGCGGTTAGGTAAGTGGACTTGGTTCATAAAGGCTTCAGTTTGAGTCCACTAGGCTTGGGTCCACCAGCTGCCAGGTTGCCACTGAGGTTCCTCGGATTTTAGTACCGGGGCTCACCACACTTAGGAAGTGCTCACAGTATGGAGCAATGTGATTTGGGTGACAGTCTTGGAGACTGTTGCCCCTGAGAACAAACTAATAGAAATTGAACAAGTACAATTTGTTTACATTGAAAATATAAATATATGTTGCAGTCACTGTCTGTAATACAAATCACATGATGAATGGTTACTGATTCTCTCTCTATATTTATTTATTCATCATCATCTGCTTATCTGTCAACGGGTAACAGGTGCAGCTGCGCCACCCAAATTACACCTCTCTATACAATGCAGTGCTTCTCAAAGTGTGGGGCGGGCCCCCATGGTGCGATGCTGGGGGGACGCATGTGACCCTGGGCAACATGTTTTTTTTTTCCACCGTACTACAATGAAGTAATTGCACATCCTTGTAAGTTGAACTATACCTCTTTCTCTTTTTTTTCTTTATGTTAACAAGGATACGATGTTATGCAGAGGTGTACCTAGAACTTTTTTATAGACAAATGCTATTATTTATAGTGGCAGCGGAGAGTGGGTGGCGCGAATTGTTTTCTTCTTGACAGGTACGGCGTCATGGAGTAAGCTGTGCCTGCCGTGTACTGAAAGCAATTATTTTGGGGAGGGGTTGTTTTTCTGAAATCTTTAAATCTTTAACGTGTCTGAGTGACACGGTTTAGTATTTATTTGTTTTTATTTACATTTCAGTTCAACATTTGTGTCCAACAACAAGGATTTTGTCACTAAAGTGAAATCTGGTCATGAAAAGAACACAGATGAGATTCAACTGAACACTAACATCAGTCCTGGTGATGACATCAATAAGGTCATATTGACGGTGGATATTGTCTCCACTGCAAGTATTCTAGAGATCAATGCAACTGCACATTTTCTAGAAATAGAAATGACATTGACACGATGAGTGCGGATCAGGAGGAAGAGAATTCTGGGGACACTCTCTCCTCCTCAGAGCCAAGTTCACAGCAACGTTCTTGATTCTCATCCTTGTTACCATAGGACTGGTCCCAGAGCCACTGTTCCTCTAATTTGTTTCTGAAACTGGCTCTGCACTAGGCCACCACTGCTGCCCTTACTCTAGATTTAATATTACATAATATTCTTTGAGACCTGGTGCTTCAGTATTCTTGAGGTGTCTCCCCTCAGTAATCAGAGGAGATTTATGATTATATGTATTTACCGCAATTGTCTCTGAGGTAAAACTGTTTGTATTTTCTCACGTAATTGTCAATGTTTCCACAGAATTCTCCTGCCTGTGCTGTAACACTGTGCACTAATACTGCCATACAATGTACAATAATTGTTTTTAATGTATTTTCAGTAATATATGTGTGTATGTGTGTTTGTACACACAAATTAAATTGAACCATTTAGAAAAATAACTTTATCGACCCCATATTATGGATATTCTTGCTGTTATTGGGCTGCCCACAGCAGGTGCCAAACATGTGGTTCCTGGATCCCAGTCCTAATAATTAGATTGTAGGACCAACAAAAAAAGGTATTACCTTTAATATTTTTTTTTTTCAGAATTGTATGTTTTGGTGAATTTTAGAAAAAAACCACCATTGGAGGGACTTTGTACTTTTGGTATGTTAGATTTTTTATCGCAGTTCTCCTGAATCCCAAATACTTATTTGTTACTGGGTCGCATGAGCAGCAATCTCCCCCACTGCCACCCAAATCACACTGCCCCACATGCTAGGGGTCTTCCTCCCCATTGAAGTAATGTGGGTTCTTGCTATGCTCAGAGCAATGTGCTCTGTTTTTTACTGATGTGATGTTAGAAGTGGACATAATTGCAGTATTTCAGCATACAATAGCTAGCTATATCTATCTTAAATATGTGTGTTGTGGATGCTTACTTTTTATATGAATATATGGTATCTGTCCCTGTTATACTTGACTGTAGTCTGACCAAATCTGCCTATATGCTAACATCAACTGTATCCACATCAATCACATTAGGATGCCAGTTAGTACTCAAGGTTGAAGTCCTTTAAATATCCAATCCAGGACCAAGTGCATGGTATTTAATTACGTCGGACTAAATTGCACAGGCCTCAAGTTTCCATTCATGTGCCTGTCATTAAGGATGTGCTGAGAAAGAGGAGAGAGTGGTTCAGAAAGAAGAAGCAGAGGAGCTTTAAAGGCTCGGTGGATTCATTGGCACAAGTTCATGCCACGTGTTACCAAAGGCACATTTCAAATCTGAACTCTTCACATTCCTGTCAGGGATTGTTCATCAATTCCCATTTATGACATTGCCATAGTCTTTAATGGTATTACGACATAGATAGCATTGATAATTATCAAGATCTTCTTTGCTAAATTTAAGACAGAAGACATTCCTTATGGACCCTACTAAACAGCAGACCATAAAACAACATGTAGCATGCATGAGTCACGAGCACATTGGCAGTTTGCAATCCAGTAGGATGCCTGGATGAAGCCCTTTTTGTGTTATTTTACAAGATTGCATGGCTTTATCAAAGAGGAAATAAATCAATGACAGTCCTACTGTAATGGAGTGTGGACATTTGGAACTTTTTTGGAATATCTGTAGAAGAAGGCATAATGTAGCTATTCAGCTGTGTTTTGTGCTGCCCCACAGTTCCATTTGGTCTTGGGGTCACATGGAATGTCTTGTTATTTATATAAAAAAGAAAATTATATTGTGTAAAAGATGCAACTCAATCTAAATCAACTATATTCTTTTACTTTCATGACTATGATTCAAGTTCAAGTAAAATGCAGTATTTAAAAATGAGATCCACAGCAGCAACCCCATGACTTCACAACTGACAGCTGCCAAAATCTCTGTTGTGCAGCCAGAAATGTGTGGTCACAAACGAAAAAAAAAAAGGTTGGGAACCATTGGTTTTATGTCTTGTTTTTGGTTTAAAATTGACAATGCATTTAATTCCCTTTGGTAGTTGATTTACTGTTTGTATCCATTTTCCACTGAAGACGGAGGCAGATGTACTTGACTCAAACTTTGAATCTGAAGCAGATGTTAGAGATGGGCATCTTCCGGTTTCATTCTTCCCCTGGCCTGGCTGCTATTTCAGGTGCTGCTCATGTGGAAATGTTGCCCTGGGACTCGTGTGGTACAGCTCGTCCCAGATAGCTTTTGATGAACACTGTAATCAAGCAGAAGAAACTGCTGAACCTAAATTGCATAATCCTTTATTGTACCCATGCAGGAGGACATAGCTGTTGTTGGCAAAAGCACCAAATGCTTTTTAGATGGATGGAATTACAGCAAGGTTAACAAAAGAACACGACGGTCAGCTGACAAATGTTAGAAAGCCCCTCTCTCTGGCTCTTTTTACAGTTTAGCAAGGCTTTCGACACTGGAGGTTACACATCGGGGCGACACTGTGGGTCAGTATCCATTCTGCTTATGTGACAGTTCTCCTGACAATGCAACAGGGCTATCTCTCTGATCAGGAGACCTTGTGAACTGCATCTTTTGACATATTGGTTGCCAGCAGTGTGGTTATGCGAAGTATGCAGCCAAAGGACCAATTGTATCACCCCAAGTCGAAACAAAAGAGCTTCAGTCCAATCTAAAGACCACAAAGACGCCACAGTGCTTTCTCATAGTTTATGTTGACATCACATACAATACATGCATTCTGGGTACATTGCATGTTCTGTCATAGAACTTGTGTTCTTGCCATTTTCCCACTAGTCACAGATATCTCAACAAAATCAGTCAGCAAAAATAACTTGTCAAATGGCTTCGTCTGTAGCTGACATATCTAGCCCCAAAGAACTCATAGCTTTTAACATATTAGGAAGTGTTCTAAAGGTATTTATTTTTATAGCAGACCATCATTATAGCTATAGACCCAATGCACAAGAAAAAAGTGAGAATCTGCTTCGACACCTAGCCATAACTGTCTCTAGGAGAGCAGTGAAACCAATGTAGAGATATTCAATCATATACGTGGTTATACCACATGACTGTAAGAACCCTAGAAAAAAAATTGACCGATCACACCTACTCTCCAACCAACCTTCCCCTTAAAAAAATCTATCTTTTGTCAAGTTAAACCATAACACCAGTTCAGTAATCTTTCCAATTCATATTATCATGGGCTGTAATATCCTGGATCTATTTGTATATGCTCTGGCTCAACCAAAATCCTAATAGGTTGACTTATTTTTCCAAGTGAATCATTCCCATTTGGATTTTTGATTCTCTGGCTCCATTCAGCCCAGTTCTCTAACTTCAATGGCTCATAGTTAACTTGGAAAATAAATTATCTGAGGGCATTATGTGTGCAGTCATGGGAATAATTGTTTTAAATGATCCGAAACCTTTCTCTGTGTTGGTGCCCGCGCTGACTTTATTGTTATCCCCAGATGCTCTGGAAGCAACAACCAGATTTTGTTAAGAGGCTCCAACTATGTCGTGTTGTGTTTTGCGGTTCTATAGTTTATTGTGTGTGTGTGTGTGTGTGTGTTTGTGGCGTTAATGTTGAATTTCTGACTTCTGTTGTTCAGTCCTGCCTCTTGTTTGCTGTTTGAATCCCCAATTTAAATGTTTTGCCGAAGCAGCTTTGAATGTTACTTGGACAATTCTGGCAAAACCGTTGGGGTTGTTGATGCTCAACAATCAGCATTTCACTTTTGCACATTTGCTTGACTTTCTCCTTGCCCCCCCATTTGTTGCCAGTGAAATTTTTCCTACATTAACTTCAAATTTCCAAACCTTCAAGCTCGTATCCCACTTTAGTTTGCCTTCATATGGCAGGCATAAAATCCTTAACTAACAAATTATGTGTAAATGAAAATGTATGCTATCATGTACAGTAGTATAACTACCGCACTGAGGACATGTCCTTGCCCAGACTCCATGCACACTGTTCCAGCTTGGCCTAGTTTGTTGTTTATTGCTCTCCTTTTCTCAACATTCTCTAAGTAGTAAGAGCGAGGACCATGAGCACAAACAAGAACACGAACAGCTACCTAAACAGTAACGTCACATGCAAAAGCAACAGCAATAAATTATCAGGACTTAGGACTTAGCAGTTACATAACTTGGAATATTTAAGTTGGAAACTGTCAGATCTTTTGCTGATCAAAACCATGTCCTAACCCATGTGTAAATTACTGTCATTAGGACAATAAAAAACCCCCCCAAAGTATTTGAAATGGAAATTTTTATTTAATGCTCAGAAATTACATATTCAGTAAAAATGGATCTGCCTTGACATCAGGAAAGTTAGTGATTTTGGCAGATCTGCTTTTAGTGCTGGAGAAGAGTCACATGATGTACTACATTTCCAGTGACATCATGGACCAGTACTCTGTATTAATATAAAGACATTCACAGGTTTAGCATTGCCTGATGTCTGTGTGCATCATCCCATTAGGATGTTCTGCTGAAGACGTCTGGCCAACGTTGCCTCACATTAGTGCTAATCCACGACTCTATATACTCACCAGACAGACCACTGTGAGAAAACAATTTGTATTGTACTATTAATCTGCAGAGGCCTCAGGCCCATGTTGTCATGTAAGCGTAAAAAAGGCCTTAATGACACTCGATCCCTTAAAAAAAAAGACCTCTGAGAGTCATTCTCCAGCTCAGAACAATTGTTTCGGTGAGAAATGCGATTTCTCCCTTGTTTAGCAAATAGTTGTTTTTTTTTGTCACAGACTTTGTTCGGTCCTTGTGTGTGTTTTTGCTCACAGGTTGAGGTAGAAATCACCTGCTATTCATCTTGGAATTATTTTTGGCCTTAATAAAACCCTAGAGACCAGTGTTGCCTAGTCCAGATTTACACTACCACGTAGAAACCCGTACCCCAGGGGGAACAAGATGCATGCAACTGGTTTGTTAGACTCCAACAGTTTATCATGCTGATTCATTCTCCTTTATCTAAGTCATTGACTTCAATAGGCTTTTATACGTATGTAATTGTTGTCAAAACAAGTGTGGGATGTACTGAGTAACACCATGGTATTACAACGGCAGTATTTTTCCAGCAGCTCCCTTGCTTTGGACCAGAAGTATCTTTTCCATTAGGGTTACGTGAATCAATGTTTACTGAAATGTCAAAGTAACTCTGCTACATTTGTTTCAAGTGCTATAAAGTATCGTAGCAACTTGCAAAAACGTGATCCGTTCACCCCATCTTGCTATGTGCTGATCTTTGTGTTGTGTGTTTCCCCTCAGAGATCCGGGCCCAGTTAGTGGAGCAGCAGAAATGTATGGACCAACAGACGGACATGAGGGTCCAGCTGCTGCAGGACCTGCAGGATTTCTTTAGGAAAAAAGCCGAGATTGAAATGGAATATTCCAGAAACTTGGAGAAATTGGCCGAGCGCTTCATGGCAAAGACGCGGAGTACAAAAGATCACCAGCAGTACAAGTAAGTACCTGCTAGGATTTAAGTACTACTATGATGAATCTCATAACTCGTGGGCCACAGGTGGTATGGAGTCACGAGCCAGATCAGGATCAGAAAGATTAAGTATTTCTGTTAACTATGATGAGTAAAGTATTGGCTAAAGGCTAAACTGCTTACATGCTTTAAGCCTCTTTATTCTATTCTTTGTATCTATTCTGTCTGCTGGCTTTGCCAGGAAAAGGCAGAAGGGTAATGATAATATAAATTTGGGCAAGTTTGTCGGGCCGGAAACATACGCCATACGGGCTGCCTCCGGCCCCCGGACCTTAGTTTGCCCTGGTCTGTCCTAACTTATACATTCTAGCCTTTAGTAGATGAGCTAAGCAATGGTCTTGGTGTTGTATAGGGACTGTTACAGTTTTCTCATAACAACTCATACACCATGGTCCTCCATAGTGTCTCCAGTTTACTATTAGACTGTCTCATGTCCCACACAAGACGAATGTGACGGCTTAACATCTGCAGGATTTATAGTAACAGAACTCCATAATCTGCCAAAGTTGCCGTCTAGTTTTTCTGTACTTTAAGCCTAATTAGTGACGTGAGGTCATAACATATATTTGCATACTTTTTGAGCTTGTGGCGGGAGCAAAAAAATAAAACGTTTGTTCTTGCCGTCTGCACTCCCACTGTCTGTCCAGCTGAATGGTTCCAGCAGCTGTCGGTGCCTGTGCGTCTAACTGGTGAGGGGTATGGTGCTCTGTGGTTTATGTCACGTGATGTACAGTCTGGTCACTTCGTTCACAGGATAAACATTTGGCAAGTTCCTTGAAGCTAGACGTTTGAATAACATTAAAGACTCTCATGCTGCCTTTAAATCATGTGGCCTGTATTTTGTATTTATATAAATAACAGACTTACAGTAAGGCTTGTGTTCTCCAATTTTTTAAATGTTGCTTTTATTGGACATACGCGGTGTTAAAAGAAACACGTTTAAATTCCGTCTAGGGACCTGAGCCCAGGAGCCTTTTGACAGATCAGGTAAAATCCGCATGTAACAGGGAAACGAGCTGCCAGTGTTTTGGTGAAATTAATCAAACCAACCTCAGCGCAAAGTTATTTCTTAAACAGTCTTCACATGTGACATATTTGTCTTGTCGTTTTTTTTTTAAACGCCGTCTCTACTCACACAGTAAAAGACTTTGTCGTAGCTGCCTTAAGACAACTTACCTAAACAGACTACAGGAAGAGGTCAGCGCAATCCTTCCACAGTCCCACATTTCACTGTACAAACCGGCTTGCTTTTACAGCTGCAAACATGTGATCCAACTCTGGCTTACCACCAAACTACTGCTCTTGCCTATTTGTCATTTGCGTTAATTGCTACGCCTGGCCAAGTTGAACGCTTAAGCACAAGTCTGTGCTTGTGGCGTGTAAGCATTTTTCTCTGGCATTAACCAGTGTAGTTTTAAAATACACATATAAATCCTTCTCTTTGTCCAAGACTCCATGAAGGAACCAAATACTTGTGAAACAGCAGGAGTTCAGCTTTTTAATCCCACGCAGGAGCCAAGTTAAAATGCACCCTGGTCAGAAAGCAATGACCTCGTGTCACTTTGAGGGGGATTAAAACTTACTGCTATCTGCTGTGGAGGATCTTCTTCCAAGGATCATGCTCTTTGCAGCGTAGCCTTTCAAAGTCTACATTTTGACTTTGTGATGTTTTTCAG
>JAFBJS010004411.1:91098-105657 GCA_016785265.1 Paraplagusia blochii
GGCCGAGTCAAGAGCAGAGAGATGGAGCGTTCGTGTAAGCTAAGATAAATGGCAAGTAAAAGTCATGTATCAAACCCAAAATAGTAAATTTCTAATAGCCTATTATGTCATCTACTGGGAAAATGCAGGCATTGTAGGGACAAGTCAGAAGTTTAATTATAATATAAATAAATTATTTAATTTGGACAGGGATGGCGGGCCGCATAAAAAGGCTCAACAGGCCGCATGTGGCCCCCGGGCCTTAGTTTGCCCACCCCTGATCTAGTAAGAATAAGATGTCAGTAAAGAGGGTGGGTGTTTAGACATGGCCAATGGTTATGTGAACATTCAAGTCACCATAAGGTTTTCTTCAAAACAACGTCTTGTTCTTGAGGTTTCTGTGTAATCCCAGAATCCTCTCAAAGTCCTTTTGCCCAGGAATGATATTTGTCTGCGGATAATTTGTTTAAAACAAGACCCAGAGACGAGCCAATGACGCAGCATCCTCCAGGTATCAGGGTGCATTATCAGCTTGAGTGGAAAGATCAAAAATCACTGCCATGACTTGTGATCTAATAAAAATGTTCTATGGTGATTGACTCGGTGTGTGGGAAGTGTTCTGGCTCCTCTACTAAATTAATAGAAAAAAAAAAAATCCTCAAAAACCATCCCTGCATGAAATGCACTAATGCAGGCGCACGAGTGTGATAGTGTTACTCAATCTGCCGCGCAGTACGGCTGATTGAGTTAACATATTTGGACAAAATCGTTCACATTGGACCATAAAAGCCAGATAATGTGTTGAGCATGTGGACACTGAAATTCAATCATCTGTGGACGATACGAGTGGAAAACAGTTTTAGGTCGAAACCACTTTCACACGTACAGAGTGAGTCTCAGCCAGATGATGATAAATACACTCTTCACCGTTGGAGTCAGCAAGGCTTCGGTGCAGCCATGGTTCCAGGCTGGTCAAGACTTTATGACTTCATGTCGGCATTGTGCTGATGATGAAAGTGGTTACTGGAGCAAAGCAAACTTAATTGTGTTCAAGGTTGGGGGGGGGTAAACCTGCTGATTAACTCATTAACTTTTTAATTGACATTAAAATAGCAACTTTAATTGAGTCCGTCGTGCAATTCAGTGTTGTGGGTCTTATTTGATTCTTGTTTTTCTCTTTCAGAGCAAGGAAATAGCTTTTCAACTCCAGGAAGACCTAATGAAGGTCCTCAATGAGCTGTATACAGTAAGTACTAATGACTCCTATTTTTTTTTTATGCACTTGAGTGTGTCGCACAACTGTTTCAGAGACTGGTCCAATACTATTTTAAAAAAACCTTGCATTTCAACGTTTTATCCTCACCATTACACAAGGTTTTGGACACAGTTTTTACTAGTATTCACTTCTATTTATGAAGAAATATAGTGTATAATAACTTTTTTATAGGGTTCCAATGGTGCCGTGCTCAGATATTTGCCAGATCTCAGGTCACTCCCAAGCCTGGCAGTAAGGTTAACATCCGCATAGGGATCCAACTAAAATCTGTGTCAAATTAGGAGTGAGGCACACCCAATAAGGGTAAAGTAAGAGGTGTGTTTTTCTTGTGATAAGTAAAAAAAAAAAAGCTTATAACTGCTTATAACTGCTTTCCATTTTTTGATTATGATATGATTTTAAAACTTTGTTACTGTTACCATAGACCTGTTAATGAATATAAACTTAATTTAACCAAATGACTGAGATTTCAATCAAAAAAACAAAATATTGATAAAATAGTAAATCAGACATATTTATTATAAAATGAGTCTATTATGAGTATATTATTCTATTTAGGACAGTCCAGAATAGGTGATTAAAGGGACAACACAGACAGGAAAGGTTGGAGACAAAGCTAGAGAAGCCAGATTGAGATGGTTTGGACATGTTCAAAGGAGGGACAGTGGATACATTGGTAGAAGAATGATCCTAGAGATGGAACTTCCAGGTAGGAGACAAAGAGGAGATTGATGGATGCAGTGAGGGAGGACATGGAGGTAGTTGGAGTGAGAAGAGAAGATGTAGGACACAAGGTGGAAATGGAAAATGATGATTTGCTGTTCTAACCCCTGAAGAAGGGAATAGACGAGCAGGAAAGAAGAAGAAATCTAGAAACAGATTCTTCAACCAATAAATGTCTCAGCTGCTAAATCCCTTTTTAAAAAAACAATCTGGTTTATCAAGCATAGCTGCATGGCATGGACTGTGTTCTTGGAAAGTTTTTTTTTTTTTTCTTATTTCTTCACCGGCTCCTGTTTTATCAACACAAATGACAAGAATTTCCTCAAAATATTAATATTCGCTGCATCCACATGCACATTAAAAACACACTGTCTCTTCCTTGGTAATATCCTTGTTACATGTCACAAGAGGTAGTATCTAAACATGTCCACTCATTGTTCCATATAGACTTCTTGTCATTTTTTAGACCTTTCCTCTTTGTTTGAATGACATTGGCATCACACTAGTCAAGATGCCTTCATGAAGCTAGGGATGTGAGTCCTGTTTATCTGGAGGTAATTGAAAATACCCGTGATCTTACACTGAGCAATATGCTTAAGTGGTTAATCAATATCTAATCTCACTGGTTAAATTACCACAGACAGTCGTAGGTAAATTTGTTTGAAGTGCCAATTGTTGGATAATCACACTGCCAATATCTTTTTTTTTTTTTACAAATTGCCAAGTAAAAATGACTTTCCACGTTGTTAAACCTGCTTCTATTATAGGAGGAAAAGTCAGTGTTGTATTAAATGCCAACAACATTCAGTCACATTGGTTCAGGCTCCTCTCTGACTGTAAATGGTTCCTAGGGATGAAATGGGAATAGTATTTGTTCTTTGTATAAGTCTTGTTTTTCCCCCTCCTTCTCCTTTTTGAGTGAAAAACACACAAATACAAATACATCTGCATCCACTGCATACAGTAGGTATTGCATCAGAAAATCACAGTCCTCAAGTCAGACTCTGCCAAAAAAAAGTTACCAGGTCTCCTTCTTTTCTAAACATGTCCCTCTAAAAGCAGCAACAAAGTCAACACACCAGAGATTGCCTCCAAACCAGTAAGTGAGGAGTACAGGGCCAAGGTCAGTGGACCGTCTCTAAATAGACTTCAGTTGGGCCAAACCCTACTGAAGGAGAAAGACTGCAGAAACACCAGTCTTCCCCTGATGCTCCGTTCCTCCAAAAATAGCTCGGTTTTGGTCAAAGTTGTTTAGATTTTAGAAAGATTTCGTCTCAGCTTGGACAGCAGCTGAGGGTTTTTTTGCGTAGATGAGTGTGTTGCATACGCAGGTTGTGCTGCTATAATTTACTGGAGCTGGGTCATTCCAGATGAAACCACCTCATCGTCTTCTCTACTGCTGAACAGGACAAGGATTTCAACTGTGTTGTGTCCCTAAACCCTGAGTACAACACACATTTGGTTGGTGTTTACTTGCACAAATTTAATGTCCTCTACTTTCTCTTCCAACTCATCCCTTTTTTCAAGTGTTGCCGTGTTTTGGTGACTTGCATATTTTTTCTGGCCAGGTTTACACTAGATGCCCCTCCACATGCACCGCTCACCATATACCTGGGCTTTGGACCAGCACTATAAGAATACTGGCTTGTCCTGCCTAGAGACTGGTTTACATTTTCATTAAATGTAATTTAATAAAATGTAATGTCATAAAATAGATGTGTTGCTTGTATACATTTGAAAAGCAATTTCTACTGCAAACTAATGTTTAAGTTTAAACAGATTATTAAACCAGGTTGGGGTGGGGTAAAAAAAATATAAAACATGAGAAAAATAAGTTTTGTACTCACTAAGAAATTTGACAGAAATATCCACACTAAAGCCTAGAAAGATTTTTTTTTGACAAAAAAATCTTGAAACTTTAATAAAAAGTATGTAGATATTCTATAACTGATGCCAAGCTATAAAAATGAAAAAAAAAGTGAATAATTTGGAGATTAACTTGTTCATCTTCTGCATCAATTATTTTATTATTTTCCCTTTTTCTGGTGAATTATTTGCATGTTCAAAGTGTGGATTCCCAAGTGCTCTTTAATTTTCTGTTACAGTCCAAAAGCATTTTTTCACAAAAGTTATAAGTAAAAAAAAATGCAACTAGTTGTTTTTCCTGTTGGCTTCCTACCAATGTATCAGCTCTGTCCTCTGTCGTCTTTTGTCCCTCAGTCTCTTGTTGACAGACCTGGTGTTCACACTCCCACAGTCTCTTCCCTCCTCTGTCCTTGAGAAACTCATTGCTATTGTTTTGCGGTCTGTGGCTGCTTAAACCTTAGTCACTGCTTAATGGATCCACACATCATGTTTGACTAACGCTTTAATTTCATCTGATAAGTGCGAGGACTTAAGTCATCATCGTGCCTCACGCGTTCTCCGAGTAGGTTTTTACAAATCCCGTAAATCTGGCTGATGTCGTGAAGGTCGAACATCTAGAAAGTTTTGTCAGAGTTGGACCCTGTGTTTTTAACAGTAATCACAGAACCTGCAGCACTGACAGCAACAAATGGAGACTCTGGAAAAAGACCTGCACTAAAAGGTTACTCTAGGAATTTAGACATTTTATTGTTTGTATTAACATCGGATCCTCACTGAAGTTTATTACAACACACTAAAATTGTAGTTATAAAAACGTCAAACGAGCAAGAGACAGGGAACAAGAAGAAGAGCATTTTTTTTAAATCACTACATTGTCAAATTTTGAAGTTAGTGCAAAAGCTGTAATTTTTTTTTTTTTTTTTCTAAACCGTCAGGAAGTCATAATTTTCCGTGATAAGGGTTGGGTTACTTGGGTTTCTGTTTTTCTTCCTCCCAGATACCCAGCAGTGGGGGCAGGCTGTCAGATTGAACTGCAGCGAGCTGTGGTTGTTGTGGTCGTAGGAGCGCCTCATAAAAAGGCTGCAAAGAGTCTGTCTTTAGTTTGTGGTCAGGGAGAGACTTACGCCCCTCACTGAGATGAGATGCATCGATTTTTCATGAGGGCACAGATATTTGAGTGGAAGATTTGAACTGTGAACAACTTCCAACATCATCATCATCATCAACAGCAGCAGCTTGACTTCATTATCTCTGATATCTCTCCAGGTGATGAAGACATACCACATGTACCATTCGGAGAGCATCAGTGCTGAGAGCAAGCTCAAAGAAGCCGAGAAGCAGGAGGAGAAACAGATCGGACGAGTCGACCCCGTCTTCAGCATCAGGATGGAAGACAAGCATCCGAGACGCAGCTCCGTGAAGAAGATTGAAAAAATGAAAGAAAAGGTATAATCCTTTACGCCACGGACCGGTTAAATGTCTCGCAACCTTTTCACAGCCTGATCTATAGGGTGGAGCAGATACATACCCCTAAAATAAATGAAACATTCGGCATAAAACTTGTATTTTATCAGTATAATAATCAACATTTATTAACTATTTAAGGATTTTAATCAGCATACGTAGTTGATAATCACTTAATCCCGTTTGTCTTTTAATGCAGAACTCTTCAACTCGAAGCTTCTAAGATGTTTTAGAGCAGGGGTGGGCAAACTAAGGCCCGGGGGCCGGATGCGGCCCGTTGCCCTTTTAAATGTGGCCCGCCAACCTTGTCCAAATTGAATAATTTATGTATATTTTCAACACACTTTTTGCCTTTTTCCCGCAATGCGTGTTTTCCCCCATTAGATGGCATAATAAAGGCTATTAGAAATTTTACAATTTTAGTTTTATTCTTGGTGTTCACATGCTAATCATCGCAGTTCAAATCAACGCTCCATTTTCTCCTCTTGACTCGGCCCCCGTGTCTAATTTTAGGACCAATTGTGGCCCGCGGGTCAAAGAGTTTGCCCACCCCTGTTTTAGAGGCTATTATGGACCTAGCCTGACTATACAAACACAAGGGGATCGGTCATTTTTTCAAAATAAAACACTGTTCGGCAGTAAAATTATAAATAATACAGAAATAGTCTAAGTTAAGGATTATCTCATGGACCAGTACAGGTCCGCGGCCCGGTGATTGGGCACCATTGCCCAATACAGTACAATACAGTATCAATCACCTCGATATCCTCAATGAGTGAAATTTTTGCATGTTTTTTTTTTAATGAAATAAGTATCTGCTTCTAAAACATGCCCAGGAAATGTTGAAATGAATTATGGATATGTTGGAGGTATTAGTCACAGCTCACCCGGTGCTGAGTCACAGCCTTGTGGTTTATGAGTAAAGAATCAAAAATACAGAAGGAAGGTTGCGATGGTCACTTGTCTCATGTAAGGGACAAGGGTCATTTCAAAGGCTGTCATTTGCTTTTGTTCCCATTTTTGCTATTTTAAGTCCTGGCTCTGCTAATGTTTATTAAAGCTGTTGTAACAAATAGATCAGTCACAGCTTGATGATGTGTAGTGTCTGCCGAGACTTTCAAGCACAGTCACTTGTCAAAAATAAGAAGCAGAACAGAGAACAAACTCTTATATAATTCCTTTTCTACTGTATTTTTTTTTATTTTTATTTTTTTCCTCGTCAGCGTCAAGCCAAGTACTCGGAGAACAAGCTGAAGTCGATCAAGGCACGGAACGAGTACCTGCTGACGCTGGAAGCAACAAACGCCTCCATTTTTAAATACTACATCCACGACCTGTCAGATTTAACTGATGTAAGTATGAAACCACATGCTGCTGTGAGCGCCCCCCTCAGGGTGTCTTCATAGCACTGTGACACCGCACCGATGTTGTTGCAGTGATCCCTCCCACACAAGCTGAACATGTCATTTTCACCTCCACCTCTGTAGACACTACCCATCCAAGGTGGAGCGCAGATTCATTGTGGTCCTGTGTATTCAGTGATGTTTTGTTGACCGTAAAAAAAAAGTCAGGATCAGAAACATTTTTTTTTCTTTTTTCTCTAACAGCTGAGCTTAAAATAACAGTAATGCTGAACAGCCAGGAGGAGGGAATGTAAATTACAGTCCATGACAGAAAACGGCTTATTAACTTTTTTTTTTTAACATACTTTCTGTGAAATACCAGATTGTATTACACCAAACTGTTCCTCTGTCCTTGTCTGGAACTGTGGGAATTCCTGAGCATTTTTCAAACTGTCAGGATCCGAGGTTGAAGTAGTTCCGACCGTTTAACCTACATTTTTTTTCTGCGTTTTCAGTTTTGGTTGAACATTTTAGGCCAAATAAAGTATGTTTCAGGACACCTGAAACACGGTCATATTTTTTTTTACTTAAATAAGACATGAGTAAAGGGATAGTTGGTGGCCTAGTGGTTAAGGAAGCAGAATTGGGTCAACAAGGCCCCGGGTTCGAATCCCCCTACCGTCAAGTTAACGCTGAGGTGCTATGAACATGGTACCCCCACACTGCACCCCGCTCAATGGTGATTGGTTAAATGCAGAGGCATAATTTGCCGGAGGATAGTCACAAGGGATTCATTTAGTTCTAAAATAAAAAAAAAAGTTTGATATGTTCAGTGCAAGATAGCTGTGCCCACGTCACGTAAAAAAATATATTATGAAATTTCAACACAGAAATATTGATTTATGTGAAATATATGTTGAAAATATAATGGAGATTAACATGTCCACACATGTGCCTAGTTGTCTTTAGAGTTCATTGTGTTTGAGCTGCCGCTTATACTCTTGGTTATTGTTGGAGGAGACTTTTAATATTCCAACAAAACACAGAGCTATTCCAGTGAGTAACATTGTGAGTGTGAGTTTGTCTGTTTCTACGAGTGCCTGGGGCGTGAGTGTCTCCTCAGGAGACACCTTGGCCAAGGTTGCTGTTATTAAAATCAAGCAGCACTGCAAAGAAGTTCTGGACTGTTTATTTTAGAGCTCTTCCCTTCCCTAAATGTGATTCTGCAGTGTTCTACCATCAAATTTGATTTATTATCCAATCCATATTTTCAGTGCTGTGATCTGGGTTACCATGCCAGTCTGAACCGGGCCCTGCGTACCTATCTGTCAGCGGAGTACAACCTCGAAACATCGCGCCACGAGGGGCTGGACATCATTGAGAACGCTGTGGACAGTCTGGATCCAAGGAGTGACAGACAGAGGTTCATGGAGATGTACCCTACAGCCTTCTGCCCACCTGCAAAATTCGAGTTCCAGTCACACATGGGAGATGAGGTATTTGTCTTCTCTTTTTGTCTTGGCCCCTTCATCACTGTTTTGGCGTCAGGATGCCCTCTGACCCCACGCTCACCATTTATCCGGGCTTGGAACCAACATTAAACACTAGCATAGTGGCTGGTTTATTTGTAAGAGCTAGTAGTGTGTAGTAATCATGGGAATATAAGTGGATATTACACAGAATTATGGTGCATCGCAAAGTCAAAATTAAGTAAAAAATAAGGATTTTACATCAGCTTTTTGGGGGAGCCCAAAAGTGCATTTTTGGTTATTGACTTAGAGCAGGTGGAGGAATAATATATGTTGTGTACAGGTGGGTAGCAGTTGCTGTATAGGTCCGTTGTGGTAAAGAAAGAGCTAAGCTGAAAGGAGAAGCTCTCAATGTACTGGTCAGTCGACGTTTCTACCCCCACCTATGGTCATAAGCTTCGGGTCATGACTGAGAAAACACAACACAAGGCAGAAATGAGCTTTTTTCAAGGCAGGGCACTCTCTTAGAGATAGGGTGAGTAGCTCGGAGCAGAGCCGCTGTCCCTTTAAGAGTTGAGAAGTGAGTTGAGGTGGTCCAATGCATTTATATTGTATGTCCCCCCTATTGAGTCCC
Source organism: Paraplagusia blochii (assembly GCA_016785265.1). Classification (NCBI taxonomy): domain Eukaryota; kingdom Metazoa; phylum Chordata; class Actinopteri; order Pleuronectiformes; family Cynoglossidae; genus Paraplagusia; species Paraplagusia blochii. The sequence continues at coordinate 99,853 of JAFBJS010004411.1, forward strand.
ATAATAGACCCAGGGCATGCTGGAGTGACTATGTTGCCCGGCTGGCCAGGGAACGTCTCCGAATCCTCCAGATGAGGCAGAGGAAGTGTCTAGGTCAGGTATGGGCAAACTAAGGCCCAGGGGCCAGATGCGGCCCGTTCTGCTGTGTAATTGGGCCGCCAACAACTCTGGATTAAACCATTATTTTGTATTTTTATTATAATTCTTCTATACTTTCCTTTTCCCTGCAATGCCCACAGTTTCCATATAGATGGGACAGAGCAGGGATCCTCAACCTTTTTGGCATCGAGGCCCAATTTTATATCAATAATATAATAATAATAATTTTATAATAATAATCGCTGTTTAAATTTTTCATGGCCCTCTAGGGGGAGCTTGAAGACAAAATGCATTTTAGCATTTATTCCATGTATGACTTAAATATGTCATTTATCTTAGTTGAATGCATGAGCGGTCTGTCTATTTACTCTTATTTTGGCCTGAGAGCCCAATTTTAGGACACAATGTGGACCATGAGTTGTGGCCCTCAAGTTTGCCCATGCCTCGTCTAGGGAGAGAGAAGTCTGGATATCCCTGTTCCAACTGTTTCCTCTGTGACCCAGCCACAGTGAATGAATATGGATGAATGAATGAATGAATGAATGGACTTTTAGGACAAAACAGCTAAAACAGGAACTTATGATGATGCAAGTTAAAAAACCGCCAGCTCAGGCTTGTTTAAAACTGCCAAAATGTGCGAACGTATTTCATTCTATCACGTAATATATCGCACATACGAAAACGATCCTGGCTGTGATAGATGTGCAGGACCTGCTTGAAGACATGGAATGTTTTTTGACATTTATTTATGGTCGTCTCAAATTCCTGACCTGTGCTTCCTCCTTTTTTTTATTTTTTTCCCAGGTGTGTCATATCTCAGTGCAACCTCCGGTAAATGGGGAGCTCATCCTGAGATTCCAGCAGCTGCAGTCTCGCCTCACGACTCTGAAGATTGAAAATGAAGAGGTAAGAAGCTGCACAAAAAAAACAAAAAAACCCAAAACCGTTTACTTCATTGTAAACCTCATTAAAGTTAATAACGTTTGTCGAAGGAGTGAGCTGTTTGGTCGCAGCGTTTTAAAGTGACTGAATAAAGTTAACTTAATTGAGAAGTGAGCCAAGGTGAGACACAACAGAAGATGCTCACAATGTCTCCAGAGTCAAAGTCTTGGCAAGTACACACAGACACACGCATACTGGAGTGTTTGTTCTCCCATGCCCTGTAGGTAGCCATCAAACCCAGTCTGTGAAGCTTCCATTTCTCTCCCACTGGTACAATTTGCGCTCTCGCTTTTATTTGCTCAAAGCTGTTCTGTGCTGTTTTCCATCTGACGGTGCCGACACAGATCTCCTTCTCGGGGCTGCGTCATTCCTCTGTTTCAGAAATATGTGAAGTGTTTTAATTGAAATAAGAAAAACACCAGAATAGGAGAACAGAAGGGACTGCTGCTGATTTTGGTTTTACTGTCATGTCCCGTTTGACCTGGTTTGACCTTAGTGAGCTCTTACCGCCCTGTGTCCTTGTACTAGGAGTTCAATCTTCCCACCTTGGCTGATTATTCTGCGTTTCTTCACAAACACACCTGTTGATGGCAGCTAACCCTTTTGTCCATTATTTTCTGGTTCCATAAGCAATCACATCATGCATGTTGTCCCCAGCAATATTCAATAATGATAAAGATTGTAATAATAAATCTGTCCCTTTTCATGAAGTTGTGTAAATGACAGGATCAGGGATGAGGTGATTAGATAGACAACACAGACAGGAAGGTTTGGAGAAAAAGCTAGAGAAGACAGATTGAGATGGCTTGGACATGTTCAGAGGAGGAACAGTGGATACATTGGTAGAAAAATGATCCTAGAGATGGAGCTACCAGGTAGGAGACAAAGAGGAGATTAATGGATGCAGTGAAGGAGGACATTGAGGTAGTTGGAGACAGAGTAGAGGATACAGAGGACAGGTGGCAACACCTGAAAAAAGGGCCTGCTGAAAGGAGAAGAAGATGACACTGGAAAACACAACACTTTTTAAGTAAATTCAACTTCTGTAGTGTTAAGAACTGTTTGCTTACCAGTGTTGAATAAGATGTACTTACCACCAGAATTACCTGTCCTTAATTTACTGTTTGTGTTTCTCAGCAAAGGTGAAGGCAAAGGTTTACTGGACAGTTGTTAGACCAGCCATGATGGATGGATTAGAGACACTAGGAATAGGTAGAAGACAGGAGACAGAGCTGGAGGTGGAGGAGTTATGGATGCTGAGATTCTCTTTAGGAGAGACAAGGATGGACTGGATCAGGAATGAGGTGATTAGAGGGACAACCCAGACAGGAAGGTTTGGAGACAAAAGCTAGAGAAGACAGATTGTGATGGTTTGGACATTAGTTGATTTACATAACATTGGCTCACTGAGAACAAACAATAAATAACTATTCTCTCATTTGAATCTTTCAAAATCAGCATATGCCTGAAACTATAGTGATAAGTTGTGGTAACTTCACGTCCTTGTCTCAAGTTAGACGTCCTGGTGGGTCAGAATGAAAAGGACAGACACTGCCTTATGTCAGCAGCACCAGATGGCCCTGGTCTCTGGGAACACCGAGTAAGACGCATCCTTGAAAAACAAAACTCACAGCGCCGCAACATCCCACAAACACGACTGTCCAATTTTCAGAACAGAACAGTTTTTCTGCCATAGTTGAGGAAGAGCTGGAGGGCAGTACAGATGTTTCCTCAAACCTCTTCTACGTCTTTGACTCAGAAAAGAAAACATTGCTAAATAATTTACTCTGAATCTGCAGCAAATGTGTGGAGATGTTGGGAGAAGAGACCCTGGCTGTGTTTCTTATACGATTGTTTGGGTTATTAAAGCTCTCCTGGGTGGTTGCAGCAAAAGTAATAAAATTTCCATTATATTAGTCAGTGTTCATTTCAGATTCTCTAACATTCTGCATTGTTAGTCCAAGGAGATTTAATATTCCTTCTCCTTCATCCAATCCTCCTCCTTATGAACTGGAGAATGATTTTTCTTCTTTGCTTCCCTTTTGTGATGCACACAAAGCACACTGAATAATCAGCCCTTAAAGACATGGTGTTCAAAGCTGATCAAGACTTTGTACTATATCTACAATGATTCTTTAAAGCTATGGGGCGCAGACTTGCACAGACTCTGCGTGGAAAACAGCAAAAGGTGGATTTCATCTGCACAGAATCTATTTTGAGCAGTGACTGATGTCTGTACGTGAGCCCGGTCTAGTCCAGAGAGTTGTTCTTTCAGATGAACTGTCAACACAGGATCCAAGAATAAACCTGGGATGTGGATCATTAAAAATAAACAAAGTAAATCCCAGGCAGTTTTTTTTTTTCAGGTCTGTGTGCAGCTGCGGTGTCCTACTGGGCGTGGCCACAGAGCCTTACTAAAAGCCCTCTTGTAATTGAGTCCAGCAGCGTACACTGGTAACTATTTGTCTGCTGAATAATAGATAAACTTGACAGCTTTTTCACTTGGAGCGATTCTCACGCACCGATGGATCCTGTCTTCATCATGACAGCTGGGACTATAGATTCCAAAGCACCTCCACAGATACCTGGGGTGCAAGTTTAAAAACTGTTAAAACTACTAATTATCTGTGGTTGCAGCTAAAGACGTTCCATTCTCTAAGGCACTGGTCCCCAACCACTGAGCCGGGGGCCGGTACCCGTCTGTGGGTGAATTGGTGCCGGACCGCAGAGAAATAATGTTTCCCTTTCCAGTCTGGCAGCAGAAAATTATAGGCTGTGTGCACTTGAGAAATCCTTGTTGTGCCCTTGCACAGTTAATTCTGGTAGGAAGATTTTATAGGTAGGAAAATATTTCAGAACACCAGAAATGTAATTTTATTAAGGGGTTTTTATCTGCCACAACTTAACAACCGGTCCGTGAAAATAGTACAAGACATTGAACCGGTCCGTGGTGCAAAAAAGTACCTCAGCGGCAACCTGGCAGCTGGTGGATTCGAACCTGAAGCCTTGCAGACCCAAGTCTGCTCCCTTAGTCACTAGTCCACCACTGCCGATTGTTGAGATTTAGAGATAAACAAAAAATATTCCCATCAATGTTCTTATGGTCTTCCTTTCCTTTCAGCTTGTTCCTTTTCCAGGATAGTAAGCAGGTGATGATGTTTAGATGGATAGAATATAATGGTCATTAATAGTAATGACAAAAACCCATCAATATCATGGTCAATGATTCATGAATAATGTCTATTGACTTGTGTGGCAAAGGTTTGTGATTTTCAAAGTAAAGTGTGGAAAACACAGCTTAAAGGAATTGGCAGTTTGTAAAATGTATTTTCTGAGAATTTACCATTTTTGCTGGAATCCCAGGCATTTTCTTTTCCACTTTTCTACGCTTCTAAGTTTCCCATTTTTACTCTAATCCTATTATTAGTCATGTTCAAACCTGTAGCCTGTTTCTACTTAATGGCACTGATGACACTGTAACTGTATCCACGTTGTTCCCCCACAGAAACTTGTGTCAGTGCTGTAATTCATCACAGCAGCACATTAAAAGGTTGAAGAAAACTCGTTTTTTTTTTTTTTTTGGTAAACTTTGTTAAAAGCCTCCATGAGTCACAGGTCATGCAATCGGAACAAGTCAGCTTTAAGCACTGTCTTCCTGATGTGTGTAATAGTTACCGCAGGAATCCAGCCTGGCCTTTCATCAGCGCTGAGGTCAGCTAACGTAATAAGTCAAGATATGAGGGTCACTCTACCGTGAGACCACTCAGAATAATTAGATGGAATCCAGCTGTGACTGACTTGGTTAAACCTGCAGCAGCTTTTGTATTGTTTTTAATGTGAACATTAATTGTTGTTGTTGTTGTTGTTTTTCACTCCTCCCACTGTCTCTTTCATATGCAGAGTAGAATATGACTGATTTTTTTTCGGTATTGTCAGGGTTTGTGTTTTTATAGTTATAGTTTAATATAAACTATAGTTTATAGTTTAAGAAAAATAATGATTTCTTTCTGATATTTACGTCTTTTTTTGTGCACTTGAAATATTTTATGGTATGGAACTTTACATCTGACAGGTCAGCAGTTTGCAGATGGTCTTCCTGTGTGAGATTTTCTCTTTTCCTGTTCTATGTGCCTTTCATAAATACTTAAACATGTATGGTGTGGATGAAGGGTGTAGTGTTTGAGGAAATGTAAAGGAAATGAATGGTAGACTTTTGTTTGATTTTTAGCCGTATATGTGTCAAATGCAGTACGTATGTGATGAAATCTGCCATGTCAGCAAAATGCTGTGTAATCAAGTGATTTGGTCCTGGTGTGGCCCACAGTCAATGACTCTGTGAGTGATATGGAACACCAGGGTTCGAATTCCCCTACTGCCAAGTTACTACTGAGGTCAACTGGGCATGGGCGCTGGGGACTGGGCACCGAACCAAAGCTGCCCACTGTTGGTGGCCTACTGGTCAAGAAACAAACTTGGGCCCCCTACCGCCAATTTACCGCTGAGGTGCCTTAACCAATTTCCCCCCACACTGCTCTCCAATTTTAATATATATATATATATATATCTATATATATATATCTATATATATATATATATATATATGTGTGTGTGTATATGTATGTATGTATATATGTATGTATGTATATAAATACATATATACATATATAAATATGTATATGTGAGTTATTGATTAAGGTGGAAGAAGTGATGGTTTTATTGAGGTTCGAATATGTTCGCAACGACATTGACAAAACAAAAAGCTAT
>JAFBJS010004411.1:105735-134428 GCA_016785265.1 Paraplagusia blochii
GTCCAGACCAGTGGTCTTTGTTACTCACTCGTCCTGTCTCAGTATCTTGTCCTCCACAGCCCTCAGAGCGGCGGCCAGCGATGCACTGGTCTCCTCCAACTTCTGATGCACCAGAGGGTCCACGCAGAGGTCAGGGGCTGTGGTGGTGGTGGTGTTGGTGGTGTTGGTGGCAGCCTGCACCGTCACACCTCCACCCAACAGACCACTGTCAGATGTGTATAAGAGACAGGTGTATATATGTATATATGTGTGTGTGTGTGTATATATATGTATATATGTGTGTGTGTATATATATATATATATATATATATATATATGTATGTGTGTGTATATGTATGTATATATGTATATGTATATATGTATGTGTGTGTGTATATATATATGTATGTGTGTGTATATGTATGTATATATGTATATGTATATATGTATGTGTATGTATATATGTATGTATGTATATATGTATATATGTATATAAATACATATATACATATATAAATATGTATATGTATATATATAAATATATCATGTATATGTATACACATATTTAAACTGTATTAATCCCTCAGGAGTATGCTGTGTGTGTGTGTGTGTGTGTGTGTATACTGTATATATATGGATTCCCAGTTAAGCTGGGTGGTTCCTTCCAGTGTGCTCACCACTTGGATGAAGGGTTATGAAAAAGTGGTACAATGCAGTGTGATTTGGGTGTTAGTAACCTGTTAGCAACCTGTAAACAGATAAGTTGAAAAATGTGGCATTTTATTTGGTATGTGATGTCATTTAGGGACCAAAAGTTTCAGTCTGGAAACATTTGTATATTTCTCTGTTTTGAGATGAGATCTTTTACGTTTGCCTCTGGGTACTTTTTAATGAGAAAAACATAATGTTGAGGAAATTACATCCAGCTTTTAAGCATCCATGTCTTAGCTCTGCCACATTCATAATCATCCCCTCCGTACTTTTATATCTCCACACAGATCAAAAAGACATCGGAGGCCACACTGACTACCATCCAGGATATGGTCACCATCGAAGACTACGACGTGTCGGAGTGTTTCCATCACAGCCGCTCCACTGAATCGGTCAAGTCTACTGTGTCTGAAACATACCTCAGCAAACCCAGCATTGCCAAGAGGAGGGCCAATCAGCAGGAGACGGAGCAGTTCTACTTCATGGTGAGTGAATATGTTTACAGACACAGATGTGAGCTGATCAAAACCAGTCATTAGGACTTTAAACTACAAATCTTTGAACAAATTTGCTCATTTATTTTTCCCAAGTTTTAGGGGCAAAAAAACCCACCCAGGTTTTTTTGACTTGGTAGGAACCAACCCTATCTTGCTTTTCTCCCTCTGATACAGAGGTTTTTAGAGAATGAGCATATCCGTTGCCCTTGTCTACCTCATAGTAGATTGTTGTCTCAGGATTGGTCTTCTGGCGGAGGCTCGGGACCACTGTGTAATTACTTCTAATTCTCCATAGAAATTCCGAGAGTTTCTGGAGGGCAGCAATCTCATCTCAAAACTCCAAGCCAAACACGACCTGCTGAAGAAGATGCTCGGCGAAGGTACGGTGCCCCTGTATTAACACACTATCTTTGGACGCTGTTGATCCATGAGTTCTGGTGTGATGTGGATGTGTAAATTGAGATATTTTTTTCAGCAAAAACGTTTTTTTCCGAAGTTTAACTTGAAAATATATTTGATAAAGACACTGATTTCGTTTTTGTGCCAATTTAAACTTCATAACTTGAATTAAAACAACGTTAAGAGGGATTGTAAATCCTAGTTATCCACCTCAGTCACTGATTTATTCCCGACTTAATGGACTGCAATAAATTGAAGGGTTAGTGGTCAGCGTGACAGTTACTCCCCATTCTAAGGCGTTGGGATCTCCTCAAGGCATCCACTAATCTACTGTCAGCTAAATGAGTGTCTGTCAGGTTTTTCTTCTCTACCCGGCAATCCCGGTGGTCTCCTTCAAACTGTCCACATGATGAGAAATGGAGATGTGTAATTTAAGGAAGAAAAAAAAAATCCCCCTCTTCATACCACATGCTTCTTTATCATGTGGTCAGAAGGCAGAGGAAGAGCGTGAATCACACGGACAAACAGATTTCTTTTCACAGACGGAAATGCTCTGAGTCCAGACGTTTTCAAAGCCACTGTGTCTCTTTTACTTGCCCAAACTTGCAATGGTTTGTTATTTGCAAAGTAAAAATTTATGATTGTGTACTTTGCAAAACTTCAGTTGTTATAGACCGGAAGCATTTTGCTCCTGTGCGTGTGTGTACAAAGGTGTGTGAATGTGTTTTGTTTGGGAGGCCGCAGAGCCTTGCGGTCGCAGACAGATGGCAGGCTTAAAATGCTCCAGCAGACATATGCACAATGCACCGCGGGAGACAGGCTTTGGCTTGTCCACGCGTTTAACTTCCTCTCACATCTCTGTCCTTTTCTCTTTTCCACCCACAGGGCACAGGGCTGAGTACATGACCACAAGGTAAGGTGCACACTCTTGAGCTCACACATGCTTTTTAAGGACCAGTGTTTGTGATAAGAACACAGAGCAGATCCTGTTTTGTGGCGTCTGCGACTGATACTCAACGCGTTGCACTCAGGACGTCACGATACAGGGTTTATTGGGGAAATAAAAAGACGACAGAAAACAGTGTAGCATTTGGTTGTTATTGTTGCCTTCCTTTTTCCTGGTTAAGTGTCATGTGGTGTTGGTTAGAGTTTTACAGATTACCAGCAGTGATGACTGTGAAGACCAAAAAAAAAAAAAAAACGTAGAATGGTGAAAAACAATTATAAAAATAAGAGACGGCGAAAGACATTGGTTGAAACACAAAAAAATGAAAGAGGGATTGAAATTAAAACATCAAACTTACTGACTTTTTACTTACTGACTTTTGATGCATTAAGCAGATTCTTTTCCCCAACGCAACTTATAGAAGTGGATTATCAAGGTTAATCCTGTTAAATAGAGTTAGGTAGTAAAATGTTTGAGAGTTTCTGATAACGTATTCCCTGCCATTGGTGAGACAGTATGAGCTGATGATGTCATCCAGGATACTGTATTTGATAAATGGATGGATGGATGGAAGAACGGTCAGATAGATAGATAGATAGATAGATAGATAGATGGACGGATAGATAGATGGACGGATAGATGGATAGATAGATGGACGGATAGATGGATAAATAGATAGATAGATAGATAGATAGATAGATAGATAGATGGATGGATAGATGGATGGACGGATAGATGGATAGACGGATAGATAGATAGATAGATAGATGGACAGACAAACAGATGAACGGATGGATAGATGGACAGATAGACGGATGAACGGATGGATAGATTGATAGATAGATGGATGGATGGATGGATTGAAGGATGGACAGAAAAACAAATAGAATGATAGGACAGACAGACAGAACTTTATGAATCCCTCTGAAGTATCCCTGGGGAAAATTATGGACCATTGGACATGAGCAGTAATGGGGACTGTTTATTGCAGTTCACAGAGAGTTCAACGTCTTCTTTTTAGTGTCCTTCACTGTCACAAACACACAATCCAGGAATGCACTAAAAAGTCGGTATGGCAGTGTGGTGAAAATACCCCCTCATGTCATTCGATGATTTTAGAAGATCTGCGAGCTCGAGGACACACACACACACACACAGATTGTTAGATGATCATTTCCAGAAGACCGAAACTGCACTGTTTACTTGTTCTAACACATTCTTTGTATTTTAGACATCCCAACGGGCTGCTCAAAACCCACACTGGCACCCGGCGGGCTCGACCCCGCTCGGTTTTTAATGTTAGGTTGTTTAATGGCAATTTGGAGTCATTTATCAAGGTACCAGATATTGGTCTGCCCACATGATGCACTCTTCCTGCCCCCTCTTTTTCCTCTTTTGCTCTGGCTTTCTGGACGTTTTGGTGGGTTCTCCTTAAAGCGTCTTAGCTTCATTTTACTAACAGCAAAACAACAACAACAACAACAACCTACGTACGCTAAGATGGAGTTTGGAAACTTTGCTCCTCTAAGTCAGTAAGCTATTGCAGTTTGAGTCTGATATAAATGGGTTGCGCTGATAGATTTGGAGCGCAGCAGTGAGAGAGGATTGGCAGTTGGTGAGATAAATGTTTTCGTCCTCGTCAGCTCCCTTGACTCAGTGCTGACCTGGCATCACTTGAGCTTCTCTGGCCAAAAAAACAAGGTGTCTCCTCCGCCCCAAGAGGAACGGCAGAGGCCACTTAAGCCAACAGACGAAATGGCAGTCGAGGGAGTGGGTGCTAAGTGCTGCCTTCTCCCCCTTTGCCACTTTACTGCCTCCTACTTTCAGCCAAGCATTCCTGTCTAAATTTCATTGTTTTCCTTGGGATTTGATGCCAGCACTGAGTGGAAGGAGGATGAGCTCATCTTTGGCTACATCCACACTTTCATCTACAAATGCATACATTCTGCCAGAGACACCTGCTCACTGGGGCGCCCTGGAGGTTTAGGTTCCGTTAATGTTCCGAGGTTCAGTTTCACAACACATGACTAAGGAGGGATTACGGGGATACAGTTCTTCAGCTGGTTCACATGTTGTTCCCAAAGAAGAGAAGTCACAAGTCAGTTGCGACAGTAGTCCACTGGTTGGGTTGGCACATGTAATTGATGCAACCCTCCCAGTTTTATTGGGCCAATCATAGGGGTTGGTTTTAGGTACGACTGCAGCATTTCAGGGACTGGAATTTTCTGATATTTGTAATAGTTGTGTTTCTGAATGTGAATCATAAATTGGTTCAGTATTCGAGACTTTAATATCTTCTTAGTTTAACACACTTATTTTTTTTATTTTTTTTAACCAGTGGTATATTCTCAGTTCACTGATGTTGCGGTGTGTATGTAGCCTTGGTACAGCCTTTGGTTGGCTGCCTGCTGTGGTCCTAATTTGGGTCTTGCTTTTTTTTTTTCCCCTTTCTTTTTTTTCCCTTCTTTTTCCTGACGCTTGCTCCATTTCTCTAGCCGTGGACGACGGAACTCACATGCCAGACATCAGGTAGACAACTTGAAGCATCTGTTTGGGCTCATGCTGCTTTTCTTCCCTTCAGTTTCCGTTGCTTAATTAACAATTAACATCATTTTCTTTGTTTGTCTTAATGTTGACTAACTTCTATGAGAAGACCAAGACAGAATATTTGTTTTTTACAATTCCTTATTGAAATCAAAGGTCATTTAACTAATCCTTTTACCTGTTTATAGATATCACTAGTTAAGTTTCTTACCATTGACCTGAAATATAAGATTTAAGCAGTTGACAGCTCAGCCAAGTCTTGGTCATCTCTGACTGTGTTTGCCTGCACTTATTACTAGACAACAGCCTGACCTGCATTTACCACTATAGAGAAATACTTTGTCATTATGTGTTGTGTATTTTTAACCCTTTAACCCCCCCCAAAAAACTACATAAAGTATTTTTTTTTTACACTTTTTCCTTCCAAGGACTCTGGACAAGCTATTCCCCGTGTGGTAGAAAGTTGTATTCGTTACATCAACTTGTACGGTGAGTTGGCTTGATTGTTTTTTTTTGTTTGTTTTTATCTGTATCTGATATGGTCAGTTGCAACCTGTCATGGGGTTTGGACCAAACTTTCTTCTCCTCACTGACTTCTAGGCGTTCACTGTTTGGGGTGTGTGTACGGTACTTAATGTTGCCTTCGCCTTAGTTGTAGTCATGGGAAAATGCAGAAAAAACACAGTTCCATGACAGTTAGGGAATATATCATCTGTATTTACAGTACAATCAGCTGCATCACTGGCTGCAGTGAGCCAACAGTGAAGGGAAGACATCCAAACTACTGTAATTGTGTGGCAACTGACATTTGTCCTCTCCCTTTGCTATGTCCTCATCCTACTCTGAAGGCTCTTTTGACTTGTAGGTTCTCCTCAAATACAAAAGCAATGAGGTTTAGAGCAGTGGTCCCAACCATTGGGCCGGGGACCAGTACTGGTCCGTGGGTGAATTGGTGCCAGACAACAGAGAAATAATGTTTCCTTTTGGCCCCATCTGACTATTACTTCCACTTGATCCATGCCCATATCAACAAAAGAACTGAACAATAGAATGCAAACAATCAATAATGCAACTGTATTTGATTAGGAAATATTTTCTCAGTGAAGACAACAACAATAAACTCAAGATGACGCAGTCATTGATACAAGATTCTAACTTTTTATACCGGTCTGGTAGCAGAAAGTTATAGGCTGTTATAAACCCTTGTTGTGCCCATGCACAGTTAATTCAGGTAGGAAGATTTTATAGGTAGGAAAATATTTCAGAACAGCAAAAATGTAATTTAATGAAGGTGTATTCATCTGCAATGACTTAACGACCAGTGCGTGAAAATAGTATGATACATTTAACTGGTCCGTGTCACAAAAAAGTTGGGGGAACACTGGTTTAGAGAACAAATAAACCTGTTTACCATCAACATTTCACTAACAGTCCTTTCCCACGCAGGCCTCCAACATCAAGGAATATTCCGTGTGTCTGGATCCCAGCTGGAAGTCAATGACATCAAGAATTCATTTGAGAGAGGTCTACAACTTTTCCTTGAACCATACTCAATACAACAGTCCTATTGTCACGTTGTCATGTTTGACGTGTCATAAATTGTATCGATCTGATCAACTGGATTCTTTTTGTTCTCAGGTAATGACCCTCTGACTGATGAGGAAAACAATCATGACATCAACTCAGTGGCTGGAGTTCTCAAACTGTACTTCCGAGGTCTGGAGAATCCACTTTTCCCCAAAGAGAAGTTCAATGAGTTGCTCTCCTGCATTAGTAAGAACATTCGTCCTTTCTTCCATTATCCATAGTCAAAACTCTATTTCTAACTTGTGTTAATTGCACTCAAATGTTTGTTGGACCGAACACCACAGACAAAGGAGTACATTTACCAGAGTTGTTATGAATTCGTCATATAACAGTTTTATGTAAGAGACATTTTATTCGGTATAAACTGTTTCTTTATTTGGTTTCAGTGAGTCTTTCCACTTGCTATAATCCACCCATAGCCTGGGCTTAAGGATCACTTCAGTTTATTGACTCTCTACATTCCATCTTAAAACATTTAAAGACCTACATGTCCTTGGTTTAGGAGATATCCCTAGGTATCAATCCCAGGAATGCAGCCCTGGAGTGCTTGGGAATCTTATAACATATAGCTTATCCTCAGGAACTTAAAGGATATTAAAATCCTCTGTCTGTGAATTCCGTAAATATTTTCACAGCTAGTGGAACAGTGTTTTTTATAGTCGGGATTCTATCTACTCACCTATCTACTTCCTATCTACTTCCATCTACTCACTATCTACTGCACCTGTTGACACCCCAGACCTTATGGATTCAACAACACTGACACGGCTTTGGCGTCCACAAAAACTCTTGACACTCGCTGAAGTTGTTTCGGTGCCTGAGCAGGTTTCTGGGTTCTTCTTCTCTACCTCTTAAATTCAACGTCACGTGAGACGCAAAAGTTTCTCTCGCATTTATTAATACACCCACAGATCCCCTGAGATGACAATTGCTCTTCATGAGTGATGAAGAAAAAATTAATAACCGAGAGCAATTTACATATATTTTAACTGCTGTAATTCACTGTCATCCCACACACTCATCCATTACCCTCAGAAGAATAATACTCCTTTTCATCGGCGAAGAGCCTCTTTATTTAACGTTACGCGTGAATAGCACAGTGTGGTGATTGGTCGACTACTGAGGAGGCTGTTATCTCTTATATGTGGCACGTGCTTTTACAGCATCGTGGTGGAATGTCAAATGAGCAACGTTAAAGCCACTGCTAAGTTTATGGTGCAGTGACAAGAGTCATATTCACATAATGTGATTCCAGAGCCGAGTGCACGTCTGCCAAACAGAGGATCCGGGGAAAAAAATCTAATTTGGTCTGCACAATCATATGAAATGTGTTGGGTATAGTAGTATAAAGGAAAGATTAGTGTATAGTTGTATTAAGGCCAGGTATGGGCAAACTAAGGTGCTGGGCTCAGTTGCAGCCCTTTTAGCTTCCTAATCCGGTCCAACTTCCCACACTGTCCCTATAGATCAAACCTGGGCAAACTAAGGCCTGGGGGCCCCGATGTGGCCCGTTTGGCGTTTTAATCTGGCGCACCAAACATGTCCAAATTATGCCTTTAATTTTTCATTATCCTTCTGCCTTTTTCCTGCAAATCCAGTATTTCCCCAATAGATAGTCTAAAGAGGCTAAAAGCATTTTTTTTATTCAATACATTACTTATTATTTATCTTAGTTCACAGAAATACTCAATCTTTCTGATCCTGACCTGGCCTGTGATTCATATTTTAGAACGCGAGACAATGTAATTGCCCAGGCCTGCTATAGATGGCATACGGTAGGCTAGCAGCATTTAGCCTCTCTTCATGACTTTTACATGTTTTAGATCTTAGTTCACAGCAACAATCCCTCTACTGGTATCTCCTCCTTACTCTGCCCCTGCGTCTGATTTTTGGACCAGGTTGGAAAAAAAGTTTCCAACAATGAAAAGCAGTTAATGAACCATCAAAAATGGCTTTGAAATCCCAGGAAACATGATGCAAAAACCCTTGTGACCCAGTCTCTTGGAGATAATGTCATAGTGCATACATTTCTGTTTTATCGGTTCGCCTGTTGGAAAAAAAAAAAAGAGATTTACATTAAAAGGATAAAAAGACTGAATAAGATACAAATACTATTGATGCAAATTTAAAATATTTTTTTTTTTTGGTGTGTTTGCTTTGATTGTTCCAGAATAATTGTTTACACTAAAATGAGGTTAATTTCCAAATGAAAAAAATGTACATTGCAGATCTGGAGAGAAGGGGAAACATTTCAGTAGATAGATAGATAGATAGATAGATAGATAGATAGATAGATAGATAGATAGATAGGCAGACAAATGGAGGGTTAGGGTGCATAGAACTATTTGTTGATGTTTAATGATCCCACTAAAAAGGTTTGGGCCCACTGTGAATTTAGATTTGAATTTAGACCACGGTGCTTCCACCAGAACATATGGTGACCTCTGATACCTTTCAGGCTGGATTTTGAAAATTACTTTTTTTATTTGGCACTCAGCACTCTATAAATATTAGCTGAAGTACTCAGGCACATCCTAGAATCCTACATAGGTATTCATGAAAAATGGAATGCATCACAAGTATCCTAGAATCCCAAATCCCAGATGGCACAGAGTGCCTGCAGGGTGACGGGACTATTTTTAGCAGCCAGCGCAGCCCCAGCTCAGCCAAATAAAACTGACTGCTTCAAGTGCCACAGCGGAACAAAAGCATTTGTATTTGATAACATTAGGATTGGCCTGGTGTGGTACAAACACAACGGTTTGACTCTCTGTGTGTAAGGGGACATGGGGGACTTTGTGTCCTGATGTTTGACTCTTTTGGGGGATTTTTTTGCAAGGTGGCAAAGGGTTTTTTTTTGGCAAATGACTCTATCTTCTCTATGGTGCTTGTAAAGAGTGCTGACTTCCTGCTTCTTTCCTCTTTGGTGTCAGAGGGAGAAAAACAGACAGAAGTGAAGGTCAATATCACAATAAATATGTTTCCTGGTTCTCGCAGCTCTTGTTAGGACACTCTTTACCCCCAAATGTTCACAGCTTTCTTGTAACTTCATTGTAATTCCTGGGAATCGGTTGTTTACATCCATACCACACATTAACACAACATCCTTTCACGTCCTCATCCTCTTTTTTTTACTTTAATCCAGTGCTTGTGGATATGTCATGTCTGCCTCACTGGTGGGGAATGGAAACATGACAGGTGGGGCATGAGAACAGGAGGAAATGGTTAGAGTGCAGTGATGATGGCACAGCAGATTTTCTTTCTTTTTTTCTTTTTTTTTTTTTGCTCTTATTTGACGTTAATTTTCAAAATATGGATGGACAGAACAGTTTGAGAACCACTTGGCATGCATATTTAAAAATAAAGCGAACGTTTATATTGGTTTTATTTATTCTATAAGAGTCCGGTTTAGCCTACAATCATTCGTCTCATAAAAAGTCTACGGTAGCCAGGGCTTTGAACCATAATTTTTTAGCCAATCAGTTCAGAACAGAAGGATATTATTTAGGGTGATGTTTATGAACAGGTTTCAACAAAATGTACAGTAATTCCTGGAACTTTATTGTTGACTGCTGGTTTTCCATTCTGTTCCAAGCAAAATGACAAATGTTTCTGGTTTTTTGTTCCTTGAACCGGTTCAACGCCTCAGTTCTGGCTGCCGTTGCTACCCTCTTAGTATTCACTGAGTAGAAGCAGATCTTTTGAAGACATTTTTTTTCATTTCTAACATTATTCTCTTATGTTTCTCTCATGTAGGAGTGGACAACCTGTATGAAAGAGCGCTGTACATCCGCAAAATTCTCATGACCAGTCCCAGATCAGTCCTGGTTGTCATGCGATACCTTTTTGCCTTTCTGAACCAGTAAGTCTGTCCAAAAATAATATCCCAGGACTCATTTTTCCTTATGCCATTTTGTGTATGGGTTGCATTTTATACTGGAGGTCTTAAGCAGCAACAATTTCGTCAAAATGTTAATAATAATTATATGAGACATAGTTCGGGTTGTTGTTTTAATTTGACACAAAGGTTTGTGTCAGGATCCTCTGTGTTGGTCATAACTAACAGTCTTTATAAGCTTCTGCAGTTTATCTCCTTTTTCTGACTTTTCTTTCTGATTATTTCACTCCTGAAACAGTTTGTCCCAGTACAGTGATGAGAACATGATGGATCCATACAATCTGGCCATATGCTTTGGACCGACCCTCATGCCTACACCAGAGAGCCAAGACCAAGTGTCTTGCCAGGCCCACGTCAATGAGATCATTAAGACCATCATCATCCACCACGAAACAATCTTTCCGGACGCCAAAGAACTGGATGGACCTATTTATGAGAAATGCATGGCTGGAGGAGATTACTGGTAAGGAATGTCCGCTTTTTGTCTAAGTGTCTCTTCATTGCCTAATGCAGCTGCGTATATTGAAGACTCACAAAGTGAACCTCACTTCTGTTTTGGAACACTTTCTTATGGAACAAAAACTTGGAGTTTGCTCAACACGCAATTGTTCACGATTCCTCGCAGCTGCAGATGTGTCAGTGTAAGCTGATACGAGTAATTACGCAGACGAATTAGACGTCTGTGGCTGCAGAACATGACATGATAGAGAATAAACCCAGCACAGACTGCAGGCAGTGGTCTGCTTAATAAGGTGAAACAATAACTGTATTCATCATCAAAGCAAGAGGAAAAAAAAGGGAAACTCTAAAGGAAGGTCAAGTGATGCTCGGTTGCTAAGAGGTTGGAAAAAAAAACACACTGGGATAAGAAAGGATCAAACCAGAGGTTCCATCGCTCTGAGCATCTGTTTCTACCTTGTCTGCCCTTGTTCTGTTTTCCCGCTCTATCTCACATCATCCCTGACTGACAAGGATTTATCCCAGAGTGAAGATAATCACCTGCCTCAGCTGGACTCTGTCCCCCGGGAAGATCATGAAGCCATGGGCAGACCTGTTGACATGACAGCAGAGGAGACAAACAGCAATACCTTAGGATAGTGTGTGTATGGGATATAAATAATGATTTTTAGGTTTTGCGTTGTTTGTCCATCTTGATGCATCTGCCTCCTTTTGTCACATATAGATACATTATCATGGGCAAACTAAGGCCTGGGGGCCGGAGGTGGCCGTTGAGCTTTTTGATGCGGTCCTTTATCCAAATTAAATCATCATTCATTGGTATTATCATTATACTTCTGCATTTCCCTGTGTTG
Organism: Paraplagusia blochii; assembly: GCA_016785265.1. Taxonomy (NCBI): domain Eukaryota; kingdom Metazoa; phylum Chordata; class Actinopteri; order Pleuronectiformes; family Cynoglossidae; genus Paraplagusia; species Paraplagusia blochii. The sequence goes on from JAFBJS010004411.1 coordinate 117,610, forward strand.
CCAGCAGTTCCCCAGTAGGTGACATCAGAAATTAAAGGAAAGAAATTAAGCATTTTATATTTTATAGATTTTTGCACAAAAATCATATTACCTTACCGAACGATCCATCTTTCTGATCTTGACTCGGGCCCCATGTCCAAATCTAGGACCCATTGTGGCCTATTTGTTAAAAAGTTTGCCCACCTCTGAGATAGATAGATAGATAGATAGATAGATAGATAGATAGATAGATAGATAGATAGATAGATAGATCTCTAAAATAAGTTAAGGACCCCTGTATGACTTTTCTTATTCTATATCACTAGATGAAACATTTTCTCATTTTGTCTCTGCAGTGAAAGCCCCTACAGTGAGCATGGAGCCCTGGAGGAAGTAGACAATGAGGGAGAGACGGAGACACATACCAGTGAGGATGGTGAGTACGTCAACATAAGCGCCATGCACTGTAATATAAAATAAAAAAAACTGTAAACTGAAAAGAACATGCAGGAATTTGTTTTGTACAAAAGGGAAATACCATTAGGGTCTTATAGATTTCTCTGGTGTTGTGGTTTTATGGGTTAAACTTTTTCTGCATCTAGTCCTGCTGTTTCCCATTAAAGATGCAGTAATCTTTGTGGCCTCTGAGGGACGCAGACATTCAGTGATGGACATTGTTTCATACTCTAACGACGCTTGTCTCTGCACCTTTAAAAATGCCATTCATACATTTCCATGGTTATTTGCACCCAGTGAAACCCTGTAATATCCATTATTATATAATATGCATGTTTATGATTGAGAGGAAAAAAAATCAGGATGTCCTGAAAAAGCCTTAATTAAAGCCACATCATTAGGTCACCTCGGTCCTCATCTCCATTAACAAAGATAACATCCTTTCAGAGTCCAGGGTAAAGGCTTTGCTCCATGTTTTTACAGCAGCTGTAAAGGGACAGACATTTAACTGCTCTATTAATCCGTCCAGGAGATTTTCCTTGGTCTCATGTAAAAATAATGTAACAGAAATCCCCGTCTTTGTTTCATACATGTTAAACCACAATACTAGAAAGAAGGGAACATGAGGAACACCAGATTCTTGGAGAAAATAATAGTCTTCTCTCCGGGCCCGGGTAGGACTGTGCAAATGTCCCCGTGATCGTAAACGTGGCGTTTTTGTTGAGATGAACTGGCAGTCGTTCGGGGCCAAAGCAAATAATGTCCTAGTTATTTGACTTTGTTGAGCCTACATTGTAAAAAGTTGTTGCTGTTAAATTCTCAGGAAAAGGACGGAGAGGTTTAGATCATTTAAAACGTAATGAATATCTGTGTCCGAGACCTGACCAGATGTAAAGTTCAGTCTATTGTTGACACAAGTTTCAAGTTCTGTGGTTGGTTTCCATGGTGATGGCAACTATCGCCATCTCTCAATAACAAAAGACAAGAAGAAGTTTTATGTATCCTCACCAGGCTGTTAATCTCAGAACAAATTAACAATAATTATAAACCCTATGTATTTTTCATAGAGCAGGATTTCTGATTTGACTCCGAAAGGACCTGTTATTAAATCCAGCATCTGTTTTAGTAATTGATAAACTTTTTCCGACAAAATTTTCCTACTACAATTAGTCTCTGTAAAAGAGTTCCTTTCTTTGGACTCTTGGATTGTGATACGTTATGGTTAAATACTATAACTAATCATATTGTTACATGAGTCGTCCGACAAATTCTTATAAAAGACTGGGTTGAAAACCTCAGATGGGTCACAAGCAACCTTTCCAGGGTCGTCAGTGGTGGCCTTAGTGGAGGGTTCCAGGTTAGAATCCACCAACTGCCAGGTTATCACTGAGGTCCACTGAGCATGGCATGGTCCCCACTTACTGCTCCCCTTGCCCACTGTTCACTTTAGTGATGTGTTTAAACCCAGATGTCAAATGTCTCTGTGTGCAGTAGTGTGGATCAAAATGTCACAATGGCAAGGAGTTGCCTTTCCTTTCCTTCCTTCCTTTCCTAACTGTTCGGATGTCACTTGGTTAACAATAGAGTTCAATATGATCAATATGTATAAACTCAGATTTTCACCAAAAGATTATGATTCTGTGTGGAGCAAAAATGTTCTATTTTTCTCTGAGAAAGTAGTGTCTGTGCAACTTGAATTTTGTTCCTCACCCCTAAACATTTTTAAGATTGATAAAATAATTAAATCCTCCGCGCTGATACCCTCAACCCGCCACTAGGAACGTCCATTAAAAACATGTTGCAATTTTAATGTTGCATTTATCAGTAACATTCAGAGTTGGGATGAATATTTTCCACCAACAAACATTTTTATGAGCAAAAGCAGTGGTGCAAGGTTTCAGGTTCTAATCCAACCAAGGCTGTCCCGACCCACATAACTTCCAGTGGACTCACCACCCACAGGAAGACTCACAGTATGGAGCAGTGTCACTTGTGGGCCGGCGACTGACCCTGTCACCCAGTAATGGATAACAAAATTAAGACTGAAAACTTAGTTTATCTTTTGCATTCTCCACATGTACAGGAACAGCTTAGCATCGGCGACCTCCCAGTCCTACTATACTGCACACACACACACACGTGGCTAGTCCATGTGACAGTGTCATTGGGCGTGTCTGTCACGCAGGATGATAAACTGCCCGTGTTAAGAGTGGCACTTCTCGCACACCATCAATACATTGATGTTCTATCTGCTGGTATATGGACTCCAAGGTCAGAGGTGAACTAACTGGCACATTGGTTATATATCTCGCTGCTGCTGCATGCCCTCCTTATCGAGTGTCACGGCACAAATGCTCCGTATGTCAGCGTGCATACGTCAGGAGTCACTCTATTTTATGCTGTTACGTCTTGTTTAACTTCATTTGCTTTAGGTTGACACGTCCCCGTTTGTGTAAACATGTTCTCATCCTGCTTGGAGATTCCTAACTCCAGGCAACATGGGGGGGAAAAAAGGAGAATATCTCCTGCTTATTCTCTTATACCCAACACCAGGGCTAATCTTTGCTATTTTTATGCACAAAAAAACAGAATTTAGAGCAGCATCCTCAACGCACCAGTGACTTGTCTTGAGATATCTGACGGTTTATAATCTTATAAACACCCCAGACTCCCGTCTCTCTGGGTTTTTACTTTTCTCTAACTTTTTCAACTTTAGTCATCATTTATTTTGACCAAATGTAGATAAGAGCGAGATTATTTACGGGTATAATTTCAGTGTTTCTTCTTGATGTTTTTTTTTATAGTACTGTTGTTACTGCTGTGCACGTGCCGTTGATCCCTTTTAAAGGTGATGGACACATTTCCATGGCTCAATTAAAAAACATTAGACTTAAAAGGGAGAAAACTGGAAGTAGGGATATCACTGTGGAATGTATTTAATGGTCGTCTTCCCTGCAGCTCCAGCCCAATCAATTCAGACTATAAATCACTGCTTGTCACGTTTCATTGGAGTCAGGCTACATCCACTCTGTCAGTGATAACGGAGCTGTAATACAAGGAGGGAGTGCAGTAGTAGGAAAACTTAAAAGATATATATTAATAAATAAAAAAGGGAAAAAGTTGGAAAAAAAAACTGATTTCTGCTCTGAGTCATGGATACTTTCCAGTGTAGCCCTGTATTTCACTGGCTTCCAGTGGCAGATGTGAGCTCTCGTTGTGTACTCTGCAGCCTTACCTCCCTGTTTATAAATAGTGATGCAGGGTTGGGGTGAGGCTACACGTGTCCAGGGACCCCCTGTCTGACTAAAAGTGAGAAACTGAGATTGGAGAACGGCGGGAGTGGGAGAAAGTGAGGGTTAGAGAAGCTATTTTTAGACCTGGGCTGCTGCTGTGCATTCATATTGGTTCAGGATTGACAGGAACCGTCTTGCATTTATATTTGTTTTTTTTCTCCTGGATGCACTTTGGCAAAGGGTTTCATTTCATTTTATTTTTTTTAATGTTAGTCAGTTGATGAAAATAAATGCTTATATTGATTGCTGAGGCTGCCATTAGTGTCGTTCCCTGCTCTAGTGCTACATCAAACTCATGTCACGGATCTAAAGGCTTTTCCCTGCACAGTTATTCAGTATTAACCAGCCCAATCCAATGATCTCTGCAGTGACTGCCACGGCCCTGAGTTATATGGATCTCCAGTAACCAGCTTCTATAAATATCCCCCCAAAGCTCCTCTGGGCTCATTGTGGCCCAGGTCTAGTGTTGTTGAGCTGGATTACTATCGACTACAACTGAAAATAGCTAAGTGGCTCAGCCCAATTTAGTGTCACCGCTCAGTTAGGAGGGCATCCACGTGTGTAAACCCGGCAGAGACAACACCTGCATTCTAAGCTACACTAGAACGTCTGTAAAAGTGATGCAGAGACATAGGAATTTTTATTGTCTTTGCTGATGTACATGAACTCTCTGTTGACAGAGGGAGAGCCCATTGAGGCCATCGCCAAGTTTGACTACGTGGGCCGATCGTCCAGAGAACTTTCCTTCAAGAAGGGGGCCTCCCTGCTGCTCTATCAGAGGGCGTCGGAAGACTGGTGGGAGGGACGGCACAACGGCATTGACGGCCTGGTGCCGCACCAGTATATTGTCGTCCAAGACATGTGAGTCTGTCTCTTGTATTTCCTGTGTAAATAAGGATTCATCGTTTGTTTGTTGGGAATTTATGTGAGATTTCAGGGGATTGGTCATTTCCATACTAAATGCTTACTAAATGTTTAACTTTCTCAACATTACTGCAGAGAAAGCAGTGAGGTGCCGCAGTACCATTGTTAACTATCAAGAATGTCGCATATCAAGTGGAGCCTCAGCTTTCGAACACCTGACCCTAGACCAACTTGACTCTCGACCAAAATTTTGGAGAAAAATGTGCCTCCACTTTCGACCAAATTTCAGCTTTCGACCGGCCCGAGTCCAGCCAAGAGAGCACTAAGGAAAAAGAGTTGTCTGGAGACAGCATCACCGAAGCGTTGATCAGTGAAAAGGTTCTTGCTAGCAGGAATGTTGAAAGTGATGAAAAGTACTTTTAAAGCCAGTCGTGGCTGGTTTGAAAAGTTTAAGCAGAGAGCTAGTCTCCATCGTGTGACTAGACATGGTCTAGTCACAAAAGCTGCCGATAAATACGTGATCGAATTCGCCCATTGCACAACGGCTGTTTTTAATAGCGATGAGACCGGTCTGTTTTGGAAAAAATGCCGGCCAATACGTACATTATGAAGGAGGACAAAAAAATATTAAATATACATCTGCATGTTAGGGGCTAAATTGCTGGTTAGATACACATTTTATTGAAACAAAGTGGATTTTTCATATTGGCCAGAACGGATTAATGAGTTTACCTTTAATTCTTACGGGAAAAATAATTTCAGACCTCGGCCAAATCAGACCTCGACCATCAACCTGGAACGGATGCTGTTCGAGAGCCGAGGCACCACTGTATAATATGGAATATAATCAGCCAACCAGGTCCCTACCTGGAGATGAGCATAGATACACATTGTGTAGTTTGGCATTGATCCGCAAAGATCTCCATCACAAAATGTCAAAATAGGCAGAATAATGTATGAGAGCTTGGTTTTACACTGTCCAAAAACCCCTTCCCGAGATACCTCCTCCAACAAGCGTGGGTGTGTTAACGGGTCTTTAACTGGTATGACACCATCAACCATAAAAATGACATGTACTCCTCTCCACCACGCCAAGTGTTTTTGCATCCTCGCTTGAGAACTTGGTCGTGACACCATTGTATCCAATTTAGGTTTTCTGCAGATTCAACTATCATTCCGGTACCTACTTATCTCGTCAAGTGTGGCACAAGTCACGATTGTTGAGACGATAGATCATTTTAACAATACAGTGGTGCCTCAGTCCTCGACCGACTTGACACTCGACCGACTCGCCACTCGACTCGAAAATTTTCAAGAAAAATTAGCCTTCACTTTCAACCAAATTTCAGCTTTCAAAGGGCATTTGGGCAACCACGCTTGGCGAGTGAAGCCAAACCACGTGCGTTCTTTCTTCTTTCAGAATTCAACACGAATAGACCTATTACCAGCGCAGCTTTTTATTGATATATATCGGAAGACCTCGACCAAATCAGACCTCGACCACCAACCTGGAACGGATTAAGTTCGAAAGCTGAGGCACCGCTGTAAACGCTTGCCAGTAAACTTAAAGGTTTTTCAGTTATTTTCCGAATGAGAAATTTTGAAATGAAAGGAAAACAGAACCTTTCCTCTCTTAAGACTCCTGATCATTATTGACTGAAGGATCCTGTAAAGTGGGCCTTCAGACTTGTATAACCTGCTCCGGCTCCATTCGGCTTTGGAATCCTCTGCGTCTCCAGGGTCCTTTACACGCCGTCTCGTCACCGCCCCAGTCTCTCAGCGCTAACGAGCGGACACTCTGCCACGGCGACCGCTGACTGCTGTTGCCTAATGAACTGCACTCAACGTCTCATTAGGAAGGAGACAGAGTCACTCCAATCACTTAGTCGCCGGCCAACAAAACTGTGTTCCGGGATTCTTCTTCTCTCTTTTGTGGAGATACACCATGTCTTAATTAATAATTCACTAGAAAGGACACTGTTGATTGGGGTGTCTCCTTGGTTAATGAAAGAACTGGAGGATTTACTGTTCTACATGGTCCGGCTGCACTAACTTCCTGCCCTGTACTTAAACAAAACAGGATGAGTACAATCCTTACTTGTTCCATAGAAATACTGGGATGAAACATCAGAAACGTTTGATTCCAGACATCTTCAGTATCTGATTCCTCTGTTTTTATGAAACAGTGTCACTGCTGTCATGTTCATATCAGCATTTGTTGTTGTCTGATACTGTGACAGGCCACAACTATTCCCAGTAATCCATCTCAAACTCAAACTACGTCATAAATATTCCTGAGTGTTTGTCACCACCACCACCATCAGCAGCAGCACATACAGAGGGACCCACCAGTATGACTCATCTGACTTCCTGAACCTTGTGGGGAGAAGCTGAGACTCGCTGACACACAGGAAACTTAAAGGAGTCCTGTCTTTAAACACCATGGAAACATGACCAGATCCCCCCGACTCTTATATAATAGTCTGGTTGACTGTAATTTACTATTGTTCTGTCTCTCACTACTGTATGTGTGACTGTGTGTTTGCTGCAGCGATGACAACTTCTCAGACACTCTGAGTCAGAAGGCTGACAGTGAGGCCAGCAGCGGCCATGCTGGGGAGGATAAGTGTTCAGGAAAAGACCTCAGCTCGCCCACTGACTCCAGGATTTCTGAGGCCTACATCACCAGGTTGGTGTTTTTTTTTGTTTTTTTTTTTTTATTTTATTGGACTGCAGTGACGCTCTGTTTTAATAATTAATGTGACAGGATGTAGGTTTTTTTTTCCATGTACAAAGGACTCACAGTGGATTTTCTTCTCCTTTAGTATAAAAAATATAAACATCCAAACCAGCAACTATAATGCAACACATATATTTATACACATGCACTGATACCTGGAGATATGAGTAAGAATTAGTTCCTGGACTGAGCTGATAAACCAGCATTGTCTCAAATCATCATCCCACTTAGCTAGGGGGAGCAGTGGCTTAGTGGTTAAGAACTGGACTTGATTCCAAAGGGTCTCAGGTTCAAATCCACAAGATATCACTAATGTCCAGTGGCCATGGAACCACACCCACTCACTGCTCCCTGACCTCTCAAAGACGAGGAGTTTGCTTTTTTTCCTCATAACATTTAATATAACTATTTTTCAAATGAGAATACTCAGACACAAAATCATATATTTTATTATTATTATTTTTGTGTACCCTATGATATATTTACGCCATTATGATGGTAGAGTAAACATAAATAGGGTTTTGCTGGTGTTCACTTTGGCCCAAAGTGAAGTATCCATCATTGGTGTGAAACCCAATGGTTCAAATCTTAGTCAAGAGCGAATCTTGGTTAGGGGGTGGGGTCACCACCTGGACGTTGGTATGTTGCGGGGGCAATGCATTTGGATGGCAGTCTTTAAGACTGGTGTCCCTGTCACCTGGTAACAGATAAACAGGCAGAAATGGATGGATGGATACGTTTTGTTATAAGTTCTTACCTTCAAGACAGATTGCAGGCAGGCATTGGCAAACTAAGGCCCGTGGGCCTGATGAGGCCCATCAAGCTTTGTAATGCAGCCTACCATACTTCCAAAACAAATATTTATAATTATTCTTTGGTCTTTTCCCTGCATTTCCTTTGTTTCCCCAGTAGATGACGTCATAAAAGCTATTAGAAATTTAGCATTTTAGGTTTTATACATTACTTTTGCATGCCATTCATCTTAGTTCCATGTTTCTGATCTTGACTCGACCCGAGGGTCCAATTTAAGGACCACCTATTCACCTATCAACCATCCGTCCATCCATCCATCGATAAATACATATATGTAAATATATATGTGTGTGGGGGTCCTAATATTGACCTTACTAATATTAATAAACACTTTCTATATATTTTTGGAATGATATGTATGTATATATATATGTATATATGTATATATATATATATATATATATATATATAGAAACATTTTATATGAATTGAATGATTAGTGTTTTTAGTGTTAGTCGTGTAATTTCATTAGTCCGTGACGTTACTGCAGCCTCTCAGTCTGTAACGTCATCTCTTTAGAATACCTCCAACATGAGCAGTTTGCTGTACAATGCACTACAGTATGTGATTAATCAGCAGTGATGCATTCACTGCCCCGTCTTGTTATCCTCAGCCCACCTCCCTGACTCTCTTCTCACTGACCAGACGGGTCACATTTTATGTTTAGGTATCAAATAACCATTTCAAGTTGCTGCTTAGTCATCAGTGGCCCACGCTGGCTGTCTCTCTCTCTCTGTCTCTCTCTCTCACACACACACAAAAGGAGCCAACACACACATCCCATCAGTCTTTGGCAGAGGCTGTCGTTATCAGGGTGGCACTTTGCTTCATGGCTGATGTTTTTCTGCTGCTTGTCTCCCCGGCGACCTTGAAACATCTTCTTCCGGCTCGCGCCAAACACTTGACCTTATATTCCTCACCGCTCCAATCTGCTCCACTGTTGTAATGTTGATGATTCATAGCGGAGACAGTTTGTCCACCACTGCTGGTATTTACGTGCGGCTGAAGAGCATTTCTGGCTGAGTCAGTCCAGTCATCATCCCTTTTAATCTACAACACCCTCCACCTGTCACCAGGTCTCAGATGATCTTTCTCCCTCCTCATCTTCCTCCTCTTCCTCCTCCACCTCCCCCTGTCTACACAAGTCTTCTGTGCCTTCGTTTTGACAGTCCTCGATGGCGTTGAATCTTTTATAAACTGGTCTTTATTTAGATTTTTCTCCCTTCTTATGTTATTTATAAGTGGCTGTGTGACAGGCAGGACGGACTCCAGGCTAGAATATCACCCATAACCACAGACAGTCAGTGAAGTCAGTCCTTCAGCTGCATTCATTCATTCTAGTAAATACATTTCAATGAGAACATGATTATGTAATGACTTGATATTTCGATAACAGTCAGCCAAGAGTGGAGAAAATACAGTCTCCACGATGACGGTCTGGAATCAGTTACAATTCATGGTTGTAAAACCCTGAGAGCTCATGATAACAGGGCCGACGGCGCCCTCTCTAGGTCGTCAGTGGTATCTGCAGTTGTTCCCTTTTCAGAGCCTTGACCTCTTTGGATATATATATTTTTTTTTTTACCATTTCTTCTCTCTCATCCTACACACACTCTGATCCAGGTAGCTATTTAGAGGTACTACTATGATAACTAGCAGTAATGATGCAATTTTTCTTCTTTTCCTTCAATACATTATTAATATGTTATTACTTTGATTATTTTCTGTATATTTTATGTAAGATCTTCCTGTGTAAAGGTTTTACTTAGAAATTAATTAATTCATATTCATCCTCTTATAAAGATCCTGTTATTAACGGGATCTCAAGGACAGCAGTCTCCACCACTGCCACCCAAATCACACGGCTCCATACTGTCAGCCTTGTGTGATGGATACGAAGCTGAAGCCTAGAGGACCCAAGTCTGCTTCCTTAACCACTAGGCCACCACTGCCACCAAACAACAGTACAAATTTAGACCCAATTTTTTGTTGAGACTTTATCCTCTTACATCTGATCAACAAATATTTGGAAATTCAAAAGTCTCTTTACAATCAAAACATTGTCATATTATTATTTTTTTACTTCTATGTAGGTAGTAGAGGCAGTAGTGGCCTAGTGGTTAAGGAAGGAAAGCAGACTCCTTGTCATTGTGACATTGCAGTTTCCAAAAGGTTCTAGGTTCAAATCTCCTTGCTACTGTTTACCACTGAGGTCCACTGAGGTCCACTGAGCATAGCGTCATCCCACTGTTCACTTTGGTGATGGGTTTAATGCAGAGGTCACATTTGGTTGTGTGCAGTGGTGTAGATCACATTGTCAAGGAATTTCCTTCTTTCCTTCCTTCCTTCCTTTTTTTCACCTTTATAAGGTTCTTGAACGCTTCCATTGCTGTTTTGCGCACAATTTGGTTCAACAATGAAAGAAAGTTCCTTGTTTTGGTCCTTTTTCATTGTTCCTGTGTATTTATGTCCACAGGCACAAGAAGAGATCTGACCCACCTTCTCGGAGGCCCCCAGCCCGCCCGACTGATGTCCACTGCATGGTGCACACCTCCCAGCAGAGTCACGGTGGCCACGGTGGCACCCCTGTGATGGGCTCCCCGGTCCTCGGCCACTTCAGTCCACGTGACATGCTGCGGAGCCGCAACCACATGCCCATGGACAGCCCCGAGCGACGCCGCCGCACTGGCCACGGGAGCCTGACCAACATCAGCCGTCACGAGTCTTTGAAAAAGATGGAGAGCCCCCCGATCCGCCGCTCCACCTCCACCGGCCAGTACACAGGCTTTACAGACGCTCACCACCACCACCATCACCACCATCACCACGGAGGCAAGCCGCTGGACCCGGAGAGCATCGCACAGGTCAGCGCGGGACGAGCGGCGACCCGACCGCAGCTCCCTCCACCATCAAAGCCCTGCCCCGCCCTGTAAAAACATAGTCAGTCCCTGTCTCCTGCTTCCTCTGGATGCAACTGTCTATGTGGTGAATTCACACAACAGACAAGTTTCACAGGCAGACACTGACACTGGGACCAACCACAGACACATCTACCTGTCTCTTAAGATCCTTATCCTAGTATCCCAGTGAGAAAAAGGATGCTTTGGGGTATTTTGTAGGGGTATTTTGTAGTATTCGCTGTACTTTTCTAAATTATTTCACTTTCACAAGAAATATCGAGGCTGATATTCTGTACGTTCTCAACCCAAGTAATTAAACCGAGGTCACATTTAAAACTGTGAACCATCTTATTAGTGACTTCCTTAATTAATACATCAGTAGCGGAGACTTTTTTTTGTCTGTAAAATCTCTGCATGGTTTAGTTGAAAGAGTTTCATTGGGCAACTGGACAAGAAATTTTCTTTAGAAGATGTTATTTCCACCACATCCAAGATGACGTTCACAGAACTGAAGAAGCTATTTGGATGAGGGTTGAAATGTCTTCTGGGAATGTTTCTCCTGTCCAGTTGCCTAACAGAACTCTTCAACCTTGACCATGACCTGGATGACTGGGAATCTGCAAAAAATATGTGGTGTTTATATCCCTCTTCATTTTGTGGACATTGATTCTTTATGTCCTGGAAAGTTAGTTCACTTAAACTTCCCAGAAGCGAGAGTTGTTTTATTCTAAGCAACTACATTATTTAGTTCTAATCAATTGACAGTCAGCCATAGGCAAGGCAGTCGTAACCACTCTCTGGACCAGTGTTTCCCAACCTTTTTTAAACCACAGACCGGGTAAATGTCTCCTAATATTTTCCTTTTTCGTCGTTATGTTGTGACAGATAAATACCCCTTAATAAAAATACACTTTGGGTGTTCTGAAATATTTTCCTACCTATAAAATCTTGCTACCTGAATTAACTGTGCATGGGCACAACAAGGATTTCTCAAGTGCACACAGCCTATAACTTTCTGCTACCAGACCGGTATAGAAAGTTAGAATCTTGTATCAATGACTCTGCATCATTTTGAGTTTATTGTTGTTGTCTTCACTGAGAAAATATTTCCTAATCAAATATAGTTGCATTATTGATGATGGAATCCTAGCCATTCTATTGTTCAGTACTTTTGTTGATATGGGTCTGCATCAAGTGGAAGTAATAGACTGATAGAGCCAAAAGGAAACATTATTTCTCTCCACCCAGCACCATTTTACCCATGGACCGGTACTGTTCCCTGGCCCAATGGTTGGGGACCACTGCTCTAAACCACATGTGTCAAACCTGTGGACAGGTGTTCCAAATTTGGGCTGCCAGCTCATTTTTTGAGGCCCACATCTTAAAAAGAATTTGTCCTGAGATTCTGCTGTTTTTTTCTTTTACCTGAATACTAAATATTTGTTTATAAAACAGCAACACAACTAATCAATTGCAAAGAAATCTGTTAGTACATAAGTAGTTACATTTTAAAAAGGCTTCTGGTTTAAGTAATTCTGCATTTTTCAACCCTGGCCAATAGAAAGACACCAGAACCCAATGTTATATAATTTGTATTATTGTCAAACTTATAGGTTTTAATTCTATGCCGGATTCACAGTTTTTTACCATTCACAGTTCATCATTCATCCCTTTTAAAAGTGTTACAATTCCCCGTGTCACTCGTTTCTCATTCACACCCTCTTCATCTGCTGCAGGACATTGAAGAAACCATGAACACTGCTCTGAATGAGCTGCGTGAGCTGGAGCGTCAGAGTTCTGCCAAACACGCCCCCGACGTGGTGCTGGACACTCTGGAGCAGCGGCAGAACTCCGGCGGCAGCAGCGGCGGGGCGCCCACTCCGGCCAGCTCTAGTGAGTCCCTCAGCCCCATCCACGGCGTCATGCTGAGGTCCACCGCCAACACCGAGCCGCCCATCCGTCGCAGCACCAGCTCCTCGACGGAGACCATGAGCACCTTCAAACCTGCCGTGACGCCCCGCATGGGAGTCCAGCTCAAGCCACCCACCCTCAGGCCCAAGCCCATGGTCCTGCCGAAGTCCAACCAGGCTGCACCGCCTTCAGCCGCATCCGCTCAAGATCCTCTGGACAAGTCCTGCACCATGTAACTTCTACAGTAGTTTTCAAGTATTTGCAGTGTAGGCCATCAACAAAAGGATTTTTGACTGAATTAGTAGTAACTGTATAAAGCAACCAGTCAGTGAAGCAAAACATTGTCCTTATCACTGCCCTGATGTTGTAGTACACCTAGATTACTACCATTTTTTTCATATTTCAAATACTTCTTTGAAGAGTGTACATTAATACTAGTTTACAGGCGGTCATGAACTGTGACGCAGACATGGTGCATGTAGCTCCCGCCTTCTAACACTGAAGCTAGAGACGAGTCGGAGACGAAGGGATGGAGGCCAAGGTGCGGCGGTGTCACCAGGATGGTTGTGACATCGACCTTGAAGAGGCCTTAGAGCTACCGCTGACTCCACGTGTAGAATACGCTTCACTAGCTGTGACTTTCGGGAACTGATGTGGTTTGAAGGTTGTAGGAGGACGGAGGCCTGATGAGCCTTTGACAAACAACGGTACTCTTCTCTTTTATTCTTTTTTTTTTTTTTTTCTCTCCAGCCTGTCACTTTCCGCTACATTTGCTCGGCCACAGTGACGATGACAACATTTCAATTTCTGGATTTAGAGAAGATGACTGGATTAAACCACTACTTCCACATGTATTAATGCGTTCCGTTAGCGCTGCATTTATTATTGATGAAGGGATACGTAGTGTCGTAATACACCTAATGAATTATGCCACTATATGTGTTTAACCCGCAGGGAGCCGTGTGCTGAGTTGTGATGACGAATCATCTCCCGCTAACAGTTAGAACAACGTGTGCTGTGAAACACATGTCAGTGCTTTTGTCTATTTTTTCTTTTTTTTTTTTGCATAACAATGTACCCAAAGATATTCCTATCTAAATGTAGAGCATGGATCCTCCATAGTGACTGTGTTCACACTCAAGGCTGTGCCCTGAGGGACTGCTGCCAGTGGCCATGGACCTGATGACTGTTACTATACACACCTGACGTGTTCACTCTGCCTCATCTGTTTTGCTTCGCCAAGATGTCGTTCGTTTTTCAAGTAGCAGCTGACGTGGTTCAAAGAGTCTGGTCAGTCCAGTGTGGTCACAGAGGAGTGGGGTTGTCCAAAACATGCTGTAGCGCCGCCGTGTTGACATTTTGTTGTTTTTTTATTTTTATTCCAAGGGACAGAGAGTTTAACACCTAAAAATATTATAATTCTGATCGTTTGGTGTTTTTTCAGAGTTGTAGTCTTGGTGTAAAAAGGTTGAGGTGGTTGAAATTTTCCAGTGATGGTTTGGATTTTCTCCAGATATTTTTTTTGTCACAGCTTCATGTGCTGAATCACCCTGGACATGAACGTGAGAACTGAACTGGACAGTGTACCTGACCCTCTGAATCTGAAGACCACTGGTTTAAGCTTTTATTCTAGAAAGAAAGATAGATCCTTCAGAAAATTGATGAATTATTCTACCTTTGATGGAGATAAATTAAAGATGACATGTTGAAGTCCTTATTATACACTCTGGTGAAACACCACTTTAAGTTAGTACCAGTTGTGCAGCAGAAGATCAGATCAAGTGTGTACTCATGTTGTCACATTCCAAGTTTACCCTCAGTCACTTGGATTATCCTAATGTAAAAACTCCAGATAAAGAAGGAGTTTTTTTTCTACTTTTGTGACATTGCTTTAAGTCAGGAAAAAAACTTCACTGAAGTCCAGGTGCCTTCAACTTCCACTTCCACTTCCATGTCTCAGCTGTTCCCACTGAGCCATGGGAGAAGCTGAACTTCAACGGTGCAGACAGATCCTTTCTTCTGGGATCTTTCCTTTATGAATTTAATACACAACTGAAGTATATAACTGATCAAACTGTCCTTCTGCAAATACTGATGATGGCAATACTGACTGAAGTTCCGTCGATGATACTCGAAACGCCAAATGTCAGAATTTCTCTCTTGCAGCCACACTGGGAACAACCAAAAATTGGTAGACCAAAAAAATAAATCAATAATTCTGCAGACTACACTGTTCTGAGTCACCTTCAGGGGGCAGCATAAAGGAACAGGTGTTCAGGTGAGGTAATATTTTCAAGCAATATTTCCACGTTGGAATAGAACAACCCTAACCTTGTACGTGAGTGTTTTTCAGCCAACATCTCAAATGAAATATTTCAGACTTACAGGATGCTGGGAATATTTGGCTGCCACTAAAGTACTTGCAATAAATTTTAGTCTCCAGCAGCAGGTTGGCAATCTCTCTCTCTCTCTGTCTCTGTGACTCAACATTTTGTGTGAATTTGAACAAACGTGATTATAGAATTACTGGTGTTTTATTTTTATTTTTTTTTTAATATATTTTCTGTCTATCTTGGTAGAAATGTCCTGACTTTAGAGCAAATACTGTACAGTCATATATCCACAGGTATACAGTTGATGTCCCTCTGATGAAGCCAGATGTATAGAATTGTGTGCTTTTGTCCCAATCTATTCTAGATCACGTACATCTACAGTATAGTATGTACCTGTCAAAGTGCCTTTTACGTATGTCTGAGAGGAACTTTCTGGAACATTCTGTTGCGATTCCATGTCTGACGCCGCCTTGGTGAGAAATGAAAAGTGTAGGAGTGGTTAAGAATAATAGTTATTTTCCAACACAAATGTGACCTGAGTACGTGATAATAAACCCATTGAGGCTTCGCACCGTCATGTACTGTATATATAAATCTGTACATATAGCATGTGACGTCATAACAATATAGTTATTTGGAAGGTGACACCTCGGAGGAGCTGTTTTTAATAAAGAAAATAGTTTGGATGTGGATTTGGAATTTTCTTGAGCTGCACTTGATCAATGACTGTTCTCTGTGTTGCTTACAGGACAGGACAAATGTTTGGACTCACCTTCTCGTCCAATACATTTTCTGTTATTTTTATGACTGTTTACATTGTGGTTCAAGGAACGATCTTGATTGCCTGATCCAGATCAAAATGGTTTGGGTTGAGCTGGACTGCAATTGCTAAGCATCTCTGGGAAGTACTTTAAGGTTTTTGGGAAGCCATTCCAGGTCAATACTCTCCCTCTCGTGAAACTTCTGTTTTCCACAATTTCCCAAAGGATACACCCCACAAGGGATTAATAAAATTCCACCTTTCCATCTATGCATTTATCTATCTACCTAGAAGAAAACAGGAATACATATTTTCTTTTGCTTTTTTTTTTATCATAAAAAATAAATAGAAGAAGACATTGGGTGAGTAGGTGTGTCCAAACTTTTGGACTTTACTGTACGTATAAACCTGTACATATTTATGTGTTCATAAATACACTTTCATGCAACTTAAGACACATCACCAATGTTGACACTTGGGTTTATTGGGTGTTTCGGGTCTCATAACAGACACCCCCGCTTAGGAGACCCAGCCGGGGTGATCAATGGACACCATGGACACAAAGCATGTGTCCATGGATTGTGGTGGAGAATTGTGTGTTATGAACAGACAAAGTGTTAGATGACATTCATGTGCAGGGTCACTGTAGAATTGCAGAAAGTTTAGTATGTGACTTTGACATACTGGACATGGACTCCAGACATTTAACTTGGTCCAAAAGTATTTTATCGCAACCAGTACAGAGGTGAGAAAGTAAATGGAATACACAG
>JAFBJS010004411.1:138462-155226 GCA_016785265.1 Paraplagusia blochii
CACCACTCTGATCAGTTCATCCTAAGAATCTTAACTCCTCCACCTTCTCCACCTCTGCTCCTTGTAACCTCACCATTCCTCTGTTCCCCTTTTCATTCACACACGTACTCTGTCTTGCTACGACTGACCTTCATTCCTCTTCCTTCTAGTCCAAACCTCTTCTAAAACACAAACCACTCCTTTCATTTACCTCAGGTCTTGAACCTGTTTGAAGACGAGCTGTTTTTCATCTTTATCTACGACACTGTGGTGTTTTTCAGGCATCGACCCCGGCTCCATGGTTGATAGGGTAAACATGCACGCTGCGCTGGTTGCTATGGGTATTTGCTGCCCTCTGGCGGCTATTTTAAATCAGAACACCAACTGGACCAACTGCAAAAATAAATCCCTGACTAATCTGTTAAAATCAAGGTTGTCCACACTTTAATGTCTTGTGATCTACTTTGCAAATGACCAGGTTGAAGTTTTCAATATATTTA
Organism: Paraplagusia blochii; assembly: GCA_016785265.1. Taxonomy (NCBI): domain Eukaryota; kingdom Metazoa; phylum Chordata; class Actinopteri; order Pleuronectiformes; family Cynoglossidae; genus Paraplagusia; species Paraplagusia blochii. The sequence continues at coordinate 138,942 of JAFBJS010004411.1, forward strand.
CCTACATAAGCTGGATATATTATTCTATACATTATGATGTATAGAATGTGGACGTGTTAGATGATGTGACAGACAGTGGTGTTAAACTCATTTTTTACCGGTGGGCCACGTCAACAATACTGTTACCTTGAAGGGTCGGCTGTGACTAAGAGACTGTATAAATGTTTAACTTCTCTAACTATTAATACAAGTTAATTATTGCCTATTCAAGTAACAAACATTGTTCATCGCTGTGAATTAAAACCTTTTATTTATTTTATTAAAATACTCTGCTCCAAAGACAATATTAAATGCTTTCTTAACTCCTGCGGGCCACATAAAATTAATTGGCGGACCGGTTTTGGCCCGCGGGCCTCGAGTTTGACATATATGGGCCAGGCAAATAGATAGATGGACAGACGTGGTCTTTAGTCAATATATATATATTTGGTTATCTGACAGGTAGATGTACATACAAACCCGTATATCTCTAACTGTGTTTCGTTTTCCACCCGAGAATTTTAGTTTCGTTTTCCCGTCAGCGGCGACGTCAGCGTTTTGTCTCCAGGAGTCCAGTTGTCAGTCAGTCTCCGCAGCTACATCTGCCACAGTCCGGACACTTCCTTCAACATGGCCTCCTCCACCTCCATCTCCACCTTTATCACCTCAACTTTGTGCGACCACGGGGGCAGTTGGAACTACCAGAGTCTGAGAGAAGCGGTCGCCACAGCTTTCCCGGGTGTCGTGTTGGACCAGGCCCTGCTACTCGACGACAGTACACTAACCATCAAGCCCGGTAGTAGTCCAGCGACCCGCGGTCAGTGGCTCGGCCCGGACAGTCTGCTGGTGGCCAAGACCAATCTGCGCATCTGCATGAAGAAATTCGCGGAATGTCCGCAGTGTGATAGTTTGCACCTGTGCAGGTATTATGTTTGCGGCGACTGCAGTTTTGGGTGAGTTTCCAGATGATATATTCCAATATTGTTGTTTTCCTCTGAATATGGCACACTAGTTTATTTGGGTTAAAGTTGTTATTAAAGTTTATATTGTTGTGTAATGAAATAGAAACCAAGGCACCGTCATCAAGTTTCAAGTTTTAATAAGCGTCAAGTTTGAGTCCCTTACCGACTCAGTGGTGTTTACTAGGGGCGGAGGTGTGATACACTGTGTAATGTTATTGTTGTCGCCACAGTACTATAGTTCATAGTAGTACTATAGTACTGTTATCTGGGAATTAAACAAACTGCTGTTGAATGTTCCTCTTATACTTTCTTCTTCTTTTTAAGGCATGTTCCTTATTTAGGTGTTACAGAAAATCAATGATTTCTACTCTTCAATGTCTTCTACTCTAACTCCAACTACCTCCATGTCCCTCTTTGTCTCCTACCTGGTAGCTCCATCTCTAGGATCCTTCTACAAATATACGTATATCCACTGTCCCTCCTCTAAACATGTCTAAACATGTCCAAACCATGTCTGTGTTGTCCCTCTAATCACCTCATTCCTGATCCTGTCCATCCTTGTCTCTCCTAAAGAGAACCTCAGCATCTTTAATTCCTCCACCTCCAGCTCTGTCTCCTGTCTTCTACCTATTCCTAGTGTCTCGAATCCATCCATCATGGCTGGTCTCACAACTGTAAACCTTCACTCTTCTATCATACATCAAACACTCTTCTATCAAAAACCTCCACCTCTCTAAGTTCTCTTGATAGCTGCTGCCTACTATCACTACAGATCACAGTGTCCATGGAGACATCACTGTCCATGGAGACTCTTGTCTGACTCTATGTATAAATCAGTCCATCACCAAGGCGAAAAAGAAAGGGCTTAGGGGCTGACCCTTGATGCAGTCCCACCTCCACCAATGATCTGCCCTGAGGCTCTTGGTGGAGATGGCGTCTCCACCTTGTTTATACTCTTGTATAAGTCGTAGCCTACATTTCTTTTCATTATCATACAAATGGTGACCAAAGCTTGGCCTTGAGCAACATTTTATATAATGTACATATTGTTCGTCTTAAGTCAGTAACATCAACACTACATATTGGAATTCTTTACCATTGGTCCAGCAGGTGTGACATACAATGTTGCTGAGTTCACATGGTTTTGCGTCACAGCAACGTGGATGAAGTTCGACTTGCAATCATGTTGTGGTGGTTTTTATCATGTGTTATCATGAGTGTTTTTGTATGCTGACCGTGTGAAGGCTAAAATCTGCTTACCAATGGTGGAACATATCGAATAAAGTCAATTATTAATGAATTATTATTTTCCTTAAACATTAAGGGAATTATTTTGACCTTACCTCCTGTTAGATAAATGACAATGACAAGTTCAGAGGAGGGACAGTGGATACATTGGTAGAAGAATGATGTTCTCCAGGTAGGAGACAAAGAAAAGATTGATGGATGCAGTGAGGGAGGACATGGAGATAGTTGGAGTTAGAATTAAAGATACAGAGGACGGGGTGAGATAAGATGATTCACTTGAAGGAATAAAACATAAACATAAAAAACATCACATAACATAAAAAAATCCTTCCATATCTTATCTAGGCAAAATGTAAATTTGAAGTTAATTTATACATTCTTGTATTAACATTTGTACGGGAAAAAAGACTCAATCTGTTCAGTGGTGGGCCTTCAGGGCCAGCAAAGCCCTCTCTGCTGGCCTAAACATTCTAAAAAAAAACACATTAAATCATAAAAAACAGTCTATTATTATTATTACTTTTATTAATATAAAAATATTATATCACATGTTGGATAGAAACGTTTTTTACCTTATATTTTAGCCAGTTGTCAGGTTCCATGAAATCTGCCAGAGCCTCCAGAATTAAAAGTGAAGGCTTTTTCCGCTGTGGACACAGCCCGCTCAATTTACAGCGCTCAGACCAATCACCTCGCGAGATACAACGTCAGGGCCATCTAGCTGGCCTTACGTAGAAGGCAACGCCTACATCTCCCACATTGGATAAGCTCTCCTTGGAGTCTGACAACGTCATCTTGTTTGATTTTGCTAGATTTAAAGCAGAACTGACTAATGTATGGCATAGCTGATTTTAAATTAAGTGTTGGTTGATGAGCCTATATTATGGGTAATATAATGTATATGAGTGTATATTTAAGTCCTGGTGTCCTACTGATGTATTAATTTGACGTCACAAAATTATGACGTCACTGAAGGCCTACAGTTGAAGGGCAAGGCCTGCCACTGAATCCATGGATGGTTAGAAACTGCGATACAAAGTTGCTTCATAAATTGTAAAATTTCATTCTTCTTTATTTTTCTTAAATGTCATTTCAAGGTTAAAGTGCAAAAGTCCTCACAGTCTGGCCACGCCGCACAATGCACAGCTTTTGAAGAGCTGGAATCTTCAAAACCTAACGGAAAAGCAGCTGTTCCAGCTGTTGTTGCAGAATGATCCGTACCTGCTCCCCGAGGTAAAAAACCAAAAACAAATGAATCGTTCTAGCCCCACAGAAATATACAAGTAATGAATTAAATAAAAAGTTCCTCCCAAAAACAAATATTATGATATATTTAAATACAGTATAGTATAGATATATATTATAAAATGTAGTATAAATATGGTATAGTGAAGAATATATTTTGTATTTTTGTTACAAGTATGGGTTAATTAACCATGCAACGGGGGGCTTGGGGTGTGGGTGCATGAGACAGTACAACAGAGTGTGAGTATCACTAAGCATAGGAATTTTTTTTTTATTTATTTACTTTAAGTATTTACTATTATTTTAAAACCAGTAAATGGCACAGAAATCTTTATTTTTGCACATTTAATATTCACTTTACAGCCACAGTGTGTCCTGCTGAAGGGCCAGACACACTGCTCAGGATGTCTCCTCCTCTGAAAGCGCTCCGTTCAAATCCTGAGCTCCAAGGCTTGGGCAATAATCATATTTCTCCTCAGTTGTGACATTAAGCTCACTATAGTTCAGTGACTCTGACCTCCTTACAATTTAGGTCAAGTAAAGGCGATATTTGTTCGATATAGCGATCAAAATTTGCTTTGCGCAATCACTGGCGATCATTGTGATTATTGTTAAACTTTGTCACTCATCTCAATCAGGGAGTGAGACTGAGGATGGAGCTTATGACAATCCTGGGTTCAGGTGGAGAGGTGGAGCTCAGATAGGTCCAAAAAGGGTTCAGTTGTCAACAACTGGACTTTTTGGAGTCGAAAGACGTTTCATTCCTCAACTGAGGAACTTCATCAGTTTCTGGTTGATGTCAGAGGGAACTCTAGTAGTTCTCCTCCTCTAGACCACGTCCTTCACCACTGGACAAAGGCGTGAAGAGTTGTTTTGTTCTCCTCACCTTCTTAGACAGAAACTGCTGCTGATGTTAATGAACAGTTTTCTGGTCACATGTCCAGATGTGAACATCTTACATCAACCAGAAACTGATGAAGGTCCTCAGTTGAGGAATGAAACATCTTTCAACTCCGAGACGAAGTCCAGTTTTTGTATATCATGACCCGGATGAACGAGAAACTTCACAACCTGCTCAGAAAAGACATAATCCAATGTTCTCTTGTATCGCTAAGCAAATCTGTTACTTTCTTAACTTGTAACTTGGACGACTTGACTAGTTGTGTCCTGACTGTCTGTGTTTACCTGTGCAGATATGCCAGCATTACAACAAAGGCAACAGCGAGCATGGTTCCTGCAAGTTCAACATGTCCTGCAACAAGCTCCACGTCTGCCAGCACTTTATTCAAGAAGACTGTAAGTTTGGCAGCTCGTGCAAGAGAATCCATACCATAAACCCTGGGGGGAAGAAGAATTTCCAGGGTTTAAGTAAAGAGAACATAACCAACCTTCTAGCCATCTACAGAAATAAAAGTATCATCACCAGCAAACCAGCTGTGGTTTTTCCTGGTAATACATTCACTTTTTCAACATTTTCGTAGAATAGAATATAATGTCAAAGTGATATTCTAATGTAACAGACGGTTTGTCTTCTGCAGCATCTCCTACAAATTCTTCTTCTCAACCATCTCTTCCAAGAGTCCTTGATTTGCCCAAGAGCACCACCTGTTTGTCTGAACCCATGATTGATGCTGATAAGAGCAAAATATGCCTGTTCTTTATTATTAAACAATGCAAATTTAATGGTAAATAAAGTGACATTTTCTAATTTTCTATGGATAAAAAAAAAAAAAAAAAAAAAGAAATCACTTTTCAGTGATTTTTTTTCTTTCTTCCCAGAGAAGTGCGTCTATGACCACTGGCACTTACCGTACAGATGGCAGGTCCAAGACACCGACGGTCAAACCTGGAAGGATTTGCCTAATATGGAAGACATTGAGAAAGCCTACTGCATCCCTGGGAATGACTCAAGCTGTACAACTCCAAGGTCTTCATTGTCTGGGATTTTCAGTTTAATGGGATTACAAAGGTTTATGAATATACACATATACTCATGTTAGTTTAAATAAATATAAAACAAATTGAGTATTTACCTTTTTTGGTTTTCAGCCATGCTACTGCTCCTGTGAGTGGGGTGGATTTTACGGCAATGAAAATCAGAGGGTCTCCTGTTCGTCGGCTGTCCACGGTCTCATCCGTAACGAGACCACCGAACTTCCTCACCACTCAGTGGCTTTGGTACTGGAAGGATGAGTCAGGACAGTGGCAGGAGTATGGACAAGTTAGTGACAAATGTCCTTGTTAGACTTACTTTTTCACATGTGAGAAAAACAAAATCTTCAGATTCTTATTTCCACTCCCCGCTCTTGTTCTCCTTAAGGACAATTCTGCAGCAGCATCGGTCACTTCAGAAACCCTGGAGAAGATGTTCCTGGCTGACAAAGACGCACAAATTCCATTTACTGCTGGCCAACACCAGTATGTTCTCCACTTCAACGGTGGTCCAGGTTCCCCTCAAATGTGTCAAGAGAACATAAAATTTAAGACAAAACGGGAAGTCAGACGGAGACCTCGCTTCGTGCCTTTTCAAGATGTGAAGACGAAGAGCCACAGGTATTGTTGTCACCTACACTTTTAAGACAAATTGTAACAAATGTCAGTCTTTTTTTTCTTTCCACTCAGGGGTCTCCCCAGCGAATCATCATTCTCCATCACTCCCTGTCCTCTGTATCTTCTTCACTGACCCCAACTACCTCCATGTCCTCCCTCACTGCATCCATCTCAAATTGTCTCCTACCTGGTAGCTCCATCTCTAGGATCATTCTTCTACTAAACATGAACATGTCCAAACCATCTCAATCTCTGCCTCCAGCTCTGTCTCTTGTCTTCTACCTATTCCGAGTGTCTCTAATCCATCCATCATGGCTGGTCTCACAGCTGTCCTGTAAACCTTTGCCATCACCTTAGCTGACTCTTACTGAGTCTCTTTGAATATTTAATCCTAAGCTTCTAAATTCCTGCATATAATTATGAATTATTTATAGTCTAAAGTTATATATAAAGACTGATTATGTAGTGTTTAACACACATTATTGTGGCTAATTGTGGCTACAATTGTGGCTAATTACTATTGTGAATAGTATTGTGTGGTAAAGTTAAAGTAAACAAAGCCAACTCAGCTAGAGAAGACAGATTGAGATGGTTTGGACATGTTCATAGGAGGGACAGTGGATACATTGTTAGAAGAATGATCCTAGAGATGGAGCTACCAGGTAGGAGACAAAGAGGAGATTGATGGATGCAGTGAAGGAGGACATGGAGGTAGTTGGAGCCAGAGTTGAAGATACAGAGGACAGGGGGAGATGGAAAACTTTCTTCGTCTGCTCTGGCAACCCCTGAAAAAGGGACAAGCCGATTATATTTACAGTTATATTTACCGAGCAGAATATTTTTACAACATGGTGATGTAAGATGGTAACGTTTTCCTTAACTGATTGACCAGGATTAACAGAATAACAGCAGAGATAAATACTTAATAAGTTTATAATTTATTTATATGGCACTATGTAACTCAAAGTGCTTGGCTTAATAAAACCAACACAGAAACGTATTGTCAACAACAAGTGTACAAACAAATATTCATACATATTAAAGTAAAGACACAATGAAACAATTGTTTGTACTTGTTTTTTAATGAGGAAAGCCTCCAGGTTGGACGAGAGTAGATAAAATAATTACAGAAAATTTTGAAAAATTCAATAAAGATAAAAGGATAAAAAAAAGACATATTTCCCAGAGAGAACAACAGGATTTCTATACTCTGGATCAGTGGTTCTTAACCTTGTTGGAGCTACCAAACCCCCACCAGTTTCATGTTCACATTCACCGAATACTACTTTAGGAGGGTGAGTTGCTGTGTCTTGACCTCCACGGCAGAGGCTCCACTGAACCCCTGAAACCGACCCACCGAACCCCTAAGGTTGGATTGAACCCAGGTTAAGAACAACTGACCTAGATTATTGTCCTTGTCTTTGTCAAAGTCCAGGAGTCAAGTCTCGTTGGTCAAATGTAAAATTCAACGTATACTGTAGTTATCTCTTTTTTTTGTAGTGGTCCATCACACCACAGCTCCACCTCAGCGGACACTGTCCCGTCCTTCTGGGATAAGAATGCTCTGCCTGATATTGGATACAAGGTATTTTTTACAACCCAGATAATGGAGTGTGATTGTACCTGTTTTCCATGTTTGTAACTTTGTTGTTCTGCTCTTCCTGTTCATGTCTCAGCTTGTTCCTCTCTCCGACTCTGCCAAGGACTGTGAAATGATCAAGACTCTGTTCCAGAGAACAATGCCTCAAAAAGGTGTCAAAAGCATTCAGAGAATTCAGAACCCCTCAAAGTCCAGGAGTCAAGTCTCGTTGGTCAAATGTAAAAATCTCAATTATTTTCTCTTACGCCGCCCCCTAGCAAGAAGAAAACAATTTGCCTCCCCACCCCCACTCTCCGCCGCAACTATAAATAGCAGCATTTGTCTATAAAATAGTTCTAGCTACACCTCTGCATAACATCATATCCTTGTTAACATAAAGAAACAAAAAGAAAGAGATATAGTTCAACTTACAAGGATGTGCAATTACACTTTATTGCAATACGTGGGAAAAAAACGCGCCCCCCTCAGCATCGCACCGCGCCCCCCCAGGGGCGCCCGCCCCACACTTTGAGAAGCACTGTTATAGGACAACAAGACATACAGTACTTGTAAATCTACTGGTACAAGTTTTGTACCAGTAGCATATTTATTATGCCACATAATGCAGGGAAATGTGTTTGTCTCTTTTTTTTTTGTAGTGGTCCTTCACACCACAGCTCCACCTCAGCGGACACTGTCCCGTCCTTCTGGGACAAGAATGCTCTGCCTGATATTGGATACAAGGTGTTTTTTTTACAACCCAGATAACGGAGTGTGATTGTACCTGTTTTCCATGTTTGTAACTTTGTTGTTCTGCTCTTCCTGTTCATGTCTCAGCTTGTTCCTCTCTCCGACTCTGCCAAGGACTGTGAAATGATCAAGACTCTGTTCCAGAGAACAATGCCTCAAAAAGGTGTCAAAAGCATTCAGAGAATTCAGAACCCTTCACTGTGGAAAGTCTTTCAATGGTAATTGTTTTTCAGGAACTTGGATTTGATTGTATTTTTAATTTGACTATGATTCTAAAACAAATTTACTGTCTATCAAAAAATAGGCAGAAGGAGCAGATGACAAAGAGGAATAACAACAAAGCTGTGAATCAGCAGTACTTGTTCCACGGAACCGATGATTCTCTGATCGACGCAATCTGTGAGCACAACTTTGATTGGAGGATGTGTGGCGTCCATGGTGTGGCCTATGGCAAAGGTAAAGTTGGTAGTTGTTTTGTTTCTGGGATATTTGTTGACACCCTACATTAGGGAAGTCTGATATCAGCCTTTTTGCCAATATGGTCCAAGCTCTTTATTACTGGGTCCAATATTTGCAGCCATTTGTCCCCAAAACTGAAGTAAAAGTCCTAAAACATCAACATTGGGCTACTGAGAAAACCGATGATGGTTTTACCAATTTTACATAATTCTGTCAAATCTTCTTTCTTCTTCTTTGCCTTTTGGCTTGTCCCTTTTTTTCAGGGGTTGCCACAGCAAGTCGACATTTTCCATCTCCCCCTGTCCTCAACCCTTGCTCCTCTAGGTAGAGGAGCTAGCTAGAAAAATGCTAGATCTCTAGCATTTTTCTACCAATACAACCACTGTCCCTCCTATGAGCATGTCCAAACCATCTCAATGTGTCTTCTCTAGCTTTTTCTCCAAACCTTCCTGTCTGTGTTGTCCCTCTACTCACCTCCTTCCCGGTCTTGTCCAATCTTGTCTCTCCTAAAGAGAATCTCAGCATCTTTAACTCTTTAATATTGGGCCAATAATATTGATCAACTCATATGGAACTCATATAACACCATTGTTACCTGGATTCTTCCTTCATCCTTGTTTGTTTACTGTTTTGTTGTTTGTTTACAAACTCTAAATTTTCTCTTTCTTCAGGGAGTTACTTTGCCAGAGATGCGTCCTACTCAGACAGATATGCCAAGGCAACAAAAAATACCAAGACTATGATTGTGGCTCTGGTCCTGGTGGGGGAGTACGTCAGAGGAACCACAAGCTACGTCCGACCTCCTGCCAAAAAAAACGGTGGAAATTTCTATGACAGCTGCGTTGACCGGGAAAACGACCCAAGCATCTATGTGATCTTTGAAAAACAACAGATTTATCCAGGTTATCTTATTAAATACTGACCTGAGGAGGATGTATCCTTTACTGCCGTGTCAATAATTGTCCTTAGACATATTTTGCGCTGATGCAACAACACAAGGATATATTTACAGGTAAAAACAGGTTCGTGCAGGTATTAATATCTACCAGGTCACTCAAATGTTCATTAATCCTTACGGTGAATATTTCATTATAATTGTTTTGCCGCGGGGGCAGTTGGTGGCCTAGTGGTCAAGGAAACGGACTTTGGTCCGCAAGGCCCCCAGTTCAAATCCCCCTACTGGCAAAGCCTGAGCATTGCATCGTCCCCACACACTGCTACGGTGATGGGTTAAATGCAGGGGCATAATTTCCTGAAGGATACTACCGAGGGATTAATGACGTAAAAAAAAAAAATAAATAAATAAAATAAAAATAAGAATATTTTTCTTTCTTAAAAACAATACCAGGTGTGGCTTTTGTGGTTACTCTTTTTTCAAAAATTAACATCAAAATATTTTTTTGGTATTACAGTACTGGATTAATCACAATAACTCATGATTTATTTTAGTATTTTTTTTTAATCTTGTCCACAGCATCACCTGTGTGTGTCAAAAGAAAGACTGTAACTCCAACGCTTTTTCATATAGTCCGTCTTTTCTGTGTCATTTCTTTTGGTGATAAACAGCTGTAACGAAATAAAGCAGCAGAAAAAAAAACCTTTCCAGACATAAATCATCGAAAACAAAAGAAATTAAATCGACAAAACCAAAACTTTTCACTTTTCGTCTTCTATTCACAACCCTTCAGCATCTCCTGAGGCATCCGTATATTTTACTTTCACAGTCGTTTGTAAAGTGTCACTGTAAATTCTAGAGAGGGAACATTGTTTGTCCCACTTGTCTTCTGTTGTGCCTCTGACCTCCTGCTTGGTCCACGACACATTTATTCATTATTGATTAAACAACGATTACAGCAACTCTTCTGTTTACGCCTTAAAGAGCAATGAATCCACCACTTCATTTGCTTCGTTGGGTGATTTTCACAAATATGCCATTTTTTGGTCCTAGAGTGCTTGAAGACTTCAAATCAAGAGGAACCTGCACAGAGGAGAGAGCAAAAAAAAAAATCCTAAGGTTTGATTTTGTTGTTGTCACAGTGCAGGTGTGTGTTGTTTTGACTGTCAATTAATTTCTTCACTCACATTTTTGGGGAGGGTGAGGTGATGTGGCCTTGTGGTATTTATATTCTGTTTATCAGGGTGTGTTTTTGTCAAACATTTAAGACAAAAACACACCCTGTTGTGGACGAGTCTCGCAAAAGAATCCTAACTGCTGCAGGTTTAACACTAGAATGCCCAGGATTTCAAAACTACTGCTGTTCATTCTGACCTCATTCTAACTCATGATACATTCTTTAATGAAATATTACAGGTTCATTTTGTTGTGATATCTTTCATTGAATACAGTTTTTTTTAGTGTCTCTCGTTACAGCCCTGATCCCCGCAATAAACAGATGTGTGAAACTAAGTTGTGAATTTTGTCTGCTTGTATTTAATGTATATTGTATTTATTTTGAGCCCAAAAATCAGCAGATCCTCCTCATTTATCCCTCCACAGACCCCAGGTCAATGTTGGTCAGGGTATGCGGTCGGCTCTAGGTTTGACTCAGGGGGAAGGACGACCCTGCCTTGCATAGTCTCATGAACTGCACAAACAAACTCAAACAACAGGGGACACAAGTTCAGATGATTGGTGATTGGGCGTGGGACGCAAGTTCAGACTTGATCACCTTGTATCTGGCTGCCGATGTTGAGGGTGTGTACTGTAGTGTTGACCGGCCGAAACGTTACACTTCTGATGCCGCAAAATTTCATACCCTTCTAATCTTTAATGTAATGGCTGATAGAACTCCTGTGCCATTCTAATCCTGAACTTCATGACACAACACTGACCATCACCCCTATGTTTTTTAAATGCCTCTGAAAAATTTCATCTCCTCAATTTGAAATCAAAAGTCAATATTAGCTGAAATACATGTGATGACATGTATTTCAGCAGGGTTTGAAGGAATGTGCAAAAACAAAGTGACTGTGTTACACTTTATACTGTTATTCAATATTTGATTTAAATTAATATCCAATAGTCATATATACATGCATACATATATCTATATATGTATATATTTACATACATATATTTGAATATATGTATATATACACATAAATGTACAGTATATATGTGTATTTATATATACATATATATAAATACACACATACAGTATATAAATATATAGTTTATATGTGTGTATTTGTATATATGTGTGTATGTGTATATATTATAGTTACATATACACACACATACATATATAAACATACACACGCACATTGAATTTATATATTTTAATGTATATGGTAGGTATACCAAATAACATTTTCTTGGTGTATATATGGTATATACATGTATAGTATATAAAAGCAAAGCTAGTATCATTTAATGAGATGCTCTGTAGAAATAGATTCAATAAATTAACTGTATAAATAGTTAAGTAGTTGAATCGCAGATTAAATAAAATGCTGTAGGCATATAAAGCTATATTAGATGTACAGATGTAATATAAGAGGCAGATTATGACCAGATTCATAATTTCATTATTACCACACAAGGGTGATATTTTACAGGATAGATTTGGTGGTATGTTAACACACAGTATAGTCTTTATACCTCTGCTATATACATATGTTCAGTGTGATCTGTCAAACCCACCTTTGTCTCAGTGCAGGCCACCACACTGAATTTATGAAACAGACGAACCAGCGCCATCTTGATCTCCAGCTGGGCCAGCCTCATCCCCACACAGTTGCGGGGACCAGCCCCGAATGGCAGGTACACAAACGGGTGTCGACTGGCCTTGGCCTCCGGTGTGAATCTGAAACACGGGAGAGCATTTTTTTTAGGAAGTAGTTGAAACCAAGTGGAAAAAATATCAAATTTAAAAGAATTTACCTGAAAAACATTATGTTTTAATGAGTTTGACTTAATGCAATAATGACAGGCACGTCAATTAAATACACTTCCACCAGGTGGCAGCACATCAATATTGAAACAGGGACTAAACTGTTGACGATCTTTATTTCTTTTCCTTAAACTTCGGTAGGTTTTTTTTTAATATTATAAGAATGTCTCACCTGTAATGTGATGCCTTTTGGAGATGTTTCTATTTCTCTTTGGCTTCTTTATGAAATTTAATACATATTTGTACCCTGGGGTTTCCAAACTTTAGATCCCAACCCTATACATATAGTTTGAAAAACACTGATTATCCTCATTGATGAGCTCCTACCTTTCAGGCATAAACATTTCCGGATCTGGCCAGTGCTCTGGATCATAGTGTAGGAACCCAGCTGGGATCTCCACAGTGGCTCCTTTGGGCAGGAACTGTCCATTCACCACACAGTCCTGACTCACATCTCGTGCAAATCTTTAAACAATGATTTTTTTTCAAAGTTTTTTACGGAGTCCAGATCGTTTACACTTTCCTTTTTTGTCTTGTTGATCTTTCCTTACCTAAATCCAGGGGGGTAAAGGCGCAACGCTTCACTGATGACCATGTCCAAATACTTAAGCTCCTGAATATTTGTGTAATCTGGCGACTCCTGCAATGACAGACAGATAAAGTCAATCCCATTATGACCAGATGTACAGGAAAGGGAGAGAGGCACGATGGTGATGACACACACATATTTAGAAAAGAACTGGTCCACTTCGTCTTGTAGTCTGAGCTGACATTCAGGATGAAGAGCCAGGAGGTAGCAGGTGAAGGCCAGAGTGTTGCTGCTGGTTTCATATCCTGCCACCAGGAAGACAAAAGCCTGACCCACGATCTCGTCCTCAGTTATCGTCTTTCTCTGAACGCTTCGGTCGGACTTTGGCGTCTGTACTGTGGGGCTGGTGTTACTCTGCTCTGAGGCCTGTTGGGTCATGTGACTGAGCTCGTCCGTGTGGTTCATCGTGTCAAACTGCTCCACAGACAAAGTCTCTCTGTTGGTTCGAGCCTCCAGCATCAACTGAAGGAAGTCTCTGCGCCTCTACAAACCAGAAAAAAATATAAAAGTTATAGGAATTCAGCTGGAGCCGTTCATAGATCGTGTCCCTGAAGACCTAGACAATATTGTCTGAAACCAGACCTGTTCAGGAGGCTGCTCTTCTCTCTGCTTGATGATTTTCTTAATAATATGGATGAAGAAATTATTCATTATGTCTCGTCGTTTATTGGGGAGAAGCCCAGCCAGAGGACCCAAGATGGATGGAAAAGCAACTGCACACAAAAAAAGAAAATCAACATGGATGTAACAAGAGCATCATTTTAGCCTAAATAAAGTTTAGAAACAAAAGCGATTAAAAACGTCATTTATAATTCAAAAATCAGTGATTATCATGCACTGTGACTGAATTGTTCACGTCAATATGTTCTCTTAAATTAAAAGGTCACAATATACAGTCATGGAAAAAATGATTAGCCCACTCTGCTGTTTTCTTCAATTCCTTGTTCATCTTAATGCCTTGTTCTACTAAAGGTTTATCACCTGGGGGAAACAATGGATGCAAAACCATGCAATGACTAAAAGCACTGTATTTGTCAGTACAATGTTATTGCTAGTGATGTAGGAACGGAAGTGATTTTTGTCACTGTCAATAAAACCATGCAAAACGGCCAGAAATCAGCTCTGAAATTAAACTGAATTATGAGCCTTTTTTGTTGTTATTATATTTGTCCAGATTAATGTAGATTAAGTGAAAGCAGACTTTTAAATGGACAAGAAATTAAAGAAAGAGTGGTCTAATAATTTTTTCCATTACTGTATATAATACATCTTGGCACACATCACATTGAACTCACTCAAAAAAAGAATAAAGGGCCTGAAGAAAGTGAAAGAGAAAAACATCTGAGCGTGGCGGACAAACGGGTCGTCCTGGTTCTTCTGAGAGTCCACCTGAGTTGCAAACGCCACACTGGCAATAACATCCATCGTGAAGCAACCAAAACATCTGCAAAGAAGATTTGAAAATGAAGTTAAAACCTGAATTATTGATAGGTTTGTTTGTTGTTTTTTTTTTTTTTTACATATATAACAATTTACTTGTGGATGTCAAAGGCCTTTCCTGACTCCGCATATACGTCCAGATTTTTCATTAGAACATCAGTGGCTGTGTTTATGAGCGGAACCATCTATGAGAGGAAAATCATGTTAGTACTGCTCACCCATACACACCAATAAACAAGGAATAAAATAAAAAAAAAACTTGTCAATGGGAATTAAATCCGACTGGCTCGTTACACCTCTTTCATCTTGGCGGCGCTGAAGGCTGGGGTCAGAATACTCCGCACCCTTTTCCAGCGTTCATCTCTCAGCAAGATCAGACTGTCACTGATGGGTTTGTTAGAAAAACGAAAACCCTGGACAAAGAAATGTAACGTATACTCAAAAAGTGTTTTTTTTTTTTATGTCTGCACATGCTTTTCCTCGGGGGAATAACCTTACCATTCTGTTTGTGAAGCTGCTAAAATCTCTGACCATAATTTGTCTGAGCATGTCTGGGTCAGCTACCACCACCACTGGTCTGCGCCCTAAATAGTACCTAAAACATTTGAAAGAAAAATCCAATTTAATATTATTGTTGTAAATAGATCAAACTATTTAAAACTGAAGAGAAGACTGACCCACAAACTCTGCCATGAGTTCTGATGAGGTCAGAGATTGGGCCAAAAAAGCCCTGGGAAAAAAAAATGAGAATAGAGTTTATGCTGATGCTGTTACTCATTCTGTTGTTAATGTTGTCAATGGTTACAAGACACAGAAGTGGGGATAATGATTGACGTTTAGAAGTTCCAGAAAGAAAAACAAGGTGTGAATCATGTAGGAGTCTCAGTCGTCACCAGGGTCATACCTTGCGGAACATGAATATGTTACCGAAGAAAGGCATTGGCTTTGGATGTTTGATGCCATGTCGAGAAAGGAATGAAAATGGATAAATCGAATACCTGGAAGACAGAACAGAATGAGAGTAGAGTAACAGTGTTTGTTCTGTAACAGTAGGATTCATGAGGTCATAACACAGGCAGCAAAATTGACGATATTTCATTAAATAGAAACACAGTCTGTCAGCCAAGTAGCAAAAGAGTGAGTTTATATAGTTATATAGTCAAAATGTTACATGTTAAACTATATGTAAAAAAGGAGACAATTTTCTTGCTGTTCACATTTACTTTTACCTCAGATTAAAAAATGTTGAAGTGCAAAAAGCTAAACAATAAAGAATAATTAGTAAATTCTGTCTTCTTACCCTTTCTTCTTTTCTTTTTCAACGGTTGCCACAGCGAGTCAACAATTTCCATCTCTCCCTGTCCTGTGTATCTTCTACTCTATCTCCAACTACCTCCATGTCCTCCCTCACTGCATCCAACAATTTCCTCTTTGTCTCCTACCTGGTAGCTCCATCTCTAGGATCATTCTTCTACCAATGTATCCACTGTTCCTCCTTTGAACATGTACAAACCATCTCAATCTGTCTTCTCTAGCTTTTTCTCCAAACCTTCCTGTCTGTGTTGTCCCTCTAATCACCTCATTCCTGACC
>JAFBJS010004411.1:155453-191559 GCA_016785265.1 Paraplagusia blochii
AACCAAAAACCATCTCAATCTGTCTTCTCTAGCTTTTTCTCCAAACCTTTCTGTCTGTGTTGTCCCTCTAATCACCTCATTCCTGACCCTGTTCATCCTAGTCTCTCCTAAAGAGAACCTCACCATCTTTAACTCTATATATAACACTTGTATATATAACATTATGTAGTAATTATAGTTATTATATTATTGTGTTGTAATTATAGTATCATTACTACATAACACATATAGTTGAATAAATTCTGTCTAATTTATTAAACGGGTTGTTATTGTTTTTAATCATAATAATATTATATATATACTGTATATGTATATATGTATATGAAAAACATACACCACAACCACAGTTCTCTTTTCCACAAAAACTACATTTATAACAATAATCAAGAAAAGGGAATTGATGAAAATGAACAGACACGTAGTTTAACAGATAATGTTATACACGGTTCATGTAGTTCACAATATATCACTTAAAGTCTATACAGTTCTCACCAGTAGAGAAGACAGAGAAAAATCAGGAAGAGACTCAACGTGACTGAAAATCCCGTGCCTTCCATGTCGTGCATTTTCTTCAACTTCCTCCAAGATGTGAACAATATTGACAGCCTTTCACTGACGAAATGAGAAGAGAGATCTAGTCAATATAATATTAATGATTTGTTTCACAGTGCTTACTTGAACCCTGCATGAATACTAGTCAATGATTCCCAGTTTATATTATTATGACTGACCAAATGGTAAAGAAAAAAGAGGGTTAACAGCTTCATGGATGTCTCTTTAAACACATCAGCAATATTTTAGAGATTCTCGTGACTACTTACCTTTGTTCGTGTCACTAGAAACACCCGGACTCTGCTATGTTGCATTGTTGCTGTTGTTACGTCAGAGAATTTTCCTGTAAAATATTATCGATGTTTCTATGTTTGTAAATAGTTTGCTGCTCTTTTCGAGTCGAGTAAATATTAGGAAAGCCTTCACTCACTCGGCAAGTGTCAACAAAACAGATGTATTTTTCTTTTGCGGTGTCAGCGGTTGTCGATGACGGACCTTAATGCGATTACCGCCACCTATTGGTGCAATTTAATATTTGATAAAAACTAGTTTTCATCGCAAACCTTTCGAATCTCTTCAGTAAATTGTTTCGTTTGTAGATAATGCATTAATTGCATATAGGTATCAGGTGGATGTAGAGTAAAATATTCGAAAGCTACCAATTTTATTATGTTCGCGGCATTTTCCACATGTCCCTTTAATGTGAAATTTAAGAGGAAGCTGAAAGTCGGTCCTTTAATTATATTCTAATGAAAACAGAGAACTGACAACGACTTCCGGAGTGCCCCTGTCCTCCTCTGGTTCCATTTACCATCCGTGTCTTTATAAATTAACAAAAGAGATGCTGATTTTCTCATTGTTTGCTCGGCTGCGCCTTCTACCTCTCGGGGACGTGTCTTGTTTTTCTTGTCTGCTCCCTGATGCTGTCTCACCTCTTTACCTTCATTACAGCTAATTAATTAGCCTCACGAGAAAAGAGTCACAGCCTCAACAGAGAAAAAGCTCCTCAGTGTTGATCTTCTGTGCTTCTGTTCACAGGTAACGCTCGGAATAATAACCAAAATATCTCTATAAAATATCCTAAAATTCTCAGTCTACGTTTTGTAACTACAAACTGTGAAACAGATTAAAAATTAAATATTAACACAACAACAATAAAACATGTCGTTTGTTTTCATCGACACAATTCACATACATATAAATAATTAATCCAACGGAAAAAGCCCAAAGGCGTCTGTTTGTTGATTGCTATACTTCAGCGGTAAAACCACGTGACATTCTGCTGTTTTTCAAAATGTCACTAGTGGGCGCCAACATACCATAGTATTTTCTGATGCTCCTAATGACTCGTCTACAAAAAGGAAACAATGCTAATTTTTTTTTAATTAAAAAAAAATGACCTAAACAATCTACCTAAACAAGGCACCGAAATTTTATTAATAATTCACACAATTTAACTCAACTTTAATGCCATACAATACATAAATGTTTACATTGATTTGGTGAAACCTACGGTTTTCGTCCATTTTGTCGGTTGACCTGCTCTACCTCACAAATGATTCCACTATGACTGAACTGAAAAGAACTACAGTCCTGACTCTATTACTTTCTGAAAATATCTGTGGTTTTCTTTTGACGCACTGATAAAATAGGCTACTTATGTTGTAAAAACATTTTGGCTACATCCATAACAAACTAAAAGTTATTTTGCAAGTGTTTATTCAGCAAGATATTGTTGCGATTTTTCTATGAGCTCTGTACAACATTCACCCTCTCTTTTTATGAACATTTATTTTAATGAAACTCGTTCTAAACCACTGTACACTTTATTTAATCCACTACCAAAGTGAACAGTGGGCAGCTCTGAGCGCCCGGGTAACAGTGAGTGGGGACGGTGCCATGCTGAGTGGACACTTGGCAGGTGGTGGATTCAAACCTGGAACCCTCCAGTCCCAAGTGTGGTACCTTAACCACTAGACCACTGCCCCAAAATGAACACATCTGGAGTGTTCTCAACATCAAGGCTTTCATCCCCCACTTAATACATGTGCATGATTACGATTGGTGCTGAAATGAAATATATATTTAAGAGATTTAGATATATTTCGGTAGACATATAATAAATTGAAATTATCTGATAATTATTGTACTTTGTAGACATTCCACAATCGTGAGCTACCACACCTTCATTTCACCAACATTGCCTGCAATGTCTTTTTTTTTTCTTCATAAAGTTAAGACGAAAATATATGGGTTATTGTTTGGGAATATTATTTATTATTTTTATTTTGGGAATTATTTGTGAATCTCTATTTAGTACAAGTCTAGCACAGGCTTTACTTTTTACCCATTTTTGTCAAAATATATTTATTATATAAATATATCCATATTGCAATCAATGCAAAAGGGTAATATTGTTTTATTTAAGAATTTTTATGTTAATGCCCATTTGGATCAGTTTGTTTGTGTAAAATGTGTCCTATTCACAGAAATAATGTCTGATCAGTTGAATTGGTTAATTATTGCAATAAAGTAGAAAAAAACATTAATACATAAATAAAAAAAAAAGTTTCATGAGATGAGTGGGACAGCAGCAGTGGTGGCCTAGTTGTTAAGGAAGCAGACTTGGGTTCAGCAAGTCTTTAGGTTCGAGTCCACTGTCAGGTCGCCTCTGAGGTGCTCAGAGCAAAGTACCGTCCCGACCCACGGAACATTCAGTGCGCTCACCACCCATGGGAAGGCTCACAGTATTGTGCAAGTAGCAAATAGAGGGAAACCATCTGACACTGTATAAAACACAACACTTTTATTTGAGTACCAGGGCAAATTTAATTAAATGTATTTGTCCAGCTTCATATACTTCAAGTATATAAGAAATTCACTTGTGCATTTTTATTCAGCTTACTGGCAAAACCTCAGATTTTAATTGATTCTTTGGGGCAATTATTCCTCCATCCCAGAAGACATCCCCAAAACCTTTAATTTAATAATCCCATTCTCTACCAACTTTTGACTTGGCTGTACAGTCACCTTCATTTCCTGTGTGAACTAAACTCTGTGTTTCTCCCTTAAGGATAGAACACAAGAGAAAAGCTGCTCTGAGGCCTGGCAGGTTTTCCAGTGAAGCTAGACCTTGGCTTGGTGACAACCTGAATCCTGGTGCAGCCGGGTCTCTGATGTGTCACGTCTGATGCTTAATGAGTGCAGGTAAAATGTTTACAGAGAGACAGAGGCGGGGGTACTAATGGAATTCCCACTACTCGGCCGTCAGAGGCAGTTATCTTCAAATACCCAGCAACATCCACCAGACAATGTGTCAAATTGTGTCTAACTGCTCCAAAAGCAAATGCAATGTTGCGTTATGCAGCTATTGGTTCCCTTATGTAGCACAGACCTGAAAAAACTATGGCTCGGGGGCCAAATGCGGCCTGTTAGGTATTTGAATCCGTCCCACCAAACTTATTAATATAATGATATTTATTTAATTAATTTGTTACACTTTTCCCTGTCTTTTCTCTGCAATACTTGCATTTACCTAATAGATAGCGCAGAACAGGCAAACGCATTATAGCCTTTAGCTACGCCTGCCGCAAAAGCAGACATTCCTGGGTTAAATTCCCGGGAGGAACTGCATGCTTGATAATTTAGGTCTCCTCTGTTGGTCGCTTTGGATAAAAGCATCTGCTATATGCGTAAATGTAAATGTTGGAATCTGGTCAACACTGCTGAAGAATTTTGTTCTATGAATTTACTTTTTATAGTTATTGTGGATCAGTGTGTCCCAGTGATTTCCCAAACTGTAACAGTAACTAAACCAGCAAAAATGAAAGTGAAATCCTAGAAAACATGATATAAGAAGATCCCCCTAAAAATCTCATGACACATCTGAGAGTCACAACCCAGTGTTTGAGATACAATACTGTTATCTTCATTCATTCATCTTCTTCTGCCTGTCCATTGCCAGGTTGCAGGTGCAGCTCACGTTGCACCATATTGTGAGCCTTCCTATGGGTTGTGAGCCCACAAGACTTGTTGTGTGGTGGCCTAGTGGCTAAGAAATCCGACTGGGGACCAGATGTTTTAAAATGTCATCTTCTATCAAGGTGGCATACTGATTTAGTAAGTTGACTTGGTCCATAGGGTTTCAGGTTTGAGTCCATCAACAGCCAGGTTACCACTGATGTCCACTGAGCATGGCACCATCCCCACTCACAGCTCCCAGGGTGCTCAAACTGTTCACTTTGGTGATGGGTTTAATACAGAGGTCATATTTTGTTGTGTGGAGTGGTGTTATTCAAGGAGGCACAATGTTCATCAAGTTATAGCTCATGAAGAAGAGAAACCCCTTGTGGATTATTTTGGTTTGCAAAATTGAAATTACATTTAAAATCACTACAATTATTGTTAATGAATAGTTTTACTGTAGGCTGGGCGTGAGGTGATTTGTCCAGGAGGATTGCTTGGATTGTCTCAGGTCCCCTGCAACGAGGCGAAAACATGCACTGTGAAAATAGGATGGTTGGATCTGCAAATACGCCCCTTTTCTTTATCATTTATTTGTATTACTTTTACACCCTATCGTTTATTATTGCCTTTCAATGAGAAAATATGAGTGTGTTGTCCCGAAAACATCAGTATTCGCTATTACCTGCAGATTCAGAATATAGATGTGGTGCTAAATATCACACTGTGTGTTGTGAAGATATGCATGGATCTGTGGAAATGTTATAGTGTGAAAATGACAAGGAAAAAAAAAATTCTACTTTATCTTGTTTCCTCTCTGTCCTTTGTGGGACCACCAATGGATTCTGATAGGGTATTTTGCTCCCTGTTCATCATCCAATCATTTGAGGGATTTCTGCCTGAACACAGGTCATCATGCTGTATCTGGAAATTAGCATTTCAATTACAGCCTGACTGCTGACAGTTGATGGCTGCAGTATACACCCTATTAACAGCCCCCTCTTTTCAACCCCTAGTTTTATATACACTAAACCACTGCATAATGGGAAAGAATGGGGGCAGAGATAATGTAGGTAATGAATAAGTATCGCCTGTAGGCTGAGAGAGGGAGAGAGACAAAGTGAGGGAGGGAGAGAAATTCCTTTAGTTTGTACCATAAATCATACTATTTTCTACCCCAAACAAAAAAAAAACACATGCCTGAGGTTGTTGAGGCCTTGAGTGGGTGTAGCAGAGCCCATATGCATATGGACATATATGAAACATCAGAAGATTTTATCAGTGAAATAAAGATTAAAAACAAATCCTCCATCTCATTTCGGTGTCTTATTTGACTCTTCTTTTACAGCCAACCCTGCCCCCTCGGTAATGAGTGCATTCTGCAGCTACAGGCGGTCCAGGAAGTGAACAGTTTGGGACTGGTCCATCTTGAGACACCTTGTTTGAGCACCTGTTAGCAATTTATAATCAGCAGAGCAGCCTCAGCAGCAGACACACCTGTTCCTGTTTACCTCATCAGCTCCCCCTGCACATCCGACCAGTGGAGTCAGAACTGAAGTGGCTGCAGTCCAAGAGCAGTGGATTTAAAAGGTAGGAAGGAAAAAAAAATATTCACTGGTGATTCTTAGCGCTTTAATAATAATCCGCTTTTCGTAAAAAATAAAGTTCCAAGGTATATGGTATAAAAATGACAAAAAACATTGGATGGATGTCGATGAAACTCACATAACAGAAAAAAAAATCAAAACATGTGACCCAGCCTATAAATGAAATAGATCCATGCATGTGTGTTTAGCTGAAATGGGGTGTGTGGACATTGCTTCAAGCCATTCTACATACAAATTATAAAAAAAAAAATATGTGTGAACTTATTATAAGAGTTTACTGTTAAGTATCAGCTGGAGAAAAGTGTCAGGAGTGATTTGTGATAGAAGAGAGTCATCTTAGGTGGAGGTTTATAGGACAGTTGTGAGACCAGCTATGATGGATGGATTAAAGACACTAGGAATAGGCAGAAGACACGAGACAGAGCTGGAAATGGAGGAGTTAAAGGTGCTGAGATTCTCTTTAGGAGAGACAAGGTTGGACAGGATCAGGAATGAGGAGATTAGAGGGACAACACAGACAGGAAGGTTTGGAGAAAAAGCTAGAAAAGACAGATTAAGATGGTTTGGACTTGTTCAGAGGAGGGACAGTGGGTATATTGTCCCTCTGTGGAAGAATGAACCTAGAGATGGAGCTACCAGCTAGGAGACAGAGAGGAGATTGATGGATGCAGTGAGGGAGGACATGGATGTAGTTTGAGGATACAGAGGACAGGGTGAGATGGAAATTGTTGACCTTCAAAACAACATCCAACAGTATGTTGATTTAGAAAATGTTTAGTACTGTATGCTGATTTGTTAAGTTAACTTTACAAATAAAAGCAATAAAGTTCTTTATTAAATTCTTTAATAGTACAAAATTTGGGAAATTATTGTGTTAAGAGGTTCAGTTTTTCTAACCGCTGATAACAAGCTGCCACTGACACTGCCTTACTTACTTTGGTGGGTCTTCTGGGAATCAAACCCTGGACTCCCTGGACCCTCTCTTTTGGAAGCAGCTGTGCTATCTGCTGCACTGTAGAACCCACAACATTAATATGAGATAATAAATACTAGTACTTCTTCTACTAGACCAGTATTGTACCAAGTTACATTCTTTTAATAATTGAGTTAAATCCACAGAGTGCGCTGTTGATACAATGACGTGGTTAATGTTGCATTAGGTTTGCAATAATAACAAAGATTCAAGATTATTCAAGATATTTGTCACATTTTGCAGGCAATAACAGTGAAATGAAGGAAGGCAGGTCTAAATAATAAAAAAAAACACATAACACTATACTTTTCCAACTGTTTTATTTATCTGGTATAAAGTTAATAGCAGTTTCTTAAAATCTCTATCAATCTCTTCCTCTATAAAACATCTGTTGTGGGATTTACCAGATGTCCCATGAATTCAATCTAAATACTTAATGATAAAAGACTAAGTTCATCCCAAAAATGTTTTCCTTGAATAAACTTGAATGAGCTTTTTTTTTTTTTTCCCCACTTTTCATATGAATACAGCGTCTGAGCCTGAGAGCAACGTTGCATTTCCCTGTTGAGACAGGATCTGTCTAGGGTTGATGCCGTGCGTCTGAATAATGCATCAGAGACGATGACCTGCTCCCTGACAAAAAGACGGACAGAAATAAAACTGATGTCAGCGCTGTCTTTCATAGTTCTAGGGGCTGTGGAGACAGGATATAGAGGGGATATTGAGGCTGCAGAGCTTCTCTGGGATCAGCAACACGTCTCAATCCAGCCGTCTCAGCCAGGGGGTGTATCTGTGTCACGCTCTCTTTCTTTTTTCATCTTTTCATAGTGACGTGACAGGCATGTGTGAGCCCCAAGGAGAGGAAAGGAGACAGAAGACGCTAGACAGAATCTAATTGTTTGTATATTTTTATTCTCAAAAATCGTACTCTCAGGGAGTTTTTGTGTAATCACTGAGGTCTGAAGTATAAGGCAGTGTTCAATACAAAAGAAAAAAACAAACAAAACGGTTTCCTATTGATTCTGTGTCATACAACACTGAACCAGAGGGAGTCTGTGGATCTGAATTTGAGAACTATAGGATTATCATAAAATATGGAGAACTATCTATAAAATATTATTATAAATTCAACTTTCACATCAAGATGGGGCCGCAAAATATCATCCCATGGGCCGCAAATGGGCCATGGGCCGTGAGTTTGAGACCCCTTTCTTAGATGGATAGTAATGTCTTATCTGTTACCAAGTTGCACAGGCAGCAGTCAGCAATCTTGTTGTAAAAAGTCAACTTCCATCAAGGGGGCAATGGTGGCATACTGAGTCAGGAAGTTGACTTGGGTCCAGAGGGTTTCAGGTTTGAGTCCATTAACTACCAGGTCACCACTAAGGTCCACTGACCATAGCAACACCCCCACACACTGTTCACTTTGGTGATGTGTTAAATACAGAGGTGACTTTTTGTTGTGTGCATAACAGTGACAATACGTTTCTTTTCCTTCCTTTAATCAGATTACTGTATGATTTGACCATTTTTACAGCAATAGTGTGATTGTGACTCATCCTCTTAAACAGGCCTCGAAACATTCCACTGTACGCCACGGACGTAAGGTGATTGTCAAGTGTTTGCTGAGAAAAAGGTGGAGACCACCAATCTTCAGTGTGGGGACGTATGTGTGCAGCAGTGATCAGGATGACATAAAGGTAAAAAAAAGTTTGGATTTTATGTTTGTTCTTATTTTACCAGTGCTATTTCTCAAAATGTGTTCCTCCTTTGCCAGACCGTGCAGTGGTTTTCAACCTCATATGGGTCCAACTAAAATGTCAGATAAAGCCGGATAAAAACAAATTTTTCAACTAAATATTTTCCATTTAGTCTTTGTTTTCACAACAGTAGAACAAACATGATCCATAAAAATCTCTGGGGCTCCAGAAATTATAACTAACCAGGACTTTTTTTTTTTTTTTTTAACTGTTCTGCACCACACTGTTTTTCACCCTTAATGTCAGATTGAACGTATTTAACATGAAGAAATCTAGACTGAAACAACTGATGCTTTGAATCCTTATGGATTCAAGTCATAACCACAAACTTGTAAAGCATGAACTAAAATATGTCCCTAAAGCTTGAATTAACTTCACTCAATTTAAATGAATTAAACACAATGACATAATTTTCCGGCTTTAGGATTTTAATAAACTTCCTCACACAGAATCATTTATATTAAGACTTATATTAAGAAAGTGATGCTTTCAGCCAGAATTCTGGAGAGTGTGTAGACAAAATGAAAAACAATCAACTCTTAGAAGGTGGAGACTAAAAAGCTGGATGAATGGATTGATGGATAATTCTGTTTCTCCTTCATTGGGAATATTTAACATTGGAGTGGGATCTGGCACAATGGGACGGATGGGAACTTGACTCCTTATCTGTGTCTGATTCTGATCAACAATTTACTGTCCAAGAAAAATGACGTATTGTATCAGGAAACAGATGAACTGAAATATAATTAGACTTAAGAATAATGTGAACCTTCAGACTGTCTAGTTTCTCAGTTAAACTCAAACAAAGGAAGAAATCATTTTTTTTCTTCCCACGGATTATACAACTCGAAGTATCATCGCTGTAATTCGCACATTAACATGTCTATTTTATGATGTCATTAATTAATCACAGCAGCTCATTTCAATACAAAGCGCTGCTTCAGACTTTTACCTTTTACTTTCTTTGAGCTAAAGGACTGTATTTACGACACGAGTTGGAGGAGCAGACCACTCTCACAGACAGTCTGCCCTGAACGCAGAGGATTATCAGTGAAGCAGCTCTAATGACACATGGACAACAGCTACACAGTCACAGACAATTAGGAGACCACAGACCATACTGAGGGAACGTATTGTCAGATGATTTAAGAGTCAGACTCAAGCTTTGAGAACCCAGCGACACCAAAATCGACTCCTGCTTCCAACTTGAGGCACAGCTGCCAGCAGGGAAACTGGAGAAGTAGGATTAGACGTGTGAGGTTGCCACAGCACTTTCCATGTTATATTTCATCCTATTGATCTACATTGTGTTTCTATGGTCTGCTCGGAGTACTCTGCTCGCCTCAGTATCCTTGGACATGATGGTTCTGAGCCTCGTGTCACTCAAGGTGTCTGTGCCGACAGCAGGTGAATGGAAATGTAACATGTAACCTGATTGAAGAAGCATCTTCAAACATATGCTGCGAGTGTGTTAGTAAATGGATGAGCAGAGTGCGGCGTAAAGTGCTTTCTGAGTGGTCATGAAGGCCATGAAAAGTGAAATGAGTGCAGCCCACTTACCCACTCCTGCAACAGACGCTACAGGAATCCTGACTTATTACTGACAGTGGTTTCTGTGGCTGAATTTTAATGAACCTCATTCATTTATTCATCTTCATCCTCTTCTGTGTTATTGGATCTCAGGGGCAGCGGTTTCCACAACTGCCACCCAAATCACACTGCACCGCATTGTGAACTTTTATGCAAATGGTGAGCACACTGGGTTTGATTTCCCTGTGTTTGCTTTGTTTATTAAGAACAGAAATTTGTAGAATTGCATTCTTAATAAAGCTTTGACTGTGAAAATCAGGCACACAGCTGGGTACAAGGAGAATACATAAATTGCAACACATTTGATTTTTTTCAAAAACAAGTAGGTGAATTAATTTAAAAGGGAGATAGAACTGTGTTGTTTCTTAAAGACTTGGTAGCAACCCTCAGGTTGGTCCAAAGAGATTTCTTTTTCATCTTGCATCATGTTTTTCTGGTCATTTTTGCTGGTTCAATGATTATTTTCCATTGTGTAAAGCATTAGCGACACTAACTGTTCGGCTAACACAGTTAATTATCCTCAATCATGTTGATTAACGGTCAGTGATAAAATGAAATGATGTCGATTGACTTGGGTAGTGAAGTTTGTGCTGGCCTGTTGGTAAAAGTTGTCTTAAATCTGTCAGTGCTTGCACATCTTGTCCTGTAGCACCTACTAGAGGACAGTGGTCATGTTGACTTTATCAGTCTCTTAGAGTATTGTCCAAGGCAGTACTGTGCCCCTGATTGGGCGCAGTAACCATGGACCACATGGTGGTGTGGGAGGCTTCCAATGGCACACTGGACAGTGGTTCACCACTGCTGTGATGCTTGATATATCAGACCACCAGTCACTAGGTGGCAGCAACTATTCACTGGTTTACACAAATGAAATATACTTTTTTTTTTACACATTTTTTTTCAGAATCAAAAGTCACAAACCTTTGTTACGAAAGTTAATAGATGTTGTTAATAAATAATTGACCGTTACGTTCCTATAAGTATAAGGGATGTTTAAATTATGAGTAAAACTTATGTTTTGAACACCAAAAAACAGTAATAGAGTCAACAAAAATGTCATTGAACTTCTCGGAAACATAATGTAAGAAAAACCTGTCTTTTGACCCACCGAAGGGCTGCAACCCAGGCTTTGGGAAACAATGGGGGAATGAGAGAAAATAGTTGAGAACCACTTGACTAATTTTGCTTGGATACTTCATAGAAACCTGGAAACCCTCTGTTGATATAACACATTTTCCTTGTATCTTGTGTTTAACACAGTCAGAAATCAACAGTAAATTTAGCTAAAGAACAGACATTTTAGAGATTTTAAACAGTCATGATTTCCGTCAGGACAGGCCTTTGTCATGTCCCCTTCAGCTGGACAGCATTGGTAAGAGTTGGATAAATATAGAAATATGCACTGGTTAGTCAGAGTCTAAAGAATCACCTTTAGATTCATGCTGTAGTTTTTTAATCCACAGAATTCTGCCTAGAAATCACAGACGATCCTTCTGTTCCCCCTGTCTGAGCAGCTGGCATAGAAAAAAAAAACCTAATCAGACATTGTGTATTTTTAGGCTGGTAATTTAAGGAGTAATCAAAAACATGTGTGTTCTGCAGTTTGTTTTTTTTTACTCTAATGCGATTGGATGTCTTGAAGTTAAATTGCAACAACCTTGTGTTGGCTAGGTAAAAGGACATGACAGATGTTTGGAGTTGTTAAGGATCAGCTGCGTTTGCCCCGGACACACACACTCAGACACACAGCAGAAACCTAAAGTAACCAAATCAATTAAAATCCCATTAAAGTCAGCACCATTATTGAGGTCATTACTAAGGGGGAGAGACGACTGATGATGGTGGATCAAACGAGATCTAATTAATTCATTTATTCATTAAGACAGCTCTCATGAAAGCACAGTTGGGTTGAGACAGACAGACAGACAGACAGTCAGACAGACAGACAGAGAGACAGAGAGAGAGAGGGGGGGGAGAGAGAGTTCGGCCTTCCTGCAGAAACATCAAAACTTGACATAAGACGGAAAATATGAATATGAAATGTGAACACAACATCAAAGAGGAGTTATTGCTGCTGTAGAGTATTGGACACTTTTCAAAGAAGCCCAAAAGACGTTGACACGTGCTACACACACACACACTCATGCAGACGTAGACAAGTGTAGAGAAAGGACGAGCGAGACAAAAAGATGGAGACCTTCACAGTCTGGTTCCTTCACTACAGAAGACCTCAGATTAGGTGCATCACACATCGAACAGAGTATTGATCCTCACCTTGTTGGTTCTAAGGATGAAGGATTTTACTTTGTTTCTTCCTTAACCGGAATATTATGGAGCACAAGCAGAGGTTCTGCATCCTTTGTGTTTATTGCATTTTTTTGTTTTTTTTTTTTTGCTGTGAAAATATCCATCACGGCTGTGTCAATTCTAAATTCCTCATTATCTGGTCTCTGCAACATGAGCTGACTAACGGTATGTGCTATCAAATATGAGATGAGACGCCTGCACACGGATTTTTGTTCATTACAAAATGACTTTTACCGCAGTCTACTATAAAAATAACATTCCAGAACGTCAAGCACACCGTGATCCAAGTCTAAGGCCGACTGGTGTCTTAAGTGCAGCTGGGCGGGGATTGGACATAGGGTCAGGATCTGTGGCAGACCAGAAAGGTTAGATGAAGAGGAACAGGCGAGCTGATGGGATGTGACAGCAGCAGTGCCCTCCTCTGATGTTCTCTGGTGTCCCAAATGAAAATCCATACGCTGGGACAATGACACTGGAACTGGACGGACTAGATACTCGGCTGAAACCGAAATGATCGGACCGTAGCAATGCCTCAAACAATTATGTTAGTAATTAGTCCCATTGCATTCAACTAAACCTCAATGATATCAAACCACTGCAAAGTTAATAAGACATTATATAACCAATTGTCAAACACAATGGTAAAATCAACTGTTAAAATCCCGTACAAAAAACAACGGATTAGCCCACCAATCACTTATCAAAGAGGCAGCAGTCTCCACGACTGCCACCCAAATCACACTGCACCACACCGTGCCTTCCTGCAACTGGTGACCCCACTGGAAAAGTCTACCTATTGTTATAGCTACAACATTATAAATAGTATTTGGAGCAGATCTCCAAAAACGCCAAAAGCAGGGTGTCTGTCCCTCAACTGGCACAGAGAGACAAGTTATTTTTGTCTGCACTCTGCTGTCTCTTTTCTGCCCCTGTACACTTTTTTTGTCTCTTTGGGTTTGTCTCTGCGTCCATTGTTATCTGGATCATATCATCAATCTATACAAACAAAGACACCTTTTCTGTAGGTTATATAAAACACAGTTTGCTTCTGTAGCAGTAATAGGAACTGCATCCTGTTCCTGATCAGGATCCATGCTGTGATTAGTGACAGGATGTGATTCCTGCAAGCATCTACCCCCAGCAGGTAGAGACAAAGAGGATTCAAAACCATTTCCTTGAATGTCAAAACGTTAATTCGTGGCTCTTGCATAAAACATATTAGATGTGACAGAAATGACAATACAGTAGGATTTTGGAAAATATTTGATTTATGATCTTTGTAGATTGAAAAATTAATATATAATATTTATTTAAATGATTCTGTGAAGATTCTCATTCATCCAGGTCATGATGTCCAAAAAGGGTTTAGTTGTAAGCAACTGGACTTCTTCTTGGAGTTGAAAGACGTATTTTATATAAGACTTAACCAAGCAGAACACTGGCAATACTTAGCCAAAGTAAAATAAAATTCAATGTATCAATGTCAATTTAATTTTTTCTGTGCATTGCACATCATTTGCAGGTTTTTAGACTATTTGGAGACTTCCCAGGGGAGACCCAGAGTGTAAAACTTAAATCTCAAGCGCTGAAAAAAAGTCATGTTTGTGTCCCAAAGTGATATGATTCGGCTAAGGGAAACTGAAATGTG
Source organism: Paraplagusia blochii (assembly GCA_016785265.1). NCBI lineage: Eukaryota > Metazoa > Chordata > Actinopteri > Pleuronectiformes > Cynoglossidae > Paraplagusia > Paraplagusia blochii. The sequence goes on from JAFBJS010004411.1 coordinate 169,854, forward strand.
TCAGCAGTCATTTGACATGTGTCAATATACTGTAGTGTGAATAAACATGAGCTCTCAGACTGTGACCTTTCCTGTAGGAACTATTTATGCACAGTATGAAGCTCTCTCCCTCCCTCTCTCCCACACACGCACATAGAGAGAGTTTGCAGCTGAATGTGAAAAGTAGTTGGCTTGATAGTAAACAGAAGTACGGTAAAGCACACTCTGTCCACGAACTACTTGAGTATGATTAATGACCGAGATGAGAGGAGGAAGCAATGGAGCGCAGAGCAAGCCCCGGGTCAGTGTGCATGAGGGAGGTATGTGCGGAGGGAAGGGGTGAGGGAAGAGATGTATGAAGGGAGGCATGAAGGAGGAGACGGGAAACATTAGGTTGGTACAGAAGTTTGTTTTTGGACCATTGAGTCTTGCTGTCCTTGGCCTCTCGCTGCGTCTGTGTAGCCTGAGACCAACAGTGGAAAGGGTTGCCATGGTGACATCCCACTAGAATGGTAATTACAATTAATATCCCGTGTAAATGACCACCTCTCTCTCATTTCCCCCTGCATCTCTTGGGTAATTATAGACTTAAGCTCTGCTCACCCAGGCCCTGTGGCTGGCCTCTCTCTGTTTTACAGCCAGGATATCCAACAGTGATTGGAAGCTAAAGCAATGATCGGAGTCATAAATGTTATCTGATATCATCGCAGCCGCAGGCTTCACCATCAATGTTGAACATCAGACTTGGACAAAAATCGTGATGCCAACCTTCAGGCAGGAATTGAAGTTTGATGAGGAAGTGCTGCATTATACTCTATCTACACACAACTGCCATTACTTTAACTATTTAGTTGGCAAGAATATCCAGATTCTATTTGCCTTCTCAGCCACTTACAGGGTTTTCAGGTTGCGACAAAAACCATCACTAAAAACAGTAAAATGTTTATTGGAGCTACAAGAACACAAATCTTCACTCTCATGTTTAAAGTCCATACCCTCCAATAGGGTCATAGCCCAAGTACTGGTCAAGGACCAGGTTATGTCAAATTATTTGAATCCCTATCTGCAATGGGGGGTTAAATTTGGGCCACGCCATGATCAGGAAGATGGAGGATTTGAGGGTAAATGTCATGTATTCTTTACGCTATCTATTGGGGAACTGCAGGCATTGCAGGGACATGGCAGTTGTATAATGATACTATTATTTGTGGCATAATTTTGACAAGTTGGCAGGCTGGAATAGAAATCCAAATCTTGTCCTTAGGTCGTTGTTTGCCCAGGTCAAATCAAAACTTTCAATAGCTGCATGACACAGTGGAGCATTCAAAAACTGTTTGAACGTTACCTGTGTTTTTCAACCTACAGCTATGATCTTTTGCATATTTAATAAGAAAAATGTCAATAGAAGTGCTACGCAAATCAGCAGTGCACCTTATGTGTGGATTCTAATCTCAAACACTGCTCAAAAATCTGTTAAAATGTATAAGTTTGATTTTCTTAAGCAGAAAAGTTGCATATTACGGCTACTGTTGTCAGGGGGCCTTGTGGAATAATACTGTGCTTTGTAATAGTGATGAGTACTGAGTATACTACGAGTTGAATATACTGTAGTTTCACCATTGTCTCTCTTTTTGTGTCTTGCCTAATGCACTAATCTAATGTTCCACTTGTATGTATGACAAATGACTGAAAATAGATTCAAAGTGCAGCTCATGGTCTGGCATGAGTTTCATTGCATTCACAGTTGACTTGGTGTCAAACCCGGGCCTGTTTAGTTGATCACACTCTAATGTGCTTGCAGGACTTGAAGAAAGACTCACATTGATGTCTCATTAAACAGTTCTGTCTGCCTTTTTCTAGTTTGATCTGCTTGTACACTTAGCAAATCACTAATGTTAATTGTAACACACACAGTGGAAAGGAAATTATGTTTTTTTTTTCAACATCTCAAATCATGACCTCTGATAAACAAACTAATTCCCAGCACTTCCACGCAAAAAATAATCTAGGTCCAGAATTGTCTGTAAGATGCAACAGGGGGGTTAGGATATAATACTAGGAATATTAGGAATACTGTCTGCAGAGAAAAGTTGGACTTGGACAGTAAATGTAAAATACTAACCCAGGAAGCTGCACATTAAATAGGGCACAGTCAAGCAGCGGTCCATGAGGAAGCACAGCTGGTGTGGAAGTAAATAAACATGACAATATCATCATAATCAGGATGTGGTTGTGGCCAGGAATACAACAATGGCACTATGAAAATAAAGAGCTGCAGGGTGTGTGGATGTAACAGTGATGGAGGAGAGGAGAGGAAGCAGAGTGAGAAGAGACAAGGTCAAGAATGTGTGAAGGGAATGTGGAGTGGTCAGAAAAGCCGAGATTGGTGGAGAGATGCAAAGATGGAGTATTATCTCTTTCATCCGGAGGATTAGACGAGGATTTCAGGACATGTTTTTCCTTACATCCAAATCACATGAAGGAATCAGATATCTGCAAAATAAACCATCCATCCTGTCCCCTCATCCACCTGCCAGTTACACCTCCACTGGCCCTTGACAGTCCTAACCTCCAGTGAGGATTGTTGGGGTCATTATTGCATTCCTGGGCTGCAGCACTCCAGGTGGATAAATCATGGTGTCAGTAGATGAAGGGATCAGAGAATGGGATGGTGCTTTATTCCTGTTCTGTCCAGTGACGCCCATGACTATTGTTATTTTCTTGATACTTAGTTAAAACAAGAACCCAAGGAAAACAAAATACAGAATGAATTACTGTCAATGAAGGTTCACAGTCAACCATGTCATGGTCTATCTACCCATCCATCCATTCATCCATCCATCCATTCATCCATTCATTTATCTATCCATACATTCATCCATCTGTCCATCCACCCATCTATCTGTCCATCGACCCATCCATCTGTCCGTCCGTTCGTCTGTCCATCCATCTATCCATGCATCCATCCATCCATCCATCCATCCATTTACCCATCCATCCATTCATTTATCTATCTATCCATCCATGCATTCATCCATTCATCCGTCCATCCATCCATCCATCCATCCATCCATCCATCCATCCATGCATTCAACTACCATCCATCTACCCAGCCATCCATCCATATGTCCATCTACCCATCTTTGTACCCATCTTTCTGCCTATCCATCCATTCATCCATCGAACCATCCAGCCATCTACCCATCTATCCATATATTCATCCATCCATCCATCCATCCATCCATCCAGCCATCTAGCTATCTATCTATCTGTCAAAAATAAAGGAAAAAGAGTAAAACTAAAATAAGAATGAACTTATTTAAGCTGGATAGATAAATCATTCATAAAGGTGGCTGACCAGAAAGTTTTTTTTACTAATAGTATATTTTTCTAATACAAATTCCTATTTTTCTTCAATAGAAATCGAACACAGAAATGTCAAAAGACTTAGAGAGCACGTGTGTATTCATACACTGAGGTGTGTCTTTAGTTGCTGTGTTGAATCATTAATCATAGCAAATACATGTGCTATTACTATGAATGATTTCTGCAAAATACAGTAAAGACTCTTCATAATATGACACTGTTGTGCGTGATACAGAACAGAGTGGTATTTATTGTGGACATGGCACTGCGGGACATTTGTTTACCAGGCATAACTCTGGAGACATGGGTCAATTCATTCTGATTAAGACTGAACACATTGATATAAATGTTTCAGCCTGGTTCTCTCCTCGTGCAAACAGGACACACGGATCAATGAGAGTGGGTGTGGTCAATAGGCTGTACGGAGAAGGTTTTTTTGATTTATTATTTCCTTCCAGGTCACAGACAACTGTAATGCTACGTACATAATTGACCCACAGAGTCCAGATCGAACGGCAAAAGTTCTTAGCGACGTCTGAAAAATTCCTCTTGAAACTCCATGATTTGATTACCATTTTTCAAAATAAAAAAAGGAAGAAAGATCAGATTGACAGCTCGGAAAAGCCTTTAAATGCAAACTGCAGCTCACTCTGTCGACTCCAGTCATTCACGTTTCCATTCCCCGACTCTGTATTCATGGAGGGTTTCTCCAGGGAGTACAGTTGGCCACTGTGAGTGTCACATGCTGCGGGAAAACAGTTTTGTGGTCAGTAGTCAGCAACCACAATTGACTCAAACCAAGTATTTGTTCAGAACACAGTTAGCAGCTGTGCCTTTTTTTTCTATAGTTATTACTGCAGTGTAATCAATGAAGGCTGATTTTGTAGGCATAACATATGCTAGATAATTATTTAAAAATATTTTTTATACTGTCTGAAGAATTAAACAGTATTATAGTATTTTTTTGCTTTACTAAAAAAAAAAAAAAATCAACACAGAATGACAATATGTTGTTTTAAGATAGAGTCCAGTCTGCTTTAATGGCGATGCCACATTGAGGAATATGAATGCCAATTACTGTATTAATTTAGATCAGACTTTATTGATCGCCCACAGGGGAAATGACAGTACTGCAGCAACACACAGGACAGAACAGTACAGGCAGGAAAAACAACAATATAAAACATAAAAAAAAATACAGAGTGAAAATAGGAAAGTCTATAACACAATAACATGAAATGAGTTGTTATTTGTAATGGAAATTTTACATCTTCCTCCTCCGCCTTTTTTGACTCCCTCTTGTTTGTATAATGACAACAGGGAATATTGAAGGAACCACAGTTAGTCATCTAAACACTGCCTTCCAAGGTTTGGTGATATATTTTTACAAACACAGCATGAGTACAACTAGGGAACAGAAAATTATCCACAAAACATAAAAATAAATAATTTTCAGTTGTAGCTGTGTGATGCCATTCTGTGTGTTTAAAACGTGCTTATGTTAATTTTAGTTAGAAAAAAAATTCTAATCTACCCAACTGTCTCATTTCAATACCGCCGTTAAAACAATTCTGAGGTTTTCAGTAGACAAAAAAAAAAACATACACCAATAAATACAGACCACATGTTCTGTATTATTTAGTATAATCCAAACCTTCAGTTTCCAGTTCAGAAATACTTCAATTGTGAGAAGTTAAAACAGTTGGTTTCCTGCCACCACTGCAGCTAAAAGCTTAGTTCAAAGTCATTCACTTCAGGTAAAATGTCAAAGTGGGTCTTTGTCAGCCTCCTGAATGTGAGCCTGTGATTGTGTGTATTGAAAACAAAGTGCAGGAGCCGGCAGTGTTTCCACAGTGAATTGATTTTTCCTGCAGCCTGTTTCAACCCCACCGCCCCCTTCAACTCCCCCGGCCCCTCTGACATTTCCCAGACTCCGAGCAGCCCAAAGCCAATATACAGTATGATGAAAGCCAGGGTGGCCTTGAGACCCCTGAACCCTGTCTGATGTGTGTCATAGTATATCATTAGCTGTGTCTGTGACATCATGAGACGCAGGTCTGTACCAATCCCCTCACTCTGCTCTCTAAAAACATCTAAATACCTATTTTATTTTTATGGATCCATCAGAATTTTGGAACTGTTTCATAAATCAAAATCCTTTTTAAAAGCCTCTTGGACATCAACTATACTCTGATGCCTTAAAAGCTTAAACTAGGGGCTTCCAACTTATGGCCCGTGGACTCTTTGCAGCCCACATAACACTATTGTGTGGCCCTCACCTAAAAGTTCAATGTTATTGTGGACAACAAGATTTATGGAGGCGGGTATCAATGCAGGACAGTATAACATATACTGTGTGTATATATATCATATATCATAATGTATAGAATTAGCTATTCAGTTTATATTGATAAATATATTTAAGGTTTTCAATTTAGATCACTTCAACCTGGTCATTTGAAAAGTAGCTCACAAAGCAAAAATAGTGTGGACACATATGCTGTATAGTGTATTTTACACTGTATCACGTCGTTTAAGTATTAAATGCACTATTATCAAAGATTCTTTAGACATTTGCGCTATTGCACTGTATTGCGATATATATACAACATTGCTTGTACTGCCTTGTCCTCAACAGAATGATTATATTTTGATTATACTCCTGTTTACTTTGGTTATTACTATACTTAACTAGTACGGATGTGTTTGATTGTTTATAAAATGTCCATCAATTCACCTCTTATTCTTGTAAATATTGTGTTGCATTGTATTATATTTTTGTGTTGCCTTTTTGCACCGTGGGTCAGAGAGGACTTTTCATTGTGCTATATGTCCTCTATGGTATATTTGACAACAAAGTTGACCTTGGATGCATACGAGTATGGAGACTTTCCTGAGTTGCAGTATTCTCAGTTTTCTCACTCATGGGGACCTTTTGTATTGAACATTGATAGCTTGCCACCTTTTAGTAATGCCTGTTGCATTACTACTTATTATGTACATTTATATTTTTTATACACTGTTGCTTACATTGGACTGCATATGTTGCAACAATGTCTTGAGTTATTGTTACGTCATGGCTTACAAGCTTTGTGGTGAATACTGTGTACTCTGGTTGCCAAGCAACGGCATTTCGTTGCCAGACTCACCGTTGTGTTTCTGTGCAATGACCATAAAGTTAGTCTTAGTCTAAGTCTAGTGATACGACAGTGGCCCTCAACTTACGGATATTTATCTGTTCGTCCAGCACATAGTTCTCATTCGCACTGTAAGGGGTATCAAAACTGTCAGTCATGATTCCGACGTCCGAGCTCACACAGACTCCTGCAGACACTGGCCTCTATCTACACAAATTATGAATCAAAGCTCAGTTACTGGGAAGAACTGACAGTTCTCAGCCAGCTCACATTACTGTTACATGTTATTCTTTCTGCCCTGTTGTACACAAGGGTGGGAGGGTTCACAGAAGGCTACTCCTGGTCCACTGAATAATGTGTCTTTACTAGCTGTTATACATCATATCTTCTCTGGACCATGCAAGGGGTTTAACATTAAAGTTTATATCCTTTAGATGCAGAGGCCACATACAGTACCAATCTGCCATTTCAAGGCTCCATATCTGTTTAGTTGAAATAAAAACCTATATTTGATGACAGCGGCAGTTGAGCAAAGATGCAGAGAACTGTTCTGTCAGTAAAAGGAAAATGAAAGTACATACTTCAGCGAGGGATTATGCTCAGTGAAGGCGGTAGTCATTTCTTTTGGCATATATCCCCGAACTCAGTCATGCTTCACTGGGTCCCGGTATAAAATCCAGCTATGGCAAACCCAATTTTCTGCACTTATTCTTCCCAACAACGCTTCGGTTCTTATTCCCTCTATTCAGCACCGGCAGAGTGTGGAGGGAGGGGAGGGAAGTGAGCAGGTCTGCCTGCTTTGATGTTTTCTCAAGGAAGAAATGTGCCTTTCACCAGCTCACCCTCTTATCAGCCTACGACTTATCCAGCAAAGCATTTAGAGTGTGGCGCTTTAATACAGATGTCCCCACTGGGGGGTGGTGAGGTGGGGTGCCACTCATGATATACTCTGATACACCGAGAGTAGACTTTGTCCACGCACTTCAGTCACATGCTGTCTGTGGGTTTGGTGACATGCTTAAAATTATTTGTAATTTTTTCCCTCTAGTCCGCAGTGGTGGCCTAGTGGTTAAGGACGCTGACTTATGTTCACAAGGCTTCAGGTTTGAACCCGCCAGCTGCCAGGTGCACTGTCCTGACCCACACTTCTTGTGGGCTCATGCTGAGATTATCTTTAGGAGAGACAAGGATGGACAGAATCAGGAATGAGGTGATTTGAGGGACAATGCAGACAGGAAGGTTTGGAGAAAAAGCTACAGGTTGAGATGGTTTGGACATGTTCAGAGGAGGCACAGTGGATATATAGGTAGAAGAATGATCTTAGAGATGGAGCTAGCAGGTAGGAGACAAAGAGGAGATTGATGGATGCACTGAGGGAGGACATGGAGGTAGTTGGAGTCAGAGTAGAAGATACAGAGGACACGGGAGATGGAAAATGTTGATTCACTGTTGCAACCCCTGAAAAAGAGACAAGCTGAAGGAAAAAGAAGATTCTTTCTTCACAATAATGCAGCTTGATACTGAGATATAGTATTTAAAAATATATATTTCAGACACTGATCTAAGAATCCTTGTAAATCCCCAGTTTAGAGACTGTAAATCATACAATTCTGTGCAGCACAGTGCTTCATCAGGGCTTAATGGCATAACAACCGTAAGGATCAGACAGTCAAGGAGGCTCCCATGCTTCTCCAATCAACGTGTCTTTCTTGGAGACCCTTTAAAGTCCATTGGGGAGCTCTGATTTATTTTACATGATCCAGTGTCACTGAGCCAAAGAGACACCATTAACAAAAGTGATCCTGTGTCTGTATGAAGCAACTTCACTCACTGTCCCTCACTGTGGACTGTATTGATTTGGTATTTGTCACATTACACTGAGGAGAAAGGATGCAAACTGCCGCAGCTTTATAACAACTGGGCAGATTCATTTGACCTGCTCTCAGTATAGATGTTGTAACCTGATGAGACTTTCTGCCTTTGGTACTTGCATGATATTAATACAGTTATAATAGAGCATTACCAAAGAAGTGGCAGGCAGTTACTGACTCATCCCAACCAGTTACACATTTAAACAGTTAAACATTCTGAGACTGCTAATAACAGTGTTTCTGAACAGTACTGAGGATATTTCATTGTTGAGAAAGTGCCATCGGAATATTTAGTATTACTTAAGTGTACAACAACACTGTGAACAACAAAAAGCAACAAAACATGACGCACGATGACCCAAAATAAATCTCTATGCGACCCACTTGATGGTCACGGCCCTGTCTTGGGGAACAATGGCTAATGATATGGAACACTACCACGGTTTTACAGCAGCAAGAAAGGCACTGTTGCAAACCACCCCAAAATGTTATCACTGTGTTAGCATAGGTCAACCTCACATTTACCATTTGGCCAGTAAGTAAGCCAATAAGTTTATGGCTGAATTTAATAGCGATTTTGGTTATTTAAATATATTTTTTCTTTATTTTGCAGCAAATATTAGCGGATAATCTCAAGTTTCCACCTATGTGTCCGTCAAACCGATTTCCTGGTCAGACATTTAAAGTGTTCAGTTGATGACATGTACTGGATCATACTGTACTACCTTTTTATTTCCCAAAATTTGACGTTATTTAAAGTGTTAAGTGCTGAAATAAGAAACAGGAGATGGTATTCCAGTGCACTTGACATCTGCAGAGCCATTAATGGCAATAAAGGTATGTTGGAAAGAGTCAGTTGGTCAAAAAGTAGCAGCAAACAGGCATCCAGGCAGCCTTTCAGAGCCTCCCAGCAGACAACCGTGCAGTCAATAAGTCTGCTGACTGGCCGACCAATACAAACCCAGTCCCTCATTGTGTTAGCCGCCAGCCAGTAACTCAAGGTCAGCCAGCAAACCAGCCTGGAAGAGCAAGAAGGTTTAAATTTAATGATCCCACGTGCTCTCCTCCCAGACTGTTGCTCTCAAATATATATGATGTCTGACCTCTGCACAGTGTGTGTGTGTGTGTGTGTGTGTGTGTGTGTGGTGTGGGATTATAAATATATATGTGCATCATGGTATCAGGTAGCTTTGGGATACAATCATAAGCATCACACCGGTATGGAAAACCTCTGATAACCACACCTGGGAATCTGCCTGATATATAATATAAAATGCAGGATTATTTCATGTTAAATGACATGAATATTTATAAAGGCTTAAGTAATGCTGATCTAAAATGGATAAATGCACGTCTGCGTGACGTTATGCAAATTAACAACTAATTACCGCAGAAACTGAATTCATTTTCCAGCGGGAATCGTTCCCACCATCCATCACTAGAGGTCAGTGCTGAGTCAGGCTGGCGGCCCGTCGACGGAAACCGGACTACAAATAGTTTGAAAATAACTCACATGTCTATCATCGTAAACGGTTAAATTGACGTTAAAATAACTTAATAATAATTGTTACTGGTCCTTAATGTTAAAGTATTTATTATTTATATTTGTAAACGGATGGGAACCGGTACTCCATGTTTTTTTTTTTTTAAAGAAACACTTCGTGGCCAGCACAGGGAGGAGAGACAAGAGAGGGCTCCATCGGCCCCTCGACTGAATAGACTCCAACTCACAAAGGACCACTTGTCTGCTAAGGTGCTTAGAAAGCGCTCAGGTCGTTGATATGCAAGGCGACGGGGCAGCCCACAGCTCTGCTGCTTTAAAGTTAATTAAGCTGCAGACCCAGTTGGCAGGATGCCCCCCGTCTCTGCCTTGTACCGTTCAGACGCATTCCTACAGACTTGAACTGAACCCCACAAACACCTCTCCCACTATTCACAGGAGCTGTGTCCCAACAGTCCAAAATAGCTTCACCCGGAATATGGTCATATTCTGTATTTGCTTTTAAAGTATCACCGTTTCCCGCTCCTACCTCCAAATGGGTCAACAACCTTTTAAACGGATTCTGTAAATAATTGCACTCAGTTCCGGGATGGGCACCACGTCAATGAAATGTGTTTGTCACGTCCCCTCTTTGACCCTGATAACACAAACGTACACACATGGGAACAATGTTTTTCGGCACTTCTCTTAACCCTAAAGTGAAACCTCATTCTAACCCTAGTCCTCACCCCTAACATTAGTGTGTTCTCAAATATGTCCCCAAATATACAGTATAAGCCCTCGCTTCAATGCAGTTCTCCTTCAACTCCAATAGTACATAACGGATGTTTTTATTCAATTATTTCCATTTTTAGCTTAATTAATTAATAAATAATAAATATAATAAATTGGTTTTGTATAGCACCTTTTAAAAACTGTGTTTTTTTTATATTTTTTAAATAAAGTAGCATTAATTATTGATTCATCCAGACTTGGGTCCTAAGGTGTCCAGGTTCAATTCCATCTGCTGCCATTCCATGATTTCCTGAAGGATTCTCCCAGGGGTTTAATAAAGTTCTATCTATCTATCAATGTTACCACTGAGGTGCACTGAACTTGGCACCTTCCCCCATTCACTGCTCCCCAGGCACTCAAGACTGCCCACTGGTCAATTTTTAATGCGGATTAATGTTTGAAACGAAAAATAAAACCAGAGTTCAGTTCTTAAAAACCTCAACTCTCTTTGTTTATCAGTCAGCCAATCAGGTTGAATTGTCGGGTTGAAAAGAAAAGGACAAGGACAGGACAGGAATTGATGAAAATGACAATTATAATTAAAGAGGAGGCAACAATTTGACATTGTTGTTGTCAGAATGAGAAGAACTGAATTTGAGTCTAAGTCTTCATGTTATAATGGAAGAACATCCATTTTAACATAAAAACTAGCCCTACATTTCATTTATTGTTCACTGTTCACTTTAGTGATTACATGCATTTGGTTGATGTGGTGTGGTGGTGTCACAATCTTCTTTCCTTCATGTATCTATGGCCAGGTCGAAGGTGCAGCATTCTCCACAACTACCACCATATCACACTGCACCATACCGTGAGCCTTCCTGTGGGTGGTGAGCCCACTGGAAATAATGTGGGTTTTGCACCTCAGTGGCAACCTGACAGCTGGTGGATTCAAACCTACAACCCCCTGTAACCAAATCCACCTCTTAAACCACTAGGCCACCACTGCCATCCCGTAAAATTGCATTTTCTATCCTAACAGAAAAGATACGTATATAAAAAAACTGATTTATTGTTATCGGCTGGTATAGCTTTGTTTGCCAGGGGGACATTGAACTCATCATTCAGCATGCTCTTCTGGTCCTCACTCTGATAGGCTCATGCATGGCAGCATCTCCCCTGGTCTTTTATTCACTTTACTCTGCACAATTATTGTTGTAAAGTTTGGCAAAAATTCACCCTAGTTTAACTCCCCACCATGTCTTCCAAACACATTTGCATGTGTGCTCCTGTGCTGCGCCCGTCTTTCTGAAATGGTCCAGATTAGTGAAATTGTCCTCAGCTGCATCCAGGCCTGCAGCTGCAGCTGCGTCGTCACTTTCACACTCTGTCTGCTGCAGCTGAACGCCTACATCTGCAGTGTCCCCAGAACGTGCATGTATGTTGAATATTAATTCATAACTAGAATGTAGTGTATTTCACATTGCTAGGCATGGCCATGCATTTATTGCTATAACCGCTCCATGTTAAATTTCCATTGTACTACTCCACTGTCATATAATTGTGTAGAAAAGGGTCATACAGTGTAGTGAGGGTCGATAACAGTGTTTATAAAAACTACGTCGCCTCTAGTGCTCAGAATTTTCCCATTCTGCAATAGGACTTGTCTTTCTCTATTGCTATAGCAGTGGACATGCACATAGATAATTGCAACAGAGCAAACAAAGAGCATGAATCCTCAAAACGGTAAGAACAGCAGCCAAATGGCCACTCAGCTGCACATTCTGTACATTTTATCCACATGCCGTAGCCATAAATACATGGAGGTCAGTCATCTGGAGGACAGTCACCCCCGCGGCCTGGAAAACCTCTAATTGTGGATTCATCACAGACAAAGTAGATCAATACGCCACTCTTCACTCTGTGCCAAACGGAAAGAGCTGGAGTTTGTTCTGTCGAAATCTTCCTCACTGGGAAAATCAGACGCTTCCTTTATTTGCCTGTTAAAGATTGTTTACCGTACGCACAGATACATATGTTCAAGAAGAGAGAAGAATTCCTGATTTCTGAACATTACAACACTCATAGTGTTTGTGTTAGTCGTCCAAGGCACACTGACACACAAGAACACCAACACACAAACACCAAAACACTGTTGCGTCTCTGTTTTGTAGTGACCTTGGTGCTCCTGTGGAGAGCTGGCTATAATCGGGTGAAGTGGTGGAAGAGGGCTGGCCATTAGAGCTGTGGGGGTTTTCACTGTGACGACCCTGTACAACTGAAGCTGGGGACACACATGGTATGAGGGTTCAAAATAGACATTATGATTTGAAAAAAAAAAACAAAAATGACAAGTTGTGTGATATATAGGGAGTACCTTACAATTTTTATGGGTGTTTGCTTTGAAGAACAAATAAAATAGTATATATTTTTTAATACTGATTAAAAATGGAACACACGAAAAAAAAAGGGAACACACACATCAGACAAGGTTTCGCCTGAAAACTTGTGGCTACAACAACTAGGCCTTCAACAAATTGAGAAAAAGCCGAAAAATACAAAACCACTCCACAATACATTGCAAAAGGTCAGAACAAGAGGAGACACATGGTGTTGCCCTATGTATCTATGTAGGATTTTCAGCAAATACACCATTCCAGTTTACACCAAACATGGCAACACACTCAGAGAATAGTTCATCCCAAAGACAAAATTCCAACGGAAAATCTGAACTGTGTGGTCTATGCAGTACAATGCAGTGAAGAACGTTAAGATTTGTATATTAAGGTGTATATTGAGACCAAACAACCACTTTGTAAATGCATGGTGCAGCACAGAAGGGCGACCACATCAGGACAGGCAGTTTCAGAACAGGTGGTTTGGGAGAGGAGTGAAGGAAGCTATCTATGCCCATCTGGAACAAGTCTGCATCCTCAATTGTCTGCTACAGACCATTCTGCCTTGAGATCCCAACGTAGGAAGTTTAACTGCTCATCAATACCAGAGCAGGGTTCTCTAGACAGGTGTGACCACGACTTCCATTCACATCTGGACATGTGAAATGAAAACTGCTCATTAACATTAGGAGCAGTTCCTGTCTCATAAAGTACTGACCAAAACAGAAAAACTTTGGTTCTTAAAATCCTCTTCTCTCTTTGATTGCGAATCAACCATTCAGAATGAATGGTCAGGTTGAAAAAATAATGGACACTTGTCAGGAATTGATGAAAATGACAATTATAAATAAAGAGGATGCAATGCTTTGAAAGTCAATTATTTTTAGAATAAAAATAATTGAGTCTGAGTCCAAATCATCAAGTTATGTGAATAACATCCAACATAACATGAAAAAAAGACATTAATTACATTTGTTGTTCTATCTGAGCTCCAAGGCACCTAATATTTTCTTTACATGTTGCTCCTCAGTAGATTCCTGCACATTCAAAAGTAAACAGCTCCCACGAAGCCATAGGCAAAGGTTACGATACTGAATATACATTAAGAAATACAGTGTTTGTTTGGCTTCAGATTGAAAGAAAGAGCCCTGTTACAGGAGGATAAAAGGATTTTCTCCCCGTTTGTTTGATGTGGGTCTTTAGCTCTCAAAGAGGACAGAGGAGGAAACAGCCTTCGTCTTTGTTGCACACGCAGTCAGACACAGATAAACATCAATCTTCTGGAATTGCAGAAAAACTAATAACAGTAAAAATGGCATTTTAAGTTGCATATCAAACATTGTGACAGTACAAAAACAAAGAAATTATAACCAGAAATCATCAGTTCCAGTAACTGTAACTGCAAAGTCTATCACATCTCAACGTGGTTCTTTATTTTCCTCCTTATTTGGAATGAAGACACAGTGATGCAGCGGTTAGCGCACTGGCCTTACACAACCAACGTAACGAGAGTTCAAGCACTACCTGACGGTTCTCTCTTTGTCTAGTCCTGGTCACCTGTTAATAGGATGCAGTTGACTGGACCCTGGATTGACCATATGTTTGAGGATAAATTTGATGGATGGATGGATGGATAGATAGATAGATAGTAAATAAATAGTTGGATACATGGGTGGATGGATACATACATACATAGAAGTAGTTAGACAAATTGGTCGGTCGGTCGGTAGATAGATAAGTAGGTAGGAAGGAAGATAGGTATGTAGGAGTATAGATTGAGGGGATAAATAGATAGGTAGGTAGGTAAGTAATATATAAATAGTTGGATACATAATTGGATAAATACATATATACAATGGCGTAGGTAGGTAGATAGGGAGATAGGTAGATATAATATAATAGTTGGATACATGAACACATACATACATTGACATATGTAGGTATGTAGGTAGGTAGAGAGGTAGGTAGGTAGGAAGATAGGTAGATTGATAGATAGGAGGATAGTTAGATAAAGAGGTGGATAGATAGGTCTAGGCTAGTAGTATATAGATAGTTTGATGTATAGATGGATAAATACATACATACATATATAGAAGTAGTTAGGCAGGTAAGGAGATCAGTAGATGGATAGAAAGGTAGATAGGTAGGTAGGTAGATAGATAGATATGTAGGGAGGTAATTAAATAGGGTTAGAGTTAAATAGCATATAAATAGTTAGATATATAGATGGATACATACATACATGCATACATAGATCTTTTTGTCCTTTGTCCTGTTCCTTGACCACCCTGAAAGATGACGACTGAATGTATTTCAGCTCAGCTCAACAGAGGTAAGAAAAAACATCCAGTAAAGAGGTAAGAACCTATAGAGATCACAACAAAGTTAGAAACAGAGATGCTCCGGTGTGGACCGGCCCAGAGTCTATTGATTTTACCATCACATCAGGATTTGCTCTGCAGAGACACAGCCACGTGTCATTAAACCCAGTGGCACTTAAATATATGCAGCATGTACATACATATATTAAAGTCCATATCCCTCTCATCTGGTTATCGTCCTCCGTTATTGCCTTTTTTTCCACGGCTGCTGTGATAAAGACAGAATATTATTCATCCGATGCAAGCATATTTCCTATATCCCGCAGATAATCCCTCCAGTTGAAAACACACTCCCAGGAAAAAAAGAAAACCTGACCGTGACACAGTATTTGAGTGGAGGCTGAGACAAAATCAAACATTATTAATTCTGGGGTATGAAACACATTCAGTCTCTTTTTCGGCTTTTTACATATTCATCATAAACCCCTAATGCAATTATCAATACTGTAATCTGTTTGATGGTCACATGGTGAAAAAACTAATTTCATGTGAGCCGTCTTTAATCAACAAATTTAATGAGGAGCATTAATATGTTGAGAGCTGGAAATCTGGTACCTGGGGGTGGTGTGTAAGTGTGTGAGTGTGTGTGTGTTCTGCAGGTGGGCTGTGGGGGCAGGTAGAGTGGGTGAAATTGCCCTTGACAGTGTCATGAGTGGGTGTTTTAATGCCCGATGAAATTTGTGCCTGACTTCAGAAGGGCTGACTGGGAATGGTGTCAATGTGTTTTACCATCAATACCTGTAAAATGGCAGACAGATTTATATTGTTTGTGTTTAAAACAAATGTTTATGCCCTTCTTAACCAACACCATTTCAAGTTGCCTAGTTTGCAGCATCACTTGTTGCTGAGCGAATTCATGAAAGTGTGTTTGTCAACATTCAAAGGATATACTTCAAATTCTGTTGAATTCACTTTCTTTTATTTGTGGTGTTTTTTTTTTTTGCCCCAATGTATAGGACAGATTCTTTTGTTGGTTCAATGTCCTGGATCACACATGTCAAACTAAGGCCCGGGGTCCAAATCTGGCCCGCAGCTTAATTATATCTAGACTGTGAAATCATATCAAATGTGTACTCGACAGTATACAGCCACATTTCTTATATATGGGGAAATATATAGTATTAGCAGTGTTATAGCATCACTGCGAGCAAACTTTTAAACACAGGGAGCAGGTCAGGAGAAAAGTTTGGGAGCATTTGTGTGAATTGAGATAAATGTCATGTAAACATAATAAATAATTTATATATATATATATATATATATACTGTGTATATATATATATATATATATATATACTGTATATATTTATATAATAGTTTAATCTGGATAAGAGTAGCAGTGGTGACCTAGTGGTTGAGGAAGAAGGACTGAGGTGCCCTGGGCCTAGCATCATTGCGACCCACATAACTTCCAAATTGCCCACCACCCACAGTGGCTCAGATTATGCTGAAGTGTGATTTGGGTGGCAGTAGTGGAGACTGCTGCCCCTGAGACCCAGTAATGGGTATGAAGATGAAGGGGAATGAATAACTTTGGACAAGTTTGGTGGGATGGATTAATATGCCAAAGGGACCACAGCTGGCCCTCGAGCCATAGTTTGCCCAGGTATGATACACATATTTGGAAAGGCTACAGAGTAAGAAACATAATGAGAAACACATGCTACTGAGATGAGTTTTAAGTGAAATTTAATGTCACAAAACTAAAGTTTTAAAGAAATCTCACATATCTGGATAGAAGGACAAACCTGCATTATTGCCATCAATTTTACAATAAACATTACTTTTGACCCACAAAGTCGTCTTATTTTTACTTTAGTTGGCCTACTGAGAAAATTAATTGGTACAGTACATACTAATTTAGCAAAAATCAAGTTACTCTGCATCAGAGTGAGGACTGTGGCTTGAGTTGAGGACCATTGTAGTTTGAAATAAATCAAAAAACTCCCCAGTCCTTGACTTCTGTAGTTAAGCCAACAGAGCCCTTGTCTGTCGACATGTTGTTTGCTCTGCAGCTTTCATACGAATCCAACGATGAGTAGGAAAAAATAAGAAAAACATGTTATTTGATGCTGGGGTACAGTGGAGGTGCCAGTGGACTTCGAGACCGATGAAGAACCATTTATTTCTGGAAACACCGCATCTGTGTTATTTCTGGACTGCAAATAAAGCCATAAGCTTCAAAACAGAACGAGCCGCCTAAAGGAGAAAAACGTCCGTTTTTCACACAATGTTTTCTTGTAAAGTTTCGTATTTCCTGCTTCTTTTTTTCCCCAAAATAACCCAAAATAGCCACACTGGACAAAAAAGACCTGGTAATAAACGATGGCGTATATCTGGAGCAGCATCATTCCCCGTCCATAATTCTAAAATCTAAAATAGCTTTTACTGTCACCATTAACCACTCCATCCCTTAATCTCGTCAAGGAGATCCATTACCATATTAATAATGAGACGCCAACCGGTCATAGATTAAGTCTGGCAATAAAGCCGCCTGCCAGGCACTCATACTGAGTCATTTTAATGACAGTGTGATAATTATAACTGCGTGTGTCAGAATTGACAGACACCGTACCTTCACTCATCACACGCACACACGTATCTGCTTTTGTCATTTACAGAAGGCATCTGTCTTATTCAGCGGCATTATAAATAGTCTGGAGTGTGGAAGCTGCTGATTCACCTGCTACTGAGGGCAGAGAAGACGTGTCAGAACAAACGGCACATTTCACCGTGTTGTTTATGGTTCAGCCCTGATTTATAATTGTTAAGCACATCTAGGGACAATGGACTAATTCAATGAGGCCACATTGTGCATTACATGAAGTTCCACCTATATTTTTAATCTCAGGAAGGATCAGGAATGAGGTGATTAGAGGGACAACAAAGACAGGAAGGTTTGGAGAAAAAGCTAGAGAAGACAGATTGAGATGGTTTGGACATGTTCAGACGTGGATGCATTGGTAGAAGAATGATTCTAGAGTTGGAGCTACCAGGTAGAAGACAAAGAGGAGATTGATGGATGCAGGGAGGGAGGACATGGAAAAAGTTGGAGTGGAAGATACAGAGAACAGGGGGAGATGGAAAATGTTAATTTGCTATGGCAACCCCTGAAAGAAGGACAAGGCGAAAGATGAAGAAACAAAACGGGCTTTTAGTAATACAGGAACAAACAGGTCTTTTAAAACTACATAACAATTAATTTTAATAATTCTTTAGAGCCTTCACTGTGGCCAAGAGTCAATGTCTCTGTCATTGGTGTGAAACTCGAGGGTTCACCTCCTGGACAACATAAAATCCAAGTTGGCTTCTAAAGCAGGGGCTAACAGTGGGCTTTTTGACTCTCGGGCCACAGTTGGTCCTGAAATTGGACACAGGGGCCGAGTCAAGGGCAGAAAAATGGATCGTTTGTTAAGATAAGATTAAATGGAAGGTAAAAGTCAGGTATAAACCTAAGATCCTACATTTCCAATACCCTTTATGGCGTCTTCTACAGAGGACACACATTAATGCATTGAACAGGCAGGAGTATAATGATAATATAAATAATTATTTATTTGGACAAGGTTGGCGGGCCACATTCAAAAGGGTGTGGCCCCCGGGCCTTAGTTTACCCATGCCTGTTCTACAGGGATCACAAATTTTACATTTTAAGGAACTTGTGAAGTGTTTTCTCTTCTTCAGTTTTCTTAGTTGCGCTGGAGGACATGCTTCATGGTCCAGATGTCCTACAAATCTTAACAACCAAACATCCAGGTCCATGTCCTTGCTCCACTAACTGCTACCAGGGCTGTAGTTAAACCAAACCTTGACTCAAACACACACAGACGGCCTTGAGGCCGATCATTGCGTCTGCACGTCTACTTTTGTCGGTGCTCTCTCTCCGTCATCTGCTGCTGCCACGAGGTCACTGTGAGGTGAAGTCACGATTATTCGACTGCGCCGTCGGTGTAAACATCACGTAGGAGTGGCCATTATAAATCTGTAAACGCCAGCTACGGAATATTAGCACAGCAAATACAATTTGCCGTTGTTTGTGAGACTGTGCAGCTATTGTGTTCAATAGATCATATTCTGTGGCTTTGACTGACACAGTTGTTGGCGTCTAAAGTGAGTGGAAGCCGCGCGGAATGGGTGAGAAATGATGTTTGTTTCCCTTGTTGCCGCGGCTCAGGCCTCTCTGTGCGTTTGTGTGTTCATGTTTGTGAGAGAAATAGGAAGAGCGAGAGACAGACAGACAGAGAGAGAGACAGACAGAGAGAGAGAGACTCGTTGTTGCCCTGAGTCAGACAGCACACATGCGCCATGCTTGACTTGGATTTGAGAAAATGAACAAACAGCTACAGTTAGGATACAAACTGGGATTTGTGTGTGACATGAAAATATCAATTGGAGACGGGGAGCTGGCGGAAGACGCAGCGCACTGAAACCTACTGTTTAAAAGATAATGACACAGACAGCTCCAGTCAGAATACATTCAGTCTAAGAAAATAAATAGACAGGCTAACTGTCTTTCTGACTCTCCCTGTAAGGCAGGGGGGGAAAAATCCTTTAGAGAGAGATGATACTTGACTGTGTCTCACGTTGATCAGAGCAGATGGTGAAAGTGTTGAACTGAAGACAGTGTCAGCAGAGACCTCTGTGTAACGTGTGGTTGAGAGCACGGCTGCACTGGAGCTACATGTGAACACAGGTGTGAGAGACATAACTGGTCAAGTCTTCATCACAGCAAAGAAACCTGACCGATGTCTTTATGTTTAAGGAGGAGGCGGACGTTTTTACAGGGATTATTTTAGTCAGAGTTTAGACAGAAATGTGTGGGAATAAAAGACTGTCTTAGTGTCCCCTGTCTATAGATAGACAGATAGATAGATGGGTGGATGGATGGACGGACGGATGGATAGACAGATAGATGGAGGGATAGACAGATAGGTGGATGGATGGACGGACGGATGGATAGACAGATAGATGGAGGGATAGACAGATAGGTGGATGGATGGACGGATGGACGGGCGAACAGACAAATGGCTAGATAGATGGATGGATGGACGGACGGACGGACGGACGGACAAACAGGTAGGTAGGTAGGTAGGTGGGCGGACGGACGGACGGACGGACAGACGGACAGACAGACCGGTCAGATCGATAGATAGATAGATAGATAGATAGATAGATAGATAGATAGATAGATAGATAGACGGACGGACGGACAAACAGGTAGGTAGGTAGGTGGGTGGATGGATGGACGGACGGACGAACAGACAGACAGACAGACAGACAAATGGATAGATAGGTAGGTAGGTAGGTGGGTGGATGGATGGACGGACGGACGAACAGACAGACAGACAGACAATGGATAGATAGGTAGGTAGGTAAGTAGGTAGGTAGGTAGGTGGGTGGACGGACAGACATACAAATGGACAGATAGGTAGGTAGGTAAGTAGGTAGGTAGGTAGGTGGGTGGACAGACAGACAGACAAATGGACAGATAGATAGATAAATAGATAGATAGATTGAACCCTGCACAAAGAGACTTTTCAAATATGTCAATGAATTTTGGGGTATTTTTGGTCATTAATAGCAGTTTTTTCCAGCTAGACCAGACCTTTTGGGTGAGTGTAAGTGTGAGTCACAGACAGTCGGGTGGAGGTGACTCTTAGAATCATTTTTATTTTGTTTTACTTCTTTATTTTTGAGTTCTGAAACTGAAACTCATAACGGAGACCATTTCACACGCATGTCTTTTATGCCTTGTCAATTTACTGACTAATTAACCCAAAGCTGTATGTTGTCTTAATGTGGGAGGAAAGTGAAGTCCCCAGAGAAATCCTACAGTACACGACACAGAAGTCCTGTAATCGAAACCCTGTGATCTCAAGGTATCGCACAAGTCTAACCGCTCTGTGTGGTTGGGAGAATTCAGACTGGATGTTGTTTCACACAGGTGTAAAACTCTAATCCCCAGTGGATCGAAATTAAAAAGTGTGACGTAGCTGCAGGAAAACAAATATTTATTGAACAGATGACAATTTGTCTCCGTCTCTGTAATGAAGAATATTTTTTTATATTGAAACAAACTTTATTTTAAATAAACATCTGGAACTACTGGAAGATTTATATTAAAGAAAGATAAAATGTATTATCTGTGGTCTACCCAGATCCTTTTTAATGTTAATCTTCCTTCCTGGACCAACAACAAAATTTTCTTTCTTCTTTATTGTCCTTTCAGCTTGTCCCTTATTTAGGAATCGTCAAAGCAGTAGAAACATTCCATTTACCCCCAGTTCTCTGTATCTTCTACTCTGACTCCAACTACCTCCATGTCCTCCCTCACTGCATCCATCAATCTCCTCTTTGTCTCC
>JAFBJS010004411.1:200776-225299 GCA_016785265.1 Paraplagusia blochii
AAACAGTTCTGAGGTCTCCAGGTTAGGATTCATTTACATTCAGTGTGGCTTAAAAAAATCTGGAAAATATTGCATTGCAGACGCTTCTTCTGCCTCTCCAGGTTGGTGCATTTGTTTTCTAAACAGACATGTGATTAAAATATTAATGATTATATCCATCCAGCTTCCATTGGGCTCACCACCTTAAGGAAGGGTTAAGGTATGGCGTGATTTGGGGATGAGAATGAGAAGGACATTGATTCCTGGCCAAAGCACCAATAAAAGTTTACAAATCAAACCATTTATTCATTTATCTTCATCCACTTAACCTTGACTGGGTTTCAGGGGCAGCAGTGTCCACAGCTGCCACAGAACCTTCCTGTGGGTGGGGAGCACACTGGAAATTAGGGTAATTAAAAAAAAGCTGCATGTGCCACATACTTTTTGCATTTTCCATGATGAGGGTCAGTTTATGCCGGTTTTATTCATGTACAAAGCAGGGTTATCATCGTTAACGAAAACTAACAAAAAAACGAAAATGATCACTGAAAAAAACTCTTCGTTAACTGAAAATAACTAAAACGATCATTAAATTAAAAAAACTATAACTAACTAAAACGAAAATGTGTCCTAACAAAACTAACTGAAATTAGAAATGAACTACCCTTCGTTTTTGTCTTTGTTCGAACCTCACAGAAAACTAAAACTAAAACTAAAACTAATTAAAACTAAACTAAAACCAACCAAACATTTTGGACAAAACTAAAACTAACTAAGACTAAATTAGTTGCTTTTACGAATAACTAAAACTAACTAAAACTAATGTGCTAAAAGGCAAAATTAACTAAAACGAAAACTACACTGAAAAATCCAAAACTATTATAACCCTGGTACATTATACTTCTTCTTCTTCAATGGTGTTTATTGGCGGTTGTGACTTGCGTCTTCCTCGACACCACCTGTCTCACTCTTACCTTTTCTGCTTGAGCAGTTGGACAAAATGCATTCATTAGCCCCGTCTCTGCATAAGCCGCAGGGTTGAAATTGTGTGACAAAAGTTGCGGCTTATAGTTCGGAAATTACAGTATGTTTGTTGGAATAGTGTTGTGCTCAGTGGCAACCTGGCAGCTGGTGGATTTGAACCTAAAGGCTTACTGACCCAAGTCTGCTTCCTTTACCACTGCCACCCCAAACCGTTTTTACCAAGATAATTTTACATTTTTGTCCATGCACGCCGCATAAGTATGACATTATTGTTGGCTTCTATTCTACTTTTTGGCTACTTTTTCTGTGGTCAGCAAATACATGAGTATGTATAGCACACATATTGAGGTTAATGCATTAAACCTGGTGCAGGACTACTAAACATGTTTGTTTGTGTTTTCCTTACAGCACAATGATGGATGCTTGATGTCCTCAATCCATAACCTTTCCCCTCGCTGTGACTCACAGGGACCTTCCCTCCTCCCTGCTGCCTGTGCCTATATCTGATGCCTCAGTGCATGAGAACAGACACTACACAAACACACGTGCACTCAGCACAGCGCATCCTCTCCCCACAGAGAACATTATCCAGCACAACAACAGCAATATTTACAGCCTGGCGCCCCCTGCGTGGCCAGGTTTCTTGTCAAAAGCCGTCCCTGCCCTCAAAGCGCAGGCAGAACCGTAGGTGACTGCAACAATCCGAGGGCAGCTATTCTGAACTCTGACAGGAAAGAGTACGCTGGTGTGAATCTCACAAGTGAGGCACTTCAATCCTGGAGGAACAATAACACGGGCCCTGCCGTTGACGTCAGAGCGGCGGTAAAGGCAGAGACGGGGCTGGAGATTAGCAGAAGATCTCTGAGGGGGGGGGCAGAACCTCTTCCTGTTGTTATGGGAGCGCTGAGTGCCGTGTCATGTGATGGATGTCAATGCTGTCAGAAAAGAGAAATATTTAGAAAGAGGGATGAAGAGAAAGACAGAAATAGAAGGGGCTTGGAGTGGGCTGCTCTGTGTCAGGTCTGGTTGTTCTGAACAAATTTGTATTAAACAGTTCATCTCCAAAGGTGGGATTTTATGATGACATTGCTGGTAT
The DNA here is from genome assembly GCA_016785265.1 of Paraplagusia blochii. NCBI lineage: Eukaryota > Metazoa > Chordata > Actinopteri > Pleuronectiformes > Cynoglossidae > Paraplagusia > Paraplagusia blochii. The sequence goes on from JAFBJS010004411.1 coordinate 202,836, forward strand.
TTTTTAAAATATTAACATTTGATGGTCTGCAATACCGAAATGATCTATCTTCTGCAATGAAACGTGACGTATTTTCTGGAATATTAGTCACACTTGATCATCGGGGCAGTGGCTAAGGAATCCGTCTGGGGTTTGGAGGGTTCCAGGTCTGAGTCCACCCACTGCTAAGTTACCACCACGGTGCAGTGAGCGTGGTGCTGTCTCCACTCACTGCTCCCCGGTCGCTCAAAGCTGCCCATTGCTCACTTAGATGATTGGTTAAATGCAGAAGTTTAATGTCATTGTGTGCAGTGGAGTGGATCACAATTACAAGGAGTTTGCTTTCCTTCCGAAAAGCTTAACCTTTATCATAAATGTTAGTGCACCAAAAGTATGACTTTCTTCAGCTCCGAAGCCGGAATTATGATTTTGTTAAAGTATTGCAACTACTGTAGTCAGGAGACTTTTGGAGTATTACTGTAGTATACTCGGGCAATGTGGATTAATACTGGTGTTTGCACAGTGTGGAACACTAGGCTTTAATGTTATGCTGTGTCTGTGTAATGAGTCCAAAATGCCTGCAGTTATATAGAAAGACACGCTTACAAACCGGATTTTATCTCAAAGCCTCAAAAAATCTCAAAGAAATATGAGTCACGAGCCAGATCAGGATCAGAAAGATTGAGTATTTACGGGGACTAAGATAAATGATGAGTAAAGTATTGAATAAAGGCAAAATTTGCGTCTTCGAGACTATCGATTGGGGAAATGTGTGGTTTGGAGGGAAAAGGCAGAAGGATAACGATAATATAAATTAATAATATAATTTAGGCGAGCCGCATACAAAAGCCAAACGGGCCGCATCCAGCCCCCGAGCCTTAGTTTACACAGGTCTGATCTAAGGTCTTGAAATGTTATCTCAGACACTGATGATGAAGAATTTGATGGATTTGTTGAAGAGAAAAAAACTGAGAAATTCAGTGTATTGTTTTGTATTTAATGTGTATTTAATGTCTTAAAGGCAGTTGTTGGCCTAGTTACGGAAGCAGACTTGGGTCCACAAAGCCCCTGGTTTGAATCCCCCTTCCGCCAAGTTACCACTGAGTTACTGGTATCGTCCCCACTTACTGCTCCCCTGGGCGCTCAAAGCTGCCCACTGTTCACTTTGATGATGGGTTAAATACAGAGGTGAGATTTCGTTGTGTGCTGTGGTGTGAATCACAATGTCACAATGATAATAAAAGAAATTAAATTTAAATTGAATAGCTAGCTATCCTGACTTTTAAAGTTACATATCTGACTATTCTGTTTCCGCTGACCAATTTGCCTTACGTATGACATAATAACTCCAGGGTTCCAGGTAGGAAAAACTGTATCATTTCAATGTGACTTTCAGCAACAAACAATCAGACCGTGTATAAAATGACATGAAAAATTTAACTTAAAACTGAGCACCAGTCAGTGGTGCAGCGATTTGTGCTCTTGCCTTACACTTAAAATCACCACTGCGTGGACTGGTTATCTATCCAGAGTGGCATCAGAGATGACTTCCTGGAATATCACAGATCCTTACAGGAGTTATGGGGACGAGGCTAGCCCTGAGATTTTGGGAAGGATCAAGACGTAGAAGATGAATAAATAAAAGTCTACGCCAAAGAAAAAAAAAAAACCAATAACTAACAGTTAACTGGAACTAACTGTTCACTATCAACCCTAACTGTGTGAACAGTAAAGGCCCTGAAGCGGTTTGTCAGCAGATATGTCATCTGTCAACAATCATCCTGATCCACACCCAGCTTCCTCGTTTGTGTGTGTGATGCAGTGTCTGGACACCTCAGTAAAAGCAGTTTGTCAGCTTTGGTGAGATAAGAGAGTTCATTATTACTGTGGCTGTCACTACGGCAGCTCCTGAGTCACACTGTGACACACGTGCTGTGAGGTGGAGGGGTTGTTTCATACACGGAGAGAGGACAGGTTGACATTAGAGCTCAGTCTATTATCATTTTGTTTGATAATTATGTGACAACCTTTGACCTTTTTATGCTGTGCAGCTCATTTATTGCAGGTACATTTTAACCACAGTCTGATTAATAATCTTTTACAATTTGTTAGTGAACATTATCATCTGTAGTATTGTTGCCAATTGTTTCTTCATGAGCAAAAATTGTATTTTTATGTTTTTGTTTCTGGGTTCCACCATAAAATATGTGTTTCTGAACCGGTTAGAACAAAAAAAAAAAAGACTGTGTCTGCAAATCCCCCTGGTGGTCAAACGAACAATATCGTCAGATGGGATTGTCAACCAAACATGTTTGTTCAGTTTGATTGCGCTTAACCATAGGAAATACTGTAGTCTAACTAGACAGACCATTGATAATGCATCACTTCCCATTTACAATATTTAATGTTGACCAGTCCATCATTAAAATGGACAAATATATTGATATAGTGTCTGAAACTAACATTTTCCATATTGACAGACTCCAATATTGACCTGTTATTGTTGTCTTTGAGATGTGACAGTAGTTGGTAGTCAGTCCTCCTCATATAGTCTGATGGTCCACCCACTCTCTCCATTCAGTGAAGGTCACAGGAAGTCAACCTCATCAGGTCATTGTAGACTACCATAGACTAGACCAGGAGACAATTGACTCTGACTGTTTTTGGTACTGGTGCTAAACATGTTATCATTATTTTATGATAATAATTTCAGATGCGTAACAAAACAACTGGTTTTATTTCAGTTCTTCCCATATTTTATGTATTTTTTAACCAGTTGATTCATTATTACGAGTTACTCTCTGCAATAGGAATAAAATTTTAAATAAAGCTACATTTATTAAAAAAAAAATCAACGGTTGAAATGTCATGACTATGAAGACATCTACTCTTATTCAAATTTCTGAGCCCTGCTCCATTAATTTGTACCTTTGAGTTTTAATCTCATCCTTTTAGCACACATTGCTTAAAAGTGAACAACAAGAAGGGATGAAATCCACAGTGGTGGCAGAAAATCACAAGATTTGTCATGATTTATTATTATTATTATACACAAAGAAGCTTGGTTTCTAATGAAGAAAAAAAAACTCATTCCAGGTTAATAAAGGCTCTGCTCCATGCTTCAAATTGAGAGTTTCACACAGAAAATGAAGTTTTTCATATTAAACTTCTGCAAAATCACCAAAATTAAGGAATTAAGGAAACTTGACAATTTTTCTATCACGTTTAATATAAACACGTACATTTACAAGCCTTAAATGGGTTGAAAAAAAGTCCCAAAAGTTTAATTTTTGTTGTCAAAGACTATTTACAACCAGTTGACACGAAACAGCGTTATTTTATTTAACACTATCTATTTTAAGCAACTGTAATATTTGCTTTAGATATGAAGAAGATATGTGACAAAACAATAAAAATGTCAGGTTGCAACCATCCATCCACAGTCAGTCAGTCGGTCCATCGACCGATCTTCAGGAGAACGTCTCAGTGCTGCTGTTAAATAAGGAGCTCAGCCCTGATTTATGAACTTGAATCCTCACAGAGAGCGAGCTGGGCCCGCTCTAATGAAACGCACTGGTTTGGATGTGATCTGAGGACTCCAGATAACAGCACCATGTGGGAAGAACATATGGATCAGTGAACTCTGTCTCTCTTCCTCTGTCTCTCTGTCTCTCGCCGACATTCCTGAGCAATCTGGACAGGACATTGAGCATTTTATCACCACCAAGGTCTCAGCAGTTTGGCTGTAGGGGCTTCCAGCTGCATGGTCCCAGCACGATACGCATCTTATCTGCAAAAACAGAAATAGACGTCTTTCAACACAGCTCCGCCAGATTATGCTGTGTTACGTACTTTATCCTCATCATCCTCGGAGTCACAGAGTAGAATGGACACAAAAAAGGTCTCATAATTAAGGATCCATTCAAGACACTGTGTCCTCACAATTCACCTATGGTATCGGTTCAAGTGTCAGTAAGTTTGATTTATTTTTATTTTTTTTCTCAAATATTGAACAGTCTGATAACACAACACCAGTCCATCTATTGCTGCACACTCATCCAATGCTGGGTTTCAAGGGCAGCAATCTCCACAACTGTCACCCAAATCCCGTTGCACTAAACCGCACCTTCCTGGAATAGATGAGCCCACTGGAGGGAAACCCTGGGGTTTCACACCACAGAGACCTCTTGTCCAATGTCCAACGTTTTGCTAAGTTTACTGGAAATATATATATTGTCCTGAGAGTTTTATCTCAGCTTAGGTGCAAACAGCTGGACACCAGGATTGGTACCAGTTAATATCAGAATTGGAAACAAAGTGTTTGGACAAAATTGGTCATGAATAGATGACGTTGTTGTTGAGAATTATTGAACATTAATGAGAATATTTATAGTTGAGCAAGTGATATCTGAACAATTAGTATAAGATACGTTTTAAGCAACGAAAAACAAGTAATTGAACCAACAAAAATGACCCTGAACTCCCAGGAGTCTCACAAAAGTCTTTTGAAGGACGTTTTTGGGAATTATTTTCATAAAGAACAGAGAGGTTGAGATTGTTTTCAATAACAACCATATCATTGTCTATTGAACAGCTAACAGTTGGTAAAACACTAAATATTTGTTGTCTGGTTGAAAGAGAACATAATAAAACTGCCATCATAAATTAATTACTTATTAAATAGATAGATAGAACTTTATTAATCTATTTTCTTTGGAAAATAAAGGAAAATATTTCCTGAAACAAAAATATACAATTGACTAAATTGATAAGGACAGTGAAACAAAGTGTATTTACATAAAGCTGTGTTTCCCAAATGACACCAAAAAATGTTTCTTGTTAGTTTTTGGATCAGTTACACTTGCAATGGTTACAATGACGATGGTATAAGAAGAGTGTTGGCTATTGTATGTCGTGGAACTAATTAAAAAAAATACTCAGTGCCTTTGAAGCAGCTCTCAGTTTCAAGGTTGGTGACTCCCGGTCTGGGCACGCAAAAGATTATACTACAGACCTTTAAATCATGACGTAAATGAAAATTCATGGTATTTGAACGTAAGAAGTTACAGTAGTGGCGACACAACTTTAAAACTTTGCTGCCATGGTTCCATGATATTAGACTTATCATTTTATATTAATGCCTGAATGTGGGAACGACCATGTGATAAAGTCCTAGATCAGGGGTGGTCCAACATTTTGGTTTGCGGGGCCACAATAGGTCCTAAAACTGGGGAGGTGGTCGGATTAGACCAGACCTGGGCAGTGATTTGGACTCACGGGCTACAGGTGGTACTGAAATTTGAGTCCAGGCCAGGTCAGGATCAGAGAGATTGAGAATGTGCGGGAACAAAGATAAATGATGAGTAAAGTATTGTAAAAGCAAAATGTTCAAATGCTTTTTAGCGACTATATGTTGGGGAAATGCTGGGTTTGAAGAGAAAAGGCAGAAGGATTACGAAATATAAATCAAAAGTATAATTTGGACAAGTTGGGTGGGCCGGATTGAAACGCCAAACGGGCCGCATCCGGCTCCCGGGCCTTAGTTTGCCCAGGTCTGAGACAAATGGAGCGCTCATGTGAACTAAGAAAACTGACATGTAAATGTTGTGCATAGCTTTCTATAATGGGATTCTGTAGTGAAAACAGAGACAGAAATAAAATCACAGTATATGACACTCAGCATGAGCTTCTATCGACCACGACTTATTTCAGCAAGTTGGCGGGCCAGATTATAAAGCTGAGTGGGCCACATCCGGCCCCTGGGCCTTAGTTTGCCCATGGCTGTCATATACCGCCAAACTAAATTTTAACAACACAGGAACTATTTATACAAGAAACAAATATTTTTCTTCATTCTGTAATAAAATAACTTTTGATTAAGGAACCGGACCTGGTTCTGAAGGGGTTCCAGGTTTGAATCCACCAAGGTCCACTGAGCATGGCACCATCTCCACTCACTGCTCCCCAGGTGTCGTACCCACTGTTCACTGTAAGTGATGGGTTAAATACAGAGGTCACGTTGTGTTGTGTGCAGTGGTGTGGATCACAATGTCACAATGACGAGGAGTTTGCTTTTCCTTCCATCCATCATTCCTTTGTAATCTCCCTGGGGCCATAAAACTATACACGATGAGCCGCTTTGGGCCCCAGACCTTGAGTTTGACACATATACCCTACAATATGGAGTGTGGATTGTGTTTAACTTTTCTATTTTGAGAGAAACAAATGCATCTCATTGCCTTCGACTCCGAGGCTCATTATTCTCCACAAAGTAGCACAAACCGGACCGTGCTGTAAATCCACCTGCGACTCCATTATTGTGGTTCCAACCAGTGTGTCTTTAACGTCTCAAACGGACCTGGCAGAGTTCACACAGTTCACTCTGCCTTCACCACGCTGGAGTTCACCACAGGTTCAACCTTGGACAACACTGCGGTGTGAAACCCAGTCTGCCTGCCACACTCTGGTTGTTAAAACCCAAACCCACCCCCTCACTACTGCCACCCTCCTCCCTGCAACCCCATGGGGGAGGAAATGCTTTCTTCTGGCTCCGAAGAGGAAAAATTGTGTTTGTGTGTTAAACAATATCAGCTGATCATTTCAACCAGCGTGAGATAGTGATCAGTCAGTCTCTTTAAAGGCTTAGGAGTGAAGAGCGTGAGAGCATTTACTTTTTTTTTTCTTTTTTTTTAAAAAAAAGGGGGACAAACATTCTCTCTGTAAAAACAGGGAGAGGTCGCTTACAATTTCCCAGGGTAGAGACTGCGTTCACTGTTCTGTAAGTTTAGCAGGAAAGAAATGGTAGCAGACAAAGCTGCAGCACTTAGGAAAACACTGACGGGCTGTGTTTCAAGGACACAAGTTTGTTTTCCCCGAGGATAGAACATAAAAGTGTGGGTGTAATTCTCTACTTGTGTCCAGACTTCACTCAACCCTCAAGTCTAGAATTTTTTTTTTTTCTTTCTTTATCCGCAGTGTTGCTCCAATCACGTCAGTGTGTTAATTCCTGAATTTCATATCAGTAAAATCAGTGTTTGTGTTCACAACATGTCACAACTTTACGGCAGCAGTTACTCCAAGGTCAGACATGTCCTGGAGACGACTTTCTTTGGTATGCATTTACCATATGTCTTCACCAAAGAATAATATTTATTGTTGTTCTTTATTTATGCATTAAGATTTATGCAGAGGATAAATTGGACGGCTGGGTGTCCTCTGGTTCCTTCCTTCCGTATCAATCAATGAAAAAGTCAAGATGGAAGTCCAAATTGAAGCCCTAACAAACACTAGATAGTCTTCTTCTTGCCACAGCAAGTCAACAATTTCCATCTCGCCCTGTCCTCTGTATCTTCTACTCTGACTCCAACTACCTCCATGTCCTCCCCCACTGCATCCATCAATCTCCTCTTTGTCTCCTACCTGGTAGCGCCATCTCTAGGATCATTCTTCTAGAAATATAATCACTGTCCCTCTTCTGAACATGTCCAAACCATCTTAATCCGTCTTCTCTAGCTTTTGTCTCCAAACCTTCCTGTCTGTTTTGTCCCTCTAATCACCTTGTCCCTGATCCTGTCCATCCCTGTCTCTCCTAAAGAGAATCTCAGCATCTTTAACTCCTCCACCTCCAGCTCTGTCTCCTGTCTTCTACCTATTCCTAGTGTCTCTAGTCCATACATGATGGCTGGTCTCACCACTGTCCTGTAAACCTTTCCCTTCACCTTAGCTGACTCTCTTCTATCACAGATCACTCCTGACTCTTTTGTCCAGTTCTTCCATCCTGTCTCGACTCTATTCTTCTCCTCTCTTCCACAGTCTCCACTGCTCTGACCAGTTGAGCCTAAGTATCTGAGCTCCTCCATCTTCTCCACCTCTCCTCCTTGTAACCTCACCATTCCACTGTTCTCCCTTTCATTCACACACATGTACTCTGTCTTGCTACAACTGACCCTCATTCCTCTTCTCTAAAGTCCAAACCTCCACCTCTCTTGGTTCTCTTCTAAACAAACACTAAATAGTAACTTTGAAAAAAAAAAATACACTCAGTAACAGTAAGTTTCTCCTGCCCGGGTTCTTCTCGCACCATTTAATGCCTTGTGTTTAAAATGACAGACAGATGGGACACAGGGGTGACAGGACAGGCAGTCCGCTTGTTACCTGTTCACTGCACCCTGTTCTGTGTCAGTGCTGACAGAAAACTATTCACTAAGTGACAGCTGTTTAGTTTTAAATAATGGCTTCCATGGCCAGGCCTGCTATTTTTGGTCATTTTTTAATTCACACACAGGAAACGTGTTCTTGTTTCCATAGTTATAGGATAAGGAGAGCGTACAGGCAACAGCAAGTTGACTTTGTGCCCCTTAAATTGTCTTAAAGGCATTTATTTTTCCATGGGTCATTCAGTTCCCATTGTTCATAGTACCTTCCCATCCAGTGTGAACACAACTCCCACCTGTCACTGACACTGATTCAGTGCTGCCTAACAGATCCTAATGACATGACAGTGATTGTCCTCAGTGTTTTGGGAAAAAAAAAAATTAAGATTTTACCTCAACTGCAGAGATTTGCACAGTGGTATTTTTTTTTTTTACGTATGAGTCTGTTAGTATTGTTCTAGTAAAGTAACCAGTTGTCCCTCAGTCAACCTCCTGTATACTGTATATCCCCATCATTATATTTCTTAGTCTGGCTTCTGCAATGGATTATATATATATATATATATATATACACATATATATGTAAAGAAGATTTTAGCAGTGTTAAGCTTTATGTTAAATTGAGTAAAATAATTATAAATATTTGATTTTTCTTGCTATACAAAACAAAACGTTTTTATTACAGCAGGACTTTCAAACCCGCGGCCCTCGGGCCATTTGCGGCCCGTGGAACGATATTTTGCGGCCCCCACCTTGATGTGAAAGTTGAATTTATAATTATATTTTATAGATTTTTTCTCCACATTTTATGGTAAATCCTATAGTTCTCAAAACCCTGATCCACAGTCTCCTTCTGGTTCAGTGTTGTATTACACAGAATCTATTGGAAACTGATTTTTTTAATAAATTGTTTCTTTTGTATTGAACACTGAAAGCTGACACGGCCCTTCGGTGAAACCATATTGTGGGTTGTGGCCCTCAACTTATTTGAGTTTGAAACCCCTGTATAATCTAGTTTTCTCATACAGTCATTGAATGCAACATCAAGGCTTCAGGTTCTAATCCACCATTTGCCAGGTTGCCATTGAGGTGCTCTGATCATAGCACCATTCAGACCCACATAACTTCCAGTGGACTCACCACCCAGAGGAAGGCTGACGGTATGGATCTGTGTGATTTGGGTGGCAGTCATGGAGACTCCTGAAACCCAGAAATGGATAAGCGGATGAAGAATGAAATAATCATTTAGACAAATTTGTGTTTTGCTACTAAATATACTGAATATGTTTTATTTTTATTTTTATGCTCAAAATGAAATATACCACCACATAGTAGTTTTTTTAAATTATATTTTAACTCTGTGATTTCTGTAATTTTTTTTTAGAGTTTTTTCGGGTGTATTATCTATAACTTACTATGGCAGATGCCGTGATCTGAAGGACAATGTCTGGCTCAAGAGCTTTTGTTCCCCTTTAAAATCAAAGGTCATCAACCTGGTAGCCCCATGGTCTACCTAAGGTATCTGCCGAGTGTGTTCCACAAAACAAAGCTAGTCCAAAAAGGGACAAATGGTTCTGTTCCTGTGCTTTTTGAGCAGAGGTTACACTTACAATAATATTCTAATAGGTGCGCTGGTCGCGATGGTCAGAAGAGTGGTGACGACTGTATGACCCAGAACTTTTTATTATTACATTGATTAGTATGTCTGCATCAAACTAGTGCAGATGAAGTTGTGATGATGACACTTCCTATTATTGGTGTCATAATCAACCTATTTTTCCATCCACCAGCGTCAGCCTTGCCGGCTGAGTCAATGCAAAGTAATCGCTGTCACTCAGGAAAGACTTCAGACCAACAGAACAGCAGGAGCGATTTCACTTTGAGAGTTTGTTGTCAAATATATTCACTCAGCACCAGCAGCAGGAATTGCCAGGGAAATCAGTGAGCGTTTGAGTCACATCAAATAAAAGCCAACCTTGTACGCATCAAATTTAGAAATCCACTGCAGCTTTAACGGTGGTGAAAACAAACCTTCCCACAAACAAACCCACTGCATCATGTGAAGAACAGGACAAAGACTTTTTGTCTGATACCAACGTTTGTAACTGCAGACTGCGTTATTTTTAGATATATTTATTTTAATGTAGGAGTTCAACTTTTCTAAAAAATTACTAACAAAAGATACTGATCACAGATGACCACCCAACAATTACAATGAGTCAGGTATTAAATTAAACAGTGTTGGTCACAACTCACCCAGAAAGCCTCACGTCACTTATTTCAATCTGAAGGTTACAGATTAGCCTCGTGTTATTCACACCTGCAGCTTCACCCTCTGCCGCTGTGACCTGGGACTGCACATCCGAAAAACATGATGTCACTATTAAACCTCTCCAGTCAGGTCCAATCATCAGAGTCTGTGGAACGGCAGCGGCAGCAAGAACAAAAAGTACTAGGCAGGAACGTGGAAGAACGCACAAGACAGGCAGAACTCCAGCTCTACTGGGATTTCTATAATCATGTTAAACTGCAGGACACACTGTGAAAAACTTTCTAGAAAATATAGCAGAGCACGATGCTCTATCTCCATCATTAAAAATAACTGAATAACTTACACATACTTTACAGGCATAATCGTATATGGACCAGGGAGCATTTCTAAATATTAAATCTCTGTTTTTCCGAATTCTTTTCTTCATTGTACTTCGATCAAACTTTGGTTTAGTTCAGACTAAGTGGTAGAGTTTGCTTGATGACTACAGAGTAGTACAATCTCAATGAGTACAGTAAATAGTAAAGACTGTAAGTCTCTGTAATTACAGGAGGTTTAATTCCTTCTACTGAATATATTCCTTAGTGCTTAATGACTGTTTGTATCCTACACTGGTCAGATAAAGTGGTGTTGTACAACAGTGACTGATACATATAATTTATCTGAAAGCTATAGCCAATATGTGCAAGTTATTTAATGCTTACAATTGCCTGTGTCCTTAGTAAAGTTTCAACAACATCTGGGAACTTTTGTTGGGTTTCAGAATAATATATACAGTATATATAAACATATTCCTGGACTTGAAGCCACCTGGTGTTAAATTAGGGGTCACCAAACTTTAGAGCAATAATGGTGCAGAGAAAAGGTGACCAAACGACCAGGCCAGGTGCAGAGAAATACTAAGATGCATGAACCAATCAGATTCTTGCTATATTTTATTTTTTTTTTCTAGCTCAGAAGACAGTAGTGGCCTGGTGGCTAAGGAAGCAGGCTTGGGTCCACAAGGTTCAGGTTCTAAGTCACCAGCTGCCAGGTTGCCACTGAGGTGCTCTGATCATAGCACTGACCCGACCCACTTCCATTGGGCTCCCCACCGAACGGAAGGCTGACGGAATGGAGCAGTGTGATTTGAGTGGCAGTCGTGGAGACTGTTGCCCCTGCGACCTGGCAATAGATAAAGAAGATGAATGAATGAATGTGTATCCCTTAAAATTCTACATACTCAGTTTTGTAGGAGTAATATAATGATAGTAGCCTTAAGTATTTACTACACTCTCTTAAATATAACTTTGATTGGCAGTGTTTAAAAGGTTTTTTTGAAGAAAAGTGAAAAAAAAAGCTCAATCTTCTTTACTCATTTGTTTTGTTTATTATCTTATATTTTTACGCTTTTAATTACATATTTGAAAAAATAATTAGTTAATTAGTTTTACTCTTCAGTGCCCGGTGGAGCCCCCAGGTTCAACCACCTCTGTTATGTTCGGACAGACGTGTCCTAATCCGCATGTTTAATTTAAAGGTTAGTTCTCATGCTGCTGCGGGTTCATGCTGCTTTCGCTAGTAAATGGCAGATTACGCACATTTGTGCGAGTCTGTGTAATCCGATTCCGCTCCAGTTGATTCTGTGCAAATCTCATGTCGTCATCACACACACACATACACACACACACACACACACCGGAGTCTACAGTAGGAGAGGAGCGCTCCGGCTCCGCTCAGACATTGCCAAACGAATACAGAAAGATCGAACCACCGATGCACTTTGCATCTCGTCGCTTGGGGTTAAAATATAGCAGGAAGCTTATATTTATTCGTTGTCTTTTTCACCACTTACAAGTCACAACGACTGTTATAACGAAATTAAACGTTTAATGGACATAAATATAAACCTTAGTAGTTACGTTTAAAAATAAATTATCACAGACACAAAGATGTTTAGTCTACATATGTCCAGTTGCCTCGACGAAGTGTATTTTTTTATATTTAGGTATAAATTCAAGACGTTAGTTGTATAACGATATTCTATACATCTTTTATTAAAAAAAAAAATACAAAAATAAAACGTTTAAAACGCGGAGTTTCCTTAGCCCCGCCCACGCTTTAACGTCATCTATATTTATTTTCTCCAAAATAAAACCACAAGAATATGTGTTTTTATCTAAATTTATATCCTCGTAAATTCTGATATTAATTTTGATTCGTTTTTTAAATATTTTTATTAACTTAAATATATAAAGTAAAAACCTGCTGATTAATTTTGTAATGATGGCAACAGCAATTAAAGTGATTTATTTTTAAAAATATTTTGATCTTTTTAAATTTTGATATAAGAATAAAAGTGACGAAAGAAGATTGTATCACGATTATTGAAATTTGTCCCCGCTTTATCTTCTTTTTGCTCCGGCTCTCAGTGTGCCACTTCCTCGCTGCTTCCGCTCCCTCCCTCTCCTCCTCCTCCTCCATCGACTCCATCGTCACTCGACTGGCTCACTTTGACACCAAACTCGCTGCGCTTCAGCTCTGACCACTGCAACTTTTGCAGAGACTCCTCACAGTCCATAGACATGTCGCACAATAGCTGAAGTAAACCTGTCATCGTGGTGGCTCATCCTCGGAGCCTCCGGAAAGTTGGCCGCCGCTCTGTGATTTCTCTCCGCTGTCGGCGTTTCCTCCGTGGCTTCTTTCCTGGCGTCGGACCTTACAGCTTTGTAAGCGGCTGGTCAGGAATTATGAGCGATTTAGCCACTGATGAACTGGGCCAGTAATGCAGGAGAACACGGCGACTCTCTCATCCCAAGATGGCAGATTTTTATTGAGTTTTGAACAGAATCGTCGCTTTATTTTTTGCCATGTATAACAGAAACCCTTGCACCGATGGCCCCTGTATACGAAGGTAAGGGAACGTGCTTTTTATTTTTATTTTTTAACAGTCTCTACTGTATCAACTGTGATATCATTCAGCTGCGGCTTCGGGTGAGGAGATGCTCCTCTTTTTGTTGTATGTCTCAGTCGTGGAACATGGGAACTTGGTAGTGACAGGAGAGTCTACGCACGGATGGTGCTTATTCTGAACAGTTCGGTTCTTCGGATCCATTCCGGACACAGATTGAGGTGCCAGTCAGAGCCGAGTCCGATGAACTGATGAGGCTGCGATCCCCTTTAGAGATGAGGGGGGGAAGCCAGACGTGTATGCATGTAAACACGGCTGTCTGTAGGTGTTGATGTGAGGAGAGTAGAAACACACAAACACACCTGTAATTGTCTTATCACTCGTGGTTGTTTCCTCCGGCGGAGGACGGAGGGAGCGGGTCGGAGACAGATCGAGTCGAGAGTCGCGGCTCTGTTCACACTGAATCATCTCGTTCATGATTTCATAGCGGTATCGTAAAAATAACTGGACTTTAACCTGTTCAAACACCTCTGACCGGTGTATGTTTGCTTCCTTATTTTCCTTTAATAGGGCGACATGTCTATAATGTCCCTCACTAATCGCTATTGCTGCAGCAGTGTTGTTGGATGTGACTAATCCAATACAGAAGGGGCTGCAAGTACTATATACATATAAATACATACATACATATACAGTATATATACATATATATTTATATATACATATATATGCGTGTAATTCTGTTGCAGTCCTGTATTCTGTGACAATTCTCAGTGCATGTGCCTTTGCAAAATGCAAAAAACAATGAAGCATCATTATCATTATGATCACTGCACGAGGCGACGTATCTGAATGCATGATTGATTGCACTTAAAACACTGTTCACAGGCTCCCGCAAATCCGCAGGACCACACGCACGCCGCTGCATGCATATGTTGTATTTGAGTTTCATTCATTTTATTCCACGCCGGACTCGCGTATCATTCACAAGTAAAGCCCGTAGCCCCGTACTGTACCCCGGTGCTGGTGAGTCCCCCTCCGGCTCACACCGGGACACAGAACCGCGGGTTGCACAGCAGATATGAGCTTAATGCAGTCCGTGATGTTGACTTAACGTAACAAAACGCTGACCCATTGATGTGGTTAAATATTTATTTTTGAGCAGCCTCATGTTTTAATACCCTCCTCTCTGCTCTCGAGTCCCTCTGCCGGTGGAAATGAGAATGCATTTTTTTTTTCCTGCTCACTATAATCCCTGATAAACTAATACTGTAAGGTAATATTTAAGTGTCAGCGTGGATGGTGAGGTGGATCGTGCGCGACTAGGGTTATTAAGGCAGTATGTATGCCATGCAGTGGGATATGCAGTAGTCTTGAGTTTTCAGATATACCTGGAAGCTTAGTGATTTTCCATTATGTTGATGCGGCTTAAGGCACACTTTTAAGACTCCTTTGTTGCAACATGAAATGAGACTCCTGTGCAAAATGTAATTAGTGCAAAAAAAATCATTGTTTTTTTTCCTGTCACTTCTCCATGAAGGAGGACAAAAAGGAAAGAGAAAGTCAACAGGGAAAATTAATTACCAAACCTGTCCTCCTGAATGCAACTGAGAACAGCTTTGTAAGGCAGCCTTGAAAATGACCAGGCAGAGTACAAAAAAATACATAAGTCGAGGCAAAGCAAAGTTTACGCTGGTATTGCTGACATTAACGTTGGAAGGCTGGACATTGTTTTTTTTTTAATATATATACTTATGTATGTTGAGGATTCAGTAGTTTCACCACGTCAGACTGTGTAATATTTCCCGCTGATCTCGCCCTTTCCCCTCCTGCCTTTTTCATATTTGCCTACGGTCCTTCTTGGCTCAGACACTGTGCCATCAGGAAAGTCCACTAGCAGGCAGATCAGCAGTCTGCTCACTCTGGAAGCCTGGTCTCATAACACAGGCTGACACCTTGATGGATTTCTGATGAACGGAGTGGGTCCAGCAGCCCCCAGCTGCTTCTGGATAAACTAATATTCAGAGACTCTGCCTGCCTGCCCTCTTGCCCCACTAGATATGTTGTTATGGTGTGCTCATGCATGCATGTGCATGTGTCTTTGTGAGTGCATGAGCCAGTACACACATGCCCCATCACCCATCTGTGGGGCAGGCCCGGGAGAAGACTGGACAGCTGCAGAAATGGGCAAAGAGGCAACTTCATTTGCAGATGCCCCGCACGGGTCGACTAGTGGCGTTCCGGAGAGGATTCATTCATTCCCACCTGGAAAAATAGACAGTGCGGTCAGAAGCTGATGTGCTAATGATGACAGGTGTGATAGCATCGCGGGAGGATTAATGCTTTATCTGTCCGCACTGTGATTATGTGTTAATGTGACTTTGAATTAGCATGCGATTTAACTTTTTTCTTTTTTTCCCGAGGCACAAGGCAAAGCACCCTGCCCTTGTTGACTAATCTGAAGGCCATGAGGAAAACAAATAATAGACAGAGTGAGAGAGAAAGACAGGCAAAGGGAGAGAGACGTTTATAGGAATTGTCCTCAAATCCCCGTGCCTCCTGCCTTCCTCCTCTCGCGCTTGTTCGGAGCTGCTTGATTGATATCTTCCTTACAGGCCACGACCCACGCTTAGAGTCCAAGGTTGCATCTTTGATTAGAATTACAGGAAGAACCCCGGGGCCTTTGGGGCCCACACCCAGGGACCGAGGAGGGTCTGTCTTCCTGGAGGTTATAACAAGCAGGGTACAAAATATTTGGCTGGTCATTGTCTAAACTACGGAATAAAAAAAGTTGATATAAGATAGGAACGCTAAAAAGTAGTCATTGGGTTGTTACACCAATAATGTTCATTTATTGAATTTTGTAAATTCCCTTCATGTCAATTTTTATTTGTTTATTGACTTTTTTCGCGCCTTCTGACTCGTCAAAAGTCGACAGTTTCCCTGAAAAACGAAATGAAAACAGATAAGCTGTCTTTACAGGTATTGCTTTTGCATTATTCAGAGCTTCCTAACTGGAAAGAAAGTGAAATCCAGTGTGAGGGAATTCTTTGTGCTATCGATTTGTTAAAGCATTTAGCAGGAAAAGCCGAGGCTTTAGAGAGAGATAGAATGTGAGTTTTATGTAAGATGGGTTGTGTGTGTGTGTGTGTGTGTGTGTGTGTGTGTGTGTGTGTGTGTACAGGAAGACAGGAATATGTGAGCTCTCTGATGTGCCGAAATAGTTCACAGGTGTGATCTGAGGCGTTTGGAAACAGATGGGGTGGAGAGTGAGGTGGGGGCATCAACCTGAACTGAAATGACAGGTTAGCAGAGGCCTGTCTGACACCGCAGGCCCAGCCTTGAATGCAAGCAGAAAACTTCTGACTCTTTGCATGGGCCCAACTTTCCAGATATACTGTTTTTTTTTTTTTTAATAGAAATTCTTTAGATCTGCCTTTAGAGCATTAGTGCCGCAGCAAACCGCTCTCAGGGCTTTACTTTCATTATGGTAAATCGATTTAGATGCGAAGGGACTTTGCAGATCAGATTTACTCCTGTTTTAGTGTTTCTGCCATATGTTAAAGACCTCAATTGGAAACTGCTCTGAAACCCCAGCCTCGAGGATATGAAGAGGGGGAGACCACATCAGTTGCTGACACTAGTTGGGTTTAATTGAACAGGAAAAGGGGAGGGTGACTGGGAAAGAGCTTCAGTCCCGTCAACTGCTTAGACAAGGTTGTCGTGCATGTGTGAAGGATCTTTTCTTCACTCTCTGCTGTTGTTTTACGCTGGTGTGGGTTCAGCTCGTGTGAAACACCTGGTTCTGACTCTGTCGCCTTTGCATGACACCAGCAGACAGTGCGATATATATGGTATGTGTTGGTAAAAGAAAGTCCTACTTTGACAGATAAACCTCCCAAACACCAGTAGATTTGTCTCCTGGCTGGTGTGACATTTCTGCTCATTCCTAAATCCTAATGCTAATATTGTGCTGCACATAGTCAACATACTTTTGTCATGGCATTCCTGCCTTATCGTTTTATACAATGGCCTTCTTGTGTTACTTTTTCTTATGGCGACAGAGGCGCAGAGACGTTTCTCGCAATCACAGTTCTGACACAACCGTAGGGAATTACACATTGGTAAAATTCCTGAGGTAACTGTAAATTCACACTATGTGAGTTACCTGAGACTTCTTGACTGAGTTTAATTCATATGATTACAGAAACACATGCTTGCAATAATGGGAAACCTTTTCCCGGTGGATCACTAAAGCAGTTTTGGTGAAAACATATTTTTAAACCTTTAATTACTGTTGTTCCTCGCTGCACTTCTCCTTGGCTATGAGTCACTGCAGATGTGAATGACATTTCCACCAGGTCTTTGCATATTGAACATACTCAAAGTGCTGATCCTGCAGTGTTTAATGGGCTTTAAAATTATCCTCTGGATTTATTTGAAACCAAATCAAACATGTGAACTTGATTAAGAGTATTAGTCATCAGTAATCAGTAGCATTTTAATTACTTGAGCTCGGGATGCAGCAAAATTAAAATTCTTGGCTGAATCTGAAAATTGTTGTTACCAGTTATTAGTATCACCATTGTAAAGTAAACCTCTCAGAGAATCAGATTTAGCACATTTTAACCATGAATATAATAATTAAAATGGAATGTTAATCTTGGTCCCAAGTATCTGTACATTTAATGATAATATAAAGGCATACTGGCAACACAAAGTGTGTCTTTATAGAACAGTTGCAAGTGGACAGGATCTGGATGGAAAACTAAACATTCTGACAGACTTTCTGAGTGAAGTTTCCATGATTTTCACTCTGTACAGTAGTTTGCCTCAACCTGCTTAGAAGACGCTTGAGTATGGAGCCAGAGTCTCAATAAGTCTCAAAAAGAACACACACGTAACCACGGAACCCCGAACGTATCCTGAGAAAAACACAACAAGACTACACGCATCAAAACATGTTTGTGAATTCTTCAAACTACGTTCATAAATTGTCGTACATTTATGCAAATCATGCTTTTAATTTGTGAAACTGCACGCACACTGATTTGTATTTTTGAAAGTCTTCTTACGCAAACCAGATTCCCATGCGTGATTTTGCCACGTCAGTCCGTCACCGGCCAATCAGAAGTCTTTTTATCGTTTGCAGCCAATCACACGGCAGTGTCCCCACGAGGGTCCGTCTGTTTGCATGCGCGTACGACATTTAACAAACGTAGTTTGAAGAATTCACAAACGTATTTTGATGTGTGGAGCTTTGTTTGTGTGTTCTTCTCAGAGTACGTTCACGGATCCGTGCTTACGAGTGTGTTTTTTTTGAGACTTTTCCGGCTCCATACTTGAGTGCTGCTGTGAGATAAATGACACGGGAAGCCCGGGTCTGCTGACTGTCCATGCAGATACATTCCCAATTTGCAAATCGTTATACTTGGGTCTTAGACCTTTTCAGATGTACGAGTTCTTCCCGAGAAGTCTATGCTATCTGCAGTTTTTGTCATCAGAACTTCCTGTTTCTGCTGGGTTGTTTTGGTAATAAAAGTCATTTTTTATCTCATGCCAAAAAGTTTGTTCCAAAAGGACTGCTCATTCTTTGTGGTGTGGCATTTTATGCAAATCTATCTTCTTTAGGGCCCACTAAGATTCAACACATGGGTGTTCTCGACCAGTGGAGTAGCTGATGGATGTCATTGATGATAGCTGCCTTCATGGTTTTACACAACCCCAACCAGAGAAATTCTCCCCAAATTATTCCACAAGCTCAGTGCTTTGTGATACAGATTCCAGCCTGATTGCAACAGCATTTTTTTTTTTTATTTTATTTTCATCACAGTTCATCACAGTGTGGCTGTTACGGACCTTCAGTCAACGAAGGCTGGTTAAGCAATTACTGCACATTCGGAAAGCATTAGAACACTTTATGCTGAGGGTGTCGGATCATGGCATTTTTTAAATATCCAATGTTATTGCAGAGTGCTGCATGAGGGATGGAGCTCATTTTGCTCTTATGCCTGTGAATTGCATGCTCACTTTTTAATCGCACCATCCCAGTGACCCCCATCAATTCACACCCACCCATCCTCGTATGCCTCCCTTCCCCACCCCCACAGTTATCTCTTATCTGTCCCTCCATCCTGCTCTGTTGGTTGATAAGCTGGGCTAAAGAGGCCATTGGCCAGCACACATGGTGCCCATGTGACACATCAGCAACAGCCTGATGACCAGATTGTAAGCCTGCATGTATGTGTCTATGTGCATGTGCTTGTCTGTAATTGGAAGCTAAGAAAAGGTCTGGCTACTGTAGCTCTTTTTTGTTCCCACTGCTCATGACCCCTGCTGAAGCCCTCTAAGCCTCCCCCATCACTTCCCGCCTTTACCGTGTCCCCCCCAAACATCACTAACCCCCCAAAAGCTGAGCCCCCAGCATGGTTTTGGGTACACTCTGTCCCTGATCTTAATCCTATTGTTTTGGGATTGTCTCTGCCCTGTTACCATCTATTTGACTTAGCTGTTTCTGTCTAATCTATTAATCAACACGATGGTTTTAAACTTCATAAGTCTCATAATAGTATCACATTGAAACTAATATTGGTTAAAAGAGACAACAGGTGCTATGAAATTTACAAAATGTCAAATGTGAGGGAAATATTAAATAAAATATTATAGAGTTGTTGGTCTGTCAGATTCATTTTTAAATTAAACAGAAATATTGCAAGAGTTTGAGTCATGTTCCTGTGAGATAATATGGCTGCATCTGGATATGCAGGGTAAAGTAAACCAGGCCTGAGTATTGAGTATTTCCATGAAGGTAAATGATCAGTAAAGTATTGATTAAAGGTAAAATACTTTTATCCTCTTTGAAACTATCTATTGGGGAAATGTTGGCTCTACATGGGAAAGATAGAAGGATAATGATAATATGAATTAAAAGTATAATTTTGAGAAGTTTGGTGGGCCGCATTAAAACGCCAAACGGGCTGCATCAGGCCCCCCGGCATTAGTTTGCCCATAAAAGTAATGTAAGTTCATTGAAACAGAAGAAGTTATGATAAGCATCCAGCAAAAGATTTTATCACAAACATTTTTCCATAATGGCAAGGCATTTCATGCAGAACTAGCTTCTTCTTTAGGGCTTCTATTTCTAAGATCTTGGTTCACAATTGACACATGATTTAGTTTGACCAATCGAGTAGATGACATCAGTCCAGCAACATGGCTGCTTCCATGATTTTACTTAACGTTAAAGGAATTCTCCCAAAATATTGAGGGGAAATATAACAATTTACGCTTGGTATTTTTGACTAGATCTCCGTTCCCACACATTATTTTTTTATTCGCCCTTAGTGACTTTGTTTATGTACAAAAGACACAGACTGGAACATTCTATAATCCACATCTCCTAAAACTGATTCTCAAATATGTTTCAGTGATGGGGTCAAAGACCCTTGACTAAAATTAAGCATTAAAGGACAGATTAGGACAAAAATGTTTGTAGCCTCTGTGCTCAGGTCTGTGACAGTAGTGCGTGTGGTCAGACAATATGATCAACCAAACCACGTCGGCCACATCACCACTCCTGGCTCAGCCTCCCGTCCGTCACGGAAGGGAAGTGAAGCGATAGGCGACTGCTGGCGACCCCTTCACAGATGGCTGCAGGTACAGCTCCATGCTTGGCTGATAACCAAAAACTTCAAAGCTCAAACAAACCCAGTGTCCAAAGGCAGGGCGGGTTCTTCTTTTCAAACAATTTCTCTAATTATTTAAATCAACTTTTTTCTACAAGCAAAATCTGCTGGGTTTTCATTTCCTATGTCCTGAATTATCTCCAACGCAGTGATGATGCATCTTTTTTGCTCACCAGAAACAGGAATCTAAAGTGACAGACAGCGAGTCTACGAGAGTCTCACCCCCCTCCCTTCTGTCTCCTTCCTTCCTTGTGATCGTCTTTTTTTTTTTTTTTTTTTTTTATATAATTTGCCTGAGATTGTGAATCCTCTGAGGAATACTGCATTCCCTGTGAAATCTCTTTCAGTAAAACATTTCCATTTACATTCATGGAGTGAGAGGTGAAGCAGACAAAGCAAGATTTAAAGAAGTACATTTTAGAGCTGTGGTTATATTTTTAGAATCTCTTTTTGAGGTAGAAAGAAAGAATTCACATTTACCAGGCAGTAAGAATTAACCCGAAGCCCAACGGTGTGAATAAAAAAAGGC
The DNA here is from genome assembly GCA_016785265.1 of Paraplagusia blochii. Lineage (NCBI taxonomy): Eukaryota > Metazoa > Chordata > Actinopteri > Pleuronectiformes > Cynoglossidae > Paraplagusia > Paraplagusia blochii. The sequence goes on from JAFBJS010004411.1 coordinate 224,344, forward strand.
ATAAAGGAATTTGTAGTAACATAAGAATACACTCTTTTAAAATTGGTGAAAAGAGATCGGTGTTCATTATAACCCTGTTGCATCTACAACCACAAAAGCAAAAGCTGAAAAAGAGCCACAAATGTTCAGTTCCAAAAAAACAAACATTAAGCCTAAATTTACAAAAGGACTGACTCAATAGAAAATGGGACATTTCCAAAGATGGTTAACATATCCTGGTTTTATTTTAAGAAACCAGGCTAGGTAAACTATTACACAAGCTTTATTTACATAATACTGAAGTGTTAGTGGTACAAGGTATCATGAGACTCTAGATTTAGACGTTGGTGTTTTATTTGCTCTAAAATGGACATCAGTCTTTACTTCAAAGCCTTGGACACGTCCCCAGCAGATCTCACACTGGTTCTTTAGAACCGACGCTTCCACTGAGTTTGAGAGGGAATAACAAAGATTGCTAAAGTAAAGCAGTGGTGGTGAGGTCCAGAGATGAATACCTTCTCCAGGAGGCCCATGGGCCTCAGGGGCACTGCCAGAGGTCAGCGGGGTGCTTATGTTTAGGGAAGGGTGGGGGTGTTCTTTGACAGTTAATTTTGGGAGGGGGTTTACTGGTTCAAGAGGTTCTGGAGGTGATGGCATTAGGGTTGGGGGGGTCAGAGGCCTCACCCTCTGCTTTTACCAACCTGTTTCCTTCTCATATCTCGGTTCACTGATGGACCGAGGCCCCTGTCTATCTTGTTGAGAGTCCAGCAAGTGCTATCACACAGAAACAGGCCGTGGCCACTGTTCTGCCTGTTGGTGGTAAGATTTCATAGAAAAGTAACCATTGACGACCAGCTTTCCAAAGCTCTGAGTTAGGTTTGTGTGAAACAGAGGCCCTCGTTGGTCGAGGTTCTGCTCTGGTTAGCACTTCATTAAAGCCAGTGAATGTGAGGGTGGGAGGAGACTTGATTTAGGTG
>JAFBJS010004411.1:225921-255842 GCA_016785265.1 Paraplagusia blochii
GTCTCCTGTCTTCTACCTATTCCTAGTGTCTCTAATCCATCCATCATGGCTGGTCTCACAACTGTCCTGTAGACCTTTCCCTTCACCTTAGCTGACTCTTCTATCACACAATACAGAAATACAACTCTCTTCTAAAATATCAACTCACCCAAAAAGAAAATAAATCACAAGTGAACCTTCTATGCAACACTTTACTCAGCATATTTGGACATGTTTCATCTCATGGTAAAACCACCGCTCTTTTCTTAAGGTTTACTTTTCATTGGAGCCAGCTGGACTGCTTACGTCCCATACATTCACCCAGTCTGTGGGTGTCTAAGTGTTGGTCAGGTTTCTGATTTCTATTTGAGACTGTAAATATGATCAAGTGCAGCTTTGATTTTTCACACAGATACAGACACAGGGGGCTGAGCTGGCTCGCTATGTTTATTACCTCAAGTCTTTGGCCAGAAGGACTTAACGGCCGTTTTTATGATACATTGTCAGCGGAATTAGAGGAACAGTACAGCTACACTGTGTCTTCTTAAATTTGCATCTTCCTCTAAAGCTGCTCTGGCAGACATTCCCATCCTTGTGAAGGAGATCTGCAAGTTAAACTAAGTTTCTATATATAAAAAAGAGAAGAGTTTGGGTGAACAAATCTATTGCTTAATGTTTTTGGTCTGTTGCTTTATTCAGCCCAGTGCAATGTTACACACTGGTCCTCTGGAGAGGCCTGTGAACCATCTCTGTCCTGGGTTCATATTATGGAGCACATGGACGATGAAGTAGTTAGTGCAGGGGTGTCCAAACTGTTCCACAAAGGGCCACTGTGGCTGCAAGCAGCAGCACACCTGAGTTGACAGGTTTAATCAACTGATCACAGTCATCAGACACCTGATTGGTCGAGCTATGTGCTCTTGGTTGGTTGGAACAAAACCCAGCAGCCACACCGGCACTTTGTGGAACAGTTTGGACACCCCTGAGTTAGTATCTGTGATGGCAGCTACATGTGGGATTTTAAAACCACATTTTGGGGCAGAGGCGTCATAGTGGTTAAGGAACCAGCCTGAGGTCATGAGAGATCCAGGTTCAAATCCACCAACTGCCAAGTTACCACTGAGGTTGTTTTGAGCATGGCACCGTCCCCACTCACTGCTGCCCACTGTTCACTTTGCTGATGGGTTAAATGCAGTGGTTACGCTGTAGTGTGTGTCACCATGACAAGGAGTTTGCTTTCCTTTCCTTTTCCTTTCCTTTCCACAGGGATGATGTTTTGTAGACCCTCTTTCTCAGGTAACGAAACCAGTCATGACACCAAAACAAACAGAACTGGACTGCTGACATTCTCCCTGTCTGACAAATCCCTTGATTCAAATCCAGTTCCATTTTAGATTGCGATAGCTCTGAGTTTATGGTCAGGTTGAACTTGTTCTTCTGTTGTTGGGGTTCATTAGAGTGTTTCAAGAGGCGGAGCTTTGGATTAACCCTTCTGGGTGTGAGCGTGTATGGTTTTTGGGCTGCTGGCCCCGAACATGTTGTTATTAAATAGCTGAGATAATAAGGCTCTGAGAAACATTGAAGGAAGTTCTGCAAAGCAGCAATACACACAAAAGTTACACCCAGCAAAACACACACACACACACACACACACACACACACACACACACACATGTGGGGCTCTTGGAATTGCATTGCACGCCTGTGGTTACACTACATGCCTCTCAGACACTGCACTCTGCAGAAAGCACTGAGTGTGCAATAGTGTTTATCCACAGTTAGGGAGAGCGTGACGGGGGATATGAGTGGTATTCCTGTTGTCTCTGCTCATAATACGTGGACAGGTGTTGACCCTTCAGTGCATGGACATTTAATAATGTATATTTATAAATTATACAGTGCCTGTTGACAATAAACACCTTCAAATGTGGTCCATGACCGAGCTCCTTCCTTGTGACTTGGTCTTTCGTTCCTGCTCCTTTACCTTGATTGCTTTCAGTAATTGCACTCTTACTCTCATGAAATTGAAGCCAGATCTCTTTAAGTGCAAATAGTTTTGAAACTTAATAAGTGCAGTGGAGGACGAGAATTAACATGATAAATCAGGTAATTTCAGAAAAAGGCTTTATTCAAAGTAAGATTCCTAGGTTTTGGCTTGTGGGATCTGGAATTTTCTACCAACTATTTGACATATTCTGTATATTACTTCTATGCTACTTGATATACCATTAGATGACTTAAAGTTTGAGTGATGTTGACAATTGAAGATGAGATGCTTCCAATTTTACTGTATGAAAAACATGTTTGTAGATAGTGATTAACAATACCGTACTGTACATTGAAAAAGTTTGAGTTTTTCAGACAAATTATTGTTGTCCTTATAGACTGATGTTAGTGATCCACTGGAAACAAAACACCAGTGAGACAAGAAACAAGAAATAAATCTAAGTAAGAATCAATCACCTGGCATAAGGAAGAAGGGAAATAAGGAAGGAAGAAAGGAAGGCAGGCAGAAGGAATGAAGAAGGGATGGCAGGAAGGAAGAGAGGAAGTAATGGAAGGTCAGAAGAAAGGTAGGAAAGAAAGCAAGGCAGAAGGGGAGAAGGAAGGGAAGCCAGAAGGGATGGAAGGCCAGAAGGTATTTAGGGGAGGAAAGCAAAAGGGTAGAAGTGAAGTAAGAAAGAAGGGATGTGAGCAGGTAAAGAGGGGGCAATTTAGGGAGGAAGAAAAAATGAAAGAAAGCATAAATGCAGGCAGAAGGGAGCAGAGAAGTGATGGAAGGTAGGGAAGGAAGCAAGGCAGAATGGAAGGCTCTGAACCTGAAGTAGAAGAAGAAGTAAGAAGGGAGGTTAGGAAAGATGGTAGGCAGAAGGGAAGAAAGAAAGGATGAAGGGATGTTAGGAAGTAAGGAAGGGAGCCATATTAGAATAGTGGACCACTGAATTCATTGATATAGTTATTCCTACATGGGCAAACCAAGATGGCTGAAAGATTTCACGGAGAGATTATTAAAGTACTAAATGCTATGCTGCTTGTTTTTAGTTTCAGTCAATAACAATGTAGAAAGGCTAGCATTGGCTAACACCTTAAACACCTCTCTGTTCTTGATTCCTACAGTACGTGCTGTACTTTGTTGTAATTGTGGTACTGTTGAAAACACTGAGCTCCAAATGTTCTGTTCATCCATCCAACATAATAATTAGTTAGCATCATAGACACGCACTGGCTGTTCTTTTCAACTCTGTCCTCTGTGGGACGTGACAGAGAGGACATGTCCCTTCCGCCACATGTCATGTTATTCTCATTATAGTACGTGGTGTCCAGCTGTCATTGTTGATGGGTGCGACAGTAAGAGGAAGTGTGTGTGTGTGTGTGACGGGGCGTTCGTCACTGCATGGTAATGATAAGGATTCTCAGGAGCAGCTGCTTATCAGGTGTGTGGCCCTGTGTTGTCTTTGTAACTGTAAGACACAGTTACAGTGTGTAAAATTTCACAGGTGCTACTGCTTTTGTGCAGGGGGATCCTTTCATAAGCTGGTGTCGCACACAAAGTTGTCTGCTCAGAAACAATCATTTCCCTGTATCTGTTCCTCATTAGGTGTTTTCCCTGGGTTTCTAGTTTCTGTCTTTCTTTCTTTTTTCTCACTTCTGTCTCCCCTTCTTTCAGCAGCGAGCTGTGCGTTCAGCTCTGTACCTTTGCTGCACTTGTGATTTGATTAAACAGACATCCAGCACCATCAGATCCACTCTACCACCACCGCCTCCTCCCTTCATCCATCTTCCTCCTCCTCCTCCTCCTCTCATGCTTCTGCTCCCCTCGCCGCCTGGTTAGGCTGACCTGGCACAATAAACAAGGCACATGTTTTTCTTCACACCTACAGTTTTATGATCACTCTTACAGTGAGGGTAGCAGACGTCTTATCCGCTGACGGATGTCCCGCTATAGGGAACCAGGTTTGACATTTATATCGGAGACAAGACATGTAAATATTAGATACTAACCCTGTACACTGTACAGCCATGAATATCACATTCAACCCAAACATGTTATCTCACAGTTAACAGCTTTGGCTGTTTGTCTCCAGGAAGGGGGAGTTTAGGGAGTGTCACAGTTCACAGCTGGCATTCGGCTGATTTACAAGTTGAGAATTTCTGGGCACTCTGTCTGTCAACCTGCATTCATCATTGCATTTCCTACATATATCATTTTTATATATGTATATATATATATTGAATATGTGTATATATTTGTGCAGGCAATGAAATACTGAGCGAATAGTAAATGGTCATGTTCTGCGGTCAGGAGGATGAACAGAAGGGCTCATTGGGCAGCAGCCTCTGACCTCCTCTGATGCTTTATTCTATAAATAAACATGGAAAACAGAGCTTCCAAAAAGGAAGAGGATAATAGTCAATAGTAATGCGGGTTAAAGGAGACAGTTTCATGTTAAGGTCCAGCTCTTCCAACAGTAAAGACTGAATGTGTATAGTATTATTATATAACTCGACAAGAAATACTAACTCATGGTGTACCTTTTATGGTAGCTTCAAGTAAAGTGTGGCATTAAGTAAAAAAACAAACTGCATTTCCAGTAGCGTTAAAAAAAATAAAATTAGGTTGGTTGATCGGATTTCTTTTAAAAATGAAATGTATATAATAGAGTTTGAGTTGTCTTCTGTGCAAGATCACACAGAATACATGCCAATACTGTTCATAAGGTGAACTGAAATTTTTTTTCCATTTTTTTGCAGCAATATGTCATCCTTCTTATATCATCCTAATATACTGATTTTGATGGGATGCAATAAGACATTTACATATCACATCGCCAGATCCTTGCAAATACACAAACCTGATTATTATAATGTTGTTGTTTAATTGATTTTAAGCTAAAATAAGAATGAGCAAAGGAATACAAGTGGGTAAGGAGGAAGTCGCTGAATCATTAAACCACAATATTGAACATGTTCTATTAACGCAGGCCATTGTCCAACGAGATACAACATACACTTGTTGATATAAGAAAATGAGAGATAATGCTTTGTCTAGACAGCAATAAGTCATGTCATTATCCTTCTCCACGCTCCTATCGTAAACAGCCCCTCGCTTACACATGCCCCCACGGACACTTTGTTCAGTCCTGCGCGCATCGACAGCAGGGTGACAGGGTCATCATAGCGTCTCCGTTGGTGACATTAACTGCAGCCATTAGGCCTGAGGAAGTAATCCAAATATATCCCAGCCAGGGGACATCGACCAGACAGACCTGACTACTGTCTCTGCATAGTCTCCCAGGTGACAGATGGGGTCTTGGTGGTGTTTTTTTTTTTTTTTCATTCAGTCAAACCTTCTGGTGCAGCATGGACACTGATACTTTTTTGATTTATACCTATTATCTGATTTATCAAGATAGGATGCAGAATATTCAGTCTTCCAGTTTATTAATATCACCCTCGTTGAGTGCTTGAGATGGATGGTGGAACTTTGACTAAAGTCATGGATAAGTTGAATAGGGGCTATTTAGAATCACAATAGACTGCTTAGCATGTGCTGACAGTCTCATCAATACCGCCTGTTATGTTGTCAGCAGAGTGTAAATGAGGGGTTTAATAAAAGAGATCCAATAGAAGCAGGTCACAGGCCAGAATGTGACGTCCACTCACGTCCCTCCTATGTTCACCATCCCGTCTTTTGGTCTCCTCTCCGCCTCGCATGGCCCTGATCCTCACAAAAAGAAGATTAACAAACATTTGACAGAAAGGTAATCTCTCAGAAAAAAACATTTCAACATCCTGTGTCTCTGCGACACGTCTGATTTGTTAAATTGCAGCATCTAAGACGTTTAGTGCAGCTTAAATGAGACCAGTGATGGTATTTCACTCTTTTATGATTCTAAAATACAAACACATTTGACTTCACGTTATATTTTTTTTCACACGGCATTGTTTCTGCCAGCAGTACACAGGGTTTGTTTGTTTGTTGTGCTTGATCATCAACGCTCGAGCATCAGATTAGGTGAAGAATGATTCATGAGGGCTGGAAATGCTTTGCTGATGAAGTATAATTGGTCACATTGTTGCTGCCGTGTATGTTGTCATGAGATAACATTCCACCCATTTGACCTCTTACTTGTGGTTCATTTAATTACTTATCAGTGTTCTCCACCAGGCTCTAAATTGTGTTGTTGTTTTTCCCCACATTGCAGCAAAACCAGTCGCGCAAACTCTCAACGCCAGGTCAACGCCGAACATCCTCGTTTCCAGACGGGAATTTCAACGTTATTTCTCTTGCTGCGATTCTGAGGCTTTTGCCTTGTTCGTGTGTGTCCTCCAGTTCAATGTACCATGCAGGCTGTGTGAAATGAACTCTTTGACCACAGTGTTAGGGCTGACAGAGAGTCAATGAGTGACTAGGAAGGGGTTGGGGGGGTGGTGGGGTACTGATGAAGAATTCATGTGATGCAAAGAGCAGCTAGCCTGGATCTGTCCTCCTGGAACCTAAACTTACCACAGTCAGCCTGCCAGATACAGTACGTAATAATGCAATTTTCCTTTGAGGACAAGCTGGCTGTTGGCTCTGTCCGTTCCATCCGTCTTTATGTCCATTACTGTTTGTCTGTGATTACCACCGAGGCTTTTAATCTTACACAGTTGACGCCTCTCCATGACGCAGTGCATCATTCAAATTATTTTTAGTCTTAAGAACAGGCCCTAGAATTAGTAATCCAAAGAGTGACATCTGGCCCACTGGGCTTATGTGATTAGCAGAGATCCTTGGCCCTAATAGCCAAGTGGATGTTCTTCATTATGTCTACCACATATGGACATTGACGTGAAGAAACTGTGTTTGACTTAAAGCAGGAATGGAAATACTGCGTGGTAAAACGTCACCAAAGTCAGCATTAGTGCTACAGTTTTGCAGCAGATTAAATGCACAGTGCGTTTAAAACCCCTTAACCGATGAACCACAACTTATCAGATCAACACATAACTACTAAGTTAAACTAAGAAACTCAAAACCCAAAGGAGGAGAAAGAGAGGTATGTCTTGGAAAAGAAAAAGAAGAGAAAGGCAGAGCATGTTGGATGGCTGCCAGCGTCCTACTGAATTAATCATCATCACCACTTAAGAGGCTAATAATGACAAAGTGACCAGGCATGTCCCTTCCTCTCAGCTTTCTGTTTGTTGACTGGAGCGCACAATTATGGTCTCCAGTCTTCTTATTGTCTTCGAACATTTCCAGCTTTCATTACGTCCACGCCATAAGGAGGTTGACAGTTGTTTGCATGCGGTCACCACTGCCGTCCTCGAAAATCACGGACTCTTAAGGTCCTGTTGTTGTGTTTGTGTGTGTGTGTGTGTGGGCTACGGACGCCAGGTGGGAGCGCTTAGTTTGTTAACAGTAAACTAATTCAGGGTTTAAAGGAAACTGTTCAAACATAACATTACTACAAGTCTTGTAGAACCGTGCTGTGATTACCATTCCTCTGTGACACGGAGGCCTGTTGGACAAAACAACTTCGAGGTTAAAGAAAGGGACTATTTCGGGGGCAGTTGTTTGCTTGAAAGAGGTTTTGCTTATTCTAAGGCCACTGGTTCCCAGGAGTTGAGCTCGCTCCCTCTTTTCTGCTTTGCTTTTGTGTAGTTGTCTTTGGGATTTGTAGTTGAGAGGATTCAGTGCCCCTCTCTCCAGTTTCCTTGTATTTCAGAATGACTTCTTTCTTACCCCGTCTCTGAACTGAACAGTTGTGTACCAATAATGCAAGGAATGGATTGAGAAGCGTAAAAGGAAATAGCAATCATTCCTTCACCATAACACTTTATGGGCTGGACTATGTGTCTACCCGCTGTGCTGTAGATGGGGAACATTGAGGAATCTTTTGTCTCTTAACTCAACTTTTAGCCTCTTCATGTGTTCCTTATAACCTCAGTGATGAGAACCCTCTCACTATGATATGTAATTATTATTATTATTTTTTTTTTCCGCAAGTGCACAAACTATATTGGATAAAAGAAGTGTATAAATATACAGGATTAAAGAAGAACACTTTCGCATGGACAGGTTTAAACTTGCAGTCAATCAGACGTGTTAATGATATGGCGGGTTGGCTAAATATAGTAGGGAGAGCTTCTGTTCTGTAAAACTCAACACTTTTTTACCTTGATGAGCCAAAGCTTTAAAGTGGTGCTTCATCTTGAATCATCAACCATCAACAGTAAAACTTGATATTTGTTGGTATTTTCTGCAGTCATGGAAAAAAATGACCAGACCCTTGTTTTCTTTCATTTTAATGAAAGAAATCACTAAGGATATATTACCTGAAGAAAGAAAGAAACACGAAAGACATTTCTTAAAGCAGAACATTTTGGCAGTACAGTGCCATAGCTATTAATATAAGAATTGAAGTGATTTTGCTTACTATCAAGAAACCATGGAAAATGGTGAAACATCAGCTCTAAAATTAAACTCTTTTGAGCTATTGTTTTTGATATCATTATATTTTTCCTAAAAAAATTGTACATTTAGTGGAACCAGCCTTAAAATGAGAACAAGGAATTGAAGAAAACATCAAGGTGGTCTAACGATCCCTTCCTTGACTTATTTATATACTCTATATAAACAATGAAAATGTCTTGTACATACAATTATATACAATATATTACTTTATAGTGGCCAGACAAATTATTCAGGGGCCTAACCTGCTGATGTCACTGAATATATGCCTGCTGTTTTAAATGACCTTCTTTGACCCAAGCTGTCTTTATTTAAAGCTCGTAGCTACCACTCGTGTTTCAGACACTCTCAAATTCCTAACCTCTCACTTTCGTTCCCTCCTGTCTGTGCCCCTCCCCTCTGTTGCCCCCCTTGTCACAGGTATGGCCTCGCAAGTGCAAGTGTTCTCCCCCCACACTCTTCAGTCAAGTGCCTTCTTTAGCGTGAAGAAACTGAAGGTGGAGCAGAGGTGTAACTGGGATATGACAGGGTACGGCACACACAGCAAAGTCTACAGCCACAACAGCAGCAAGAACGTGTCCGCCACCAGCGGCCCCTTAGGCATTAATAGTTCTCTGCAGGTTGCCAGCTCCACCCTGCCCTACGAGCAAGCGCTCATCTTCCCAGCCAGTGCGGGCCACATTGTGGTCACCACAGCCAGCAGCACTTCAGGGGCCGTGGGGTCTCTGCTGGGCAGTGGGGGTGGAGGCAGCAGCAGCAACAGTAGCGGTGGCGGAGGCGGCGGCGGAGGACTGGGTGTCGGAGTTGGTGTTCACAACCTGACGCGCCGCAGTACGGTCAGCCTGCTGGATACCTACCAGAGATGCGGGCTTAAACGGAAGAGCGAGGAGCTTGACAACAACAGCAGCGTGCAGATCATTGAGGAACACGGTCCACTGATGATCCAGAACGGAGCGGCCAGCGGTGCCACAGTGGCCACCGCGGCCACTGCCACCTCCACGGCAACATCCAAAAACAGTGGCTCTAACAATGAGGGAGACTATCAACTGGTTCAGCATGAGGTGCTCTGCTCCATGACCAACACCTACGAAGTCCTGGAGTTTTTGGGAAGAGGAACCTTTGGACAGGTGGTGAAATGCTGGAAGAGGGGAACCAATGAGATTGTCGCAATCAAGATCCTAAAAAACCACCCGTCCTACGCGCGCCAGGGGCAGATAGAAGTCAGCATCCTGGCGCGTCTGAGCACCGAGAGTGCGGACGACTACAACTTTGTGAGGGCCTATGAGTGCTTCCAGCACAAAAACCACACGTGCCTGGTATTTGAGATGCTGGAACAGAACCTGTACGACTTCCTCAAGCAGAACAAGTTCAGCCCTCTGCCGCTCAAATACATCAGACCCGTGCTACAGCAGGTGGCCACAGCACTGATGAAACTGAAGAGCCTGGGGCTCATCCATGCTGACCTGAAGCCAGAGAACATCATGCTGGTGGACCCTTCCCGACAACCCTACAGAGTCAAGGTCATTGACTTTGGCTCTGCTAGTCATGTGTCCAAAGCAGTGTGTTCCACGTACCTTCAGTCCAGATACTACAGGTAAGAGCTTTTCCTTTATTCTCTTGGAAGAATCATTGTTCTCTTCACATAATGTCAGGTCAAAAAAATAGTGTTTTTCTTATAGCTTTTTTATATGAAACGTAAATAACCTCAGAATTATGTTCTGCATGAGACGGCTGACACCATGGTGATACAGAGGAGGCCGTGGGGTGAACCCTATTATCGTTTCACCACGCTCTTCAGTAAAATAATTACGTAAAGCTTGGGGCAAAATGTTTCTCACAAAAAACCCTGCCCAATCTTTAGGTTTCTTCAGGGTGTAATAAGAGCAGTGGCATGGTTGGACACGTGATCTAGTTAGACCAATTGAGTTGATGACAACCGTTCTTGACGACGTCATTGCTACCGCCATGGTTTTAACGTTAACGATAGAGAGGAATTCTCCCAAAGGTCTTCTGCAGTGGGCCAAATAAGTTCTGAGCTCTGCTGTTTGCTAATGGCTAACTGCTAAATGTTAATTTGAGAAAGTGATGGTTTATTTATTTTCTTACATTTTGAACGAATTAGTAAGCTATTTGTTGACTTTGATACTGAGTTGGTTTTGACAGTTAAAATCTATTTAATTTGTATTTGTTTGTGTCTGTTTAATACAGCCACGCATTTTGAAACACAAATAAGATATTTACACCAGAACATTTTTAGCTTGTGAAAAATTTTAAGGGTGTCCGAAACTTTTCCACTACTCTAAAACAGAATTTGCAGATAAAAATACCCTTTACAGTCATTTCCGACAAGGAAATTCTCAGTCAGTTGCATTGCCAGTAACACATTATGACTTTGTATTTTAATTTAGCCCTACTTTTGTTGCTTCTTTCTTAAGAATGTTTTTGTTGCAAGTTGATTGATTTGACCAACTCCCATATCAGTAGCCAGCCTTATGAGCTGCTGTTGAGGTTGCCTCTCTTCACTCAACCAGTTCTGACTTTCCTGTTAGTTTGTTTATCTCCAGCCCCCTCCCTTCCCAGTGTGGGAGAGCGCAGTAAATCTCAAGTGCTTGCTGAATTGCCTGCTGCCTATTGCATTTTAATGTGATAAAACAAGCCCATTTTACTCTTTGACCATCATGGAAGGTGCGTTTAGTTGCCTGTTGAATCCTTGGCAGAGCAGGAACTACAGAAAATACTTAAAGCAGCGTCATTTTTTTTTGATAGTATTATTAAGAGGCCTCCAACAGGGAAGTGTTTCACTTTTGCTGTTTGGAATGATCTCAGAGAAACTGCCTCGATGAAGAAGAGTACTAATCATGTGGGGTGGCAGGCTGCCCAACGGCCTCCATGTTCACCCCTCTACTCCCAAGGCCCCCGGACCCTCATTGCCCCATCATTTTGACTGGTTCCCATTTCCCCCCCAGGATAACGATGAGGGGTCAGCCGCAGTTCTCCTGTAATATGTGCCTGTAATCCACACCACCGGGCCTTGCATTAGAACCAGATGACACCGCTTGCATACCTTTCTTTCTTTCTCCCTTCCAGTACTTTGTTAAATAATATTTTTTAGGCCACAGCAAACAAGTCTGTTTGGGTTTTGGCAGGAGCAAAGCTGGGAGTTTCTGTGTGAGAAATCAAACGATGTCCGTGTTTGTACAAAAAGTAGCTTTGTTTGGTGCCCAGGCCTGGCTCCGGTGCCACGGCCAAGGAAAGAACAGGTGTGTGTTCGTGTGAGAAAGGGAGAGCTGCGGTAACACACGTGTAAACACACGCCCACACACACATGCCAGGTGGTGACTCTGCAACTGCACATTGTGTAGTGTCTGTCAAGACAGACGTCTGTGGTCGCCTCTAGTAGATGCTGTTGAGAGAAGGGATTTGTTTTGTTCTCCTTCAGGTTCATATAAGCTATTGGAGATGTTCTGGACAAATGTGAGTTTGTTTTACTGTCAAAGCACACATGCTGAGTCCAAACTCAGGCTCGGGGGCCAAATGAGGTACACATTTTTATTTTTTTTGGCCTGAGAGATCATGTCAAAATTGTCTCACCAGCGCATATGCCATATATATTGGCATATATTGGTTGTTGTTGGCCTGTGGAAAGAATTTACATTAAAAAAAAGGAAATGGGAAAAAATTGTAAGTTTTCTTATGAGATAAAAAATTGCTTTGCCTAGAGGTAATGTCTGTGGCTCAACTCCCGGGTCCACCTTGCGGTCAAATAAAGGTTGTTTTGGTTGGCACGTCAGTGGGCTCACCACCTGCAGAGAGGGTCCACAAGTGGCTGGTGATTTGGGTGGCGGTCATGGAGACTGCTGCCCACCAACCTGTCATGGATAAGGGGATGTGAATGGAATAATTCTGGAGTAAATATTTGAAGAAAAATGTTTTTCATTTTTTTCAATTACTAAGTTTGTATATTCCGCCCAATGTGAATTAGACTTTAACACTACTGAGTTAATGTCTTTTAGTCAACAAAATGTTAGCATATGCAGGTTTGTAACCTGTAAATTAGTCTCTATTAGTAGAGATTGTTCAGGAATTTTCAGCTGTTTTATTGGTTAAAGTAGCTCAACCTGATATAATCACCACTCATATCCTGTTGTTCCATCTGGGTCAACAAGTATGCCATGAAAAGCCTCTGTTTTGCAGCGAGCGCAATTGAGCAAAGAGATCAACTCTTCATTTCCTCTTAGCAACACATGAGGAAAAAAGGTAACTTGGCATTGGTTGGAAACTAAAAAAAAAAACAGCCTTTAAAACATAGACAAGGGACTCTTAAAAATTAAGGAAACTCTATCTGTGAGAGTGCATGTGTGTGAGTGTGTTTAGTTTCCAGTACTCTGTCTGCACCGAGATAAGTTGGGAGGAATGAGGCAAGTATTACTATTACTTTCAAAGAAAAAAAGTCATGGGACGCGATCGCTACGGGTGTCTTCACATCACATACAGTTTGGGCAGCAAACAAACTTAAGCTGTGGGTATAGTTCATGGTGAGTTCAAAAGCGGAGAGGAGAACATCAAACCATCTTTGATGATTTCAGAAGGGAAGATAGAAGGACACTTTCTGGTGCATGCAGTAACTTTACGGAGCAGAGATTAGGGCTGCAGCTCTGACTGACTTTAGGATTCTCTATATCCGCCACAGCAGCTTAGAAGCACCTGAAACCTGCTTTGATTTTTTTATTCTGTAAACCTTCTATAAATTAAATATTTATGTCTGCTGCCTCTACGTATTTCTTCACAACTACACTTTTTTTTTTGTTCATGTGCTGGAAAGAGAAAAGTCCCAAGTGCATGTTGTTTCTCTTTCTTCTTTTCTTATGAATATAAAGGAAGAGATAATGAAAAATCAAGGCTGCCACAAAGACAATATACCCACCCAGCAATTATCACCGGCTTTTATATGGATCTATATCGTGAATATCATCTTACTCTTCGCCCGCCCCGTATTTTGGACGTTGCAGGTCTGTTGCCGGCCTTGTCAATGAGTTATGGATTTCGTACAAGGTTGACTGATGCAAATAAAACACCCGCATTCAAGGTAAGCACGCAGTGTGCTATTTGCAAGAGGGTGCTCACAGTTTCTGCTGGGTTTACTTCATTGTCGAGCGTATACTCACATGCTCAGCGGGCTGAGCTCATCTGTCTTTGTCAAATAGTCCTGTATGCAGCACTTCTACTGGCAGTGCAGCCTGACTATAGCCCGCCTGGCCACGGTTATTCAAATCCACTATTACCACAGTCTCTTTCTGGCCCGCTACGGGCTATTTCTTAATTACTGTTATTGGACGTTGATGTCCCGATTACACCAACCTGTGACCCAACACTGTTTCTGCTTATGCTTTCCTCTCTTCCTCCTTCTGTTCTCCTTCTTTTGCTTTAGCTAATGATGTAACAGGTAAGCTGGCTACTCAAGCTTAGCCTGTGTGTTAGATTAAAAAAAAAAAGAGGATTATTGCCTTAGGTATATTTGTCCTATTTATTCCGCTGGGTAAAGTCTGTGATTGTGGATCGGCTGGAAAAAGACAACTTTGTATTGTATTTAAACTAACCTGAGGTTTTAGGTCAGGTGGTACAGAAGAACCAGATGGCTCCCCAAAAAAATCTATATATTGTTTCTGGCTTGATCAGTCATAGGGTCAAATTTTGGGAGTTGTCAATCTCAATATAACATCATGAAATTTATACATTATTTATTCTCCCGCTTGTCTGTTGCTGGTTTGCATGGGCAGCTGGCACCACCCAAATCACACTGCACCATACTGTGATCCTTCCTGGTGAGCCCACAGGAAGTTATGTGGATGGGGAGGGTGCTAGGCTCAGAACATCTCAGTGGCAACCTGGCAGCTGGGGGATTAGAACTTGGAGCCTTGTGAACCCAAGTCTGTTTTTTTAACCACTAGACCACTGCTTCAATTTTATACAATTAATTAGATTTTACTATAAATTATTACCTGCAGTCATGGAAAAGGTATTAGACTATCCTGCTGGGTTTTTTTTTTTTCATTTCTTGTTCATTTCAATGCTTGGTTACCCTAAAGGCACATTTCTTTGGACAAATGATAAAATGATGAGAATGAAAATAACAAAAATAGAAAAGTTTAATTTCGGAACTGATGGTGGTCCAATAATTTTCCTTGATGGTCCTATGCCATATTTGAAAGAGATTCAATCTAACATTTTTTACTTATTTTCCACCATTTATCTGCTTTTTTTTCAACCTCTACATCTGTGTGCTTCTCTTGAAGGTTCGTAACTGCATGTCTTACTTGACATTGATCGTCAATCAGCAACATTAGGACCATCAGAGCTTAAATGTAGCTGAAATGAACTAAAATAATTTATAATCCAAAGTTGCCTAAAAGCATTAGTAATTTTTTATTTTTTTTTGCCCACTGGTCTTTATCCATCACTGTCTCCGATTAGATTTCCATGTCAGTCATGCAGTGTTGAATGTAAATTGGTTTGGAATACTGTCATCGCTGTAAGTTTGGGCTTGAAGGCCATTTTAATAATTTTTAATAATTTAATAATTTTTTTCATTTAAAGGCCTTAAACTGCACGGTTCTATAGGATAGGGCAGTTTTTTTTTCTCTCAGAAGCCTTTTCGGAGACATGTTATTGTTATGTTGTGTTAAATAACAAAGTAAAGATACTTTGGCCTCATTGTAAAAGCACATACTGTTCATCTACCGTTCAAGCGTCACCTGTCTCCTTTTACCAACCCTTACAGTTAAGTGCAGCCGCCAAGATCACCCACATTCATCCTCCCCCACCCTCAATGTTCACCTTATAAAAAGGTGAACTTAGAGAGTGATACATGTGCGATGCCGCTGTTTGCTGCATTCTCAATGTCATTAGACATCAGGTTATCAAAAAAAGTTTGTAACCTAAAGCTGAACAAGTTAAAACTTGTCCTCATGTAGCTGTAATTTAATGTAAACTTAAAAGCTTTCACACCGACACACAAGTCGACGATGGATAACCGAGGAATCAGGCTGTGAGAAACAGCAGGTGAAAAGAAAAAGTGATCTGAGAGGTGGGAGTGAGACCGTTGATGTCACCAGTAATCTGAAGTGGCCGCTGTCTGTGTACAGAAAGCCTGCGACAGGCGAAATCCTAATGAATCCTTTTGGAAATGTCACAAAAAAAAAGCCTCATATTGTGAAAGTGGTGTTGGCAGGGGAGACGGTGCAGATAGGGCTCCGCTGGGATCTCTGACACATCCGGGCTTATGTCACAGCGCTAATAACTGATGAAATATGTAACTCTGCTTATAAGGGCTGGCGTAACCATGCTGCGTCTGAGACGCAGGAGTGTAAGACGAGCCCCGGCCCCACCTGCCTCCCTGTCTCCCCTATCTGTTGTTTGCATCGCAGCGTTAAGACAGACAGGGCAGGCGTTCCAGCACATTTACCCTGCCTCCGTGCGAAACATCAAGGCCCGCTTTAATGAATGAGGTTGCCATTAGTTACTGTTCTGTGAAGCGTGTGCTGAAGTGTATGTGTCTGTGTTCCAGGGATGGAAGGGAAATTTGGGTAAACACCAGGATCAGGTTGCTATAGCAGAAAGATGAACTCCCCCTCCTCAAAAAAAAGAAAAACAGAGGCGATGGTTAATAGACGTGGTGTTGTTAATGTCAAGTCAAAGTTGATGAACAGAGTGAAATAGTAGGAAAATATAAGGAGTTTGTTATTTCACATTCCTTGCACTTCCCACTTCTTCCCTCAAGCGATGGCAGCTTTTGTTATGCTCATTCTTAACAAATTTCACGTGCTGACAATGTATAGTCCATCAGTTTATATGCAATTCATGCTTGTGTCAGTGAAGGCACCACTTCCGTCCTCTTGCTGTTGCCTTTGCATGAGCACAGGAATTCCAGGAATTCCATGTAACCTGTTAAAAAACATCCCTAAAATCATAATTACCTCTCACATTCTCTAGACTTCGTTTTTCACGACAATCACTGGAACATGTCACAATCCTAATAACTAATTTCTCATTTATATTTCGCCTCCAGGCAGCTCTTCTAAGTTCCCTGCGCCTCCACAGAGGAGGTGAGCCGGAGACACGTATCATCTAATTAACTATCTGCACTTGAACATTTGCATTGCTGCGTACAGTATGCAGTACCCTACATGCAGCCTTATTTAAGCAACAACCAAACTAGGATCATTTAACTTTTAAGGACAAATGTAAACTTTTTTGAGCCAACTGATAAGCCCTATCAGTGCGATCTGACAGGCAGCCCAGACTTGGGTGTGTGTGTGTGTGTGTGTGTGTGTGTGTGTGTGGGGTGTGCGCTTGTGATTCTCTTCATCTTTTCATCCTGGTTTCGTGTCTTTGTTCTGCCTCACAGTTTAATTTCCATACATTTCCCAGGATGGCAGCAGACCGAAATTAAGCTGCCCTGATAAAAATGCAGCGAGACGCCCACATGGCCCGACTTAAGTCTGCTGTTTCTCTTATATACAGTAAATTGATATGGATAGGCTTTTTATTTTCCCTCACGGAAGCATTTGGGTCGGTGAGCAAATGTCAGCAGCAACAAGTAAAAATATATTCAGCCTTACAAGTGTTTGTTAAGTTACAGAGTAACCCTGCAGGCAAACAATAAAGAAATAAAAGGAGTAAAATCAATGAAAATACGAGACATAATTGAACAATGGGGCCCTGGTCGTTGGAAGCATCTTTGTGTCTTCTTGTAACAGGAAAAACTAATGTAGGATCAGTAGAAAGGAAAGTTTTTAATTTTATATTTTATTTTATTTTCTTTAATTAAATGTGAAAAGGCCAAGCTTGAGTATCAGACCTTGGTCCGCGGGGCTCCAGGTTCGAGTCCATCAGCTGCCAGGATGTCACTGAGGAGCTCTGATCATAACCATCCCGACCCACATAACGTGCAGTGGGCTCACCACCCTGAGGAAGGCTCACAGTATGGTGCAGTGTGATTTGGGTGTCAGTGGTGGAGACTGCTGCCCTTGACCTATTGACACATAGGCAGATGAAGACAAATAAATAAAGTGTTCTGTGCAGGATGACTGGGCCTCTTATAAATGCCATATTTTGAACCTGTTGAATTATTGTTTCAGCTTGTGCTGATGTAACCGAACGACACGATCATACTGTGAGTTCTTAAGAAAGAAAAAAAAAATGCATTTAACAAAAAGTTTGTCCCTAAAAAGTTCTTTAAAGCAAGGCATTTTAAGCAGAAATTGTTTCGTGGCACGGGTCAACATGTGATCGTGCAAGACCAGTCGAGTGGCTGATTGATGACAATACACAGTAATCCTTCCAATGTCTTCTACAATGGGCTAAATGGCAACTTAACAGTGTTTTATACATATGTTTAAAGAATAAAAACAAATAATATTGTTGAAATATCAGCACTATATATAAAATATCAAGAGAAATTTATTATAAAAACTTTACCGTTGGCAGTTTTGATGTGGAAATTGCTTGGGTCACCAGAGAGACAGAGAGCAGTTCAAAGCCCCAAACCATGGAATTCAGGATAGGGCAGTGAGCAAGGCACTGCCTCATACCTTGGGTCCTAGGCGCTCCTCCTGCTCCCAAAAGTAGTGAGTTAATGGCAAATTTAGTTTTGTTTTCCCCAACTGCTGCCTGATAATCATTGACAGTAATGGTGAAATAGTCACTTATTAATTCTCCTGCTCACTAGGATTTGTCATTCTTTTCTTAAGTACCAAGCACCAGTGGGTCGCCTGGGTGATGGCTGCCATTACAGTCTGACTGGCAGAGGTGTCCCCAGGTCTAAATAAATGATGAGGCCTCCTGCTGATATGCCCAACTCCCAGCACCTCCCCTCCTCTCCCCCATTCCCATATGCCCTCTATGCTGCCATGGGGAGCACCAGAGGGCGGGGGGGTTAGCTCCCACCAATGTGTGCTCTTTCCTGCTTTTTATTCTTTTTTTTTTTCTTACCTACTCTCACCTTTCTTTCTTTTTTCCCCCTTACCTCTTCCATCCATTTACATGAATATTTAAAAGCTAACTCTGGGCTGGGAAATATGCAGCAAGGACACAAACGGTGAAAGGGAGAGAGAAAGAAAGAAAGAAGAAATGTTCATTTTGAAAAACCTCTATGTTCTAATTTAAGGCTCAGGAAGGTCTACTTGAAAAGTAAGTGACCAAAGCTATAAAACAGTTGTCAGAAAAAAAAAAAAAAAAAAAAAAAAAAGACGAAGAAATGCAGATGATGAAGTAGAACGTAGACACAGGGTGAACTTGGAGAACTCCGCCGGGGCCTGTCTTTGTTCGTTTGTATCCGAGGACTGGTTTCCACACTGGCGGTGAATGTCTGCTGTGCAGGGGCCCATGCATGCTCCCATGAACTGAGCACAACAGATAAATTTGTTTTCTCAACTGGAGGAATCCGCTAATGTGCACATTCGCATGGGTAAAAAAAAAAAAGTTTTGGCTAATTTACAGCAGGCAAGTGAGCACAGCTCTGCGCGGCTGCGTCGTCCAGCTGGGGCCCTTATAAAGAAAAAAGAGAGGCAGTGGTCCATCACTTGTTTCCTTCATTTAGTATCTGCCCAGGCATTACTGAATAATCAGATTTCATTAGAACTACCATTCCAACAAATGGATCCAGTTGCTTTTAAATCCCATTCATTCCTTTTCTTTTAAAATTGGTTTATGATGTTTGACTCGGACGATTTTCAGTAATGCAGTTAACTCCCGTTCATCGTCAGGGACGGTCGTTGCTCTTTTCAATTGCTATTATTGCCTTGTGTAAAAAAAAAAAAGAATCATTGGGCAGTTTATTCTAAAAATCAAAAAATATTGCTGTAGAACAGCATTTCTGAGTGGCTTTTGTGCATCTGTACACAGCTTCACTGCAATCAGCTCACATTTTATCGAGGTCAAACGGAATCAGACGATGTTTATTTCTAAAGATGTCCGTACAAGTGTGAGCAAAATGGATTTAATTAAACATGCTGCGAGGAACAACAGAAACCGAAGCAGCGCATTTGATTATCGGTTATAAAAGAGGGGATTTACGACAGGTTTTTCTTTTACCGTCTAAGCATTTTATGGGTCAACAAAAGGGTAAGAGAGGTTTATGGCATGATGTGTATCAACACAGAGGATCTGATGAAGCCATCTGCTGGCATTGAGCAGGGATCTGGGCTCAGGTCTTGCATAGCAATCTTGTTCAGATGTCATAGTTAAAAAAAAAAAAAAACCCTCGTGGAATGTTCAGTGGCGTTATTATTTTTCTAATGACCCTGTTTTTGCAGCTCACTCCTCAGGTATTCGATATCAGGGGGAGGATGAAGGACACTCAAGATTCTGTTGAGACATCGCGCTGGTCGTAAACGTGTGTGTGAAGCCTGGGCTTAATAAATAATTTAAAATGACTAATAGCACCTTTTGGCGTGAAATGTATCGAAGCGGTATATCAGATTGCAGCAGTTTATGCCCAAGGCGTAATTTGTTTGGAAAAATAATTACTCCTATATTGGATCTGGTTAAATATTAAAAGAGTTAGCATTAAGAATGGAGCAGCCTTCAAGGTGTTTTTGTCCAGGGCAACGTGCAGATGTTGCCCCCTGCAGGTATGTCGCCACCAAGGAGGGGGACAGCTGTACTTTATCGACGTATAAAAGTCAGAAATATGCCCGACACCTACTAGGAGAACGGGATGCCAGTTAGACCATTAAGGTTTGAAGACTTATCCCAGTGTTTTATGTGCTAAAGTCGACGGACTGTCAGTGGAGTTCAGATGATTATTGAGTGCTCCAGCTGGGAGGCACCAAGGAGCATGAGGAGGCTACACACTATAACAGCATGTAGGAAAGGGAAATGCCAAAATTAGTTAGAGAGAGGAGATAAAATCAGGAAGGGCTGAAAAATCTCAAAGCTACTCATACCGTCCAAGTGAATTTCAGGGGGTAAACAGTCCTCAGCTCACGATTCATGTTCTCCCCAATAGTCAATCTAAACACATATGGAGTGGAAGAGTAAGTGATGTAGTCGGCAGTGGTGGTGCAGTGGTTATGGTAGCGTACACGGAGTCCACAAGGTTTCAGGTTCTAATCCACCAGCTCCGAGGTGCTCTGAGCATAGCACCCGTCCCGACCCACATAACTTCTTGTGCGCTCTCCACCCACAGGAAGGCTCACAATATGGTGCGATGTGATTTGTGCCAAATCACAAAAAAAAAACGGAAAACAGAAGAAAATAAATGAGTGAATGAGTAAAACTCTCCTGAGACTCTTTGAGAATGCTTAACAAAGAAGAAGAAGGTGATCTCCAAACAGTGATTGTTGGCTCGGCTGATTGGGTTATCCACTGTGCTGCCATGCTGCTGCAAATTGTCTACTTGTTTTTTCCTTCCGTGTCTACATTCGTGCATGGGTAGTGTGTCAGGTTGAGGTAAATTGTCTCGTGACACTGCTTCAACAGCGTGAACGCTTCTCTATGGGCGACCAGAATTTCAACCAGCTTTAATTTTCATCTGTTAGCTCGGCAGGTGCTGATCACTTTATTATCCCGTGCGTACTCCCCAATGCAAGACGCACAATCCAGCCAAAATGCCTGAAATATACAACTTATAAAATGTGTCAAAATCTGCCTTAAACCTCACACTATATGCCGCACCTTAATGTACATGACGCTGTACTGCACTGAGGTGATTTTTCTTCCTATACAAAAATGAATCACCAAATGAATCACGACATCTCAGTGTGTGTTATCAGCACGAACTGGACATAACACACGTCACCCGGTTAAACACAGCGAGTATCAGGGAGTCGGAATCACCGCCACCGCCACAACCATGTCGCGTTCAATTACAGCCAGTCCCTGCAGTATACTCATCAAACAGATGGCTTTTATATAAACCAAAGCTGCTCTTGTTGTCTTTATATCCAGCAAAGAGGCAGGGACACGTGTGTCTGTGCACCTTTCCTGTCATAATGGCAATTTCATATAAACACGACCATAAATACTAACTATCCTTGAACTCTTTAATTATACGCCAACTCTACACTCTCATTACTCATGCTAATTAAGAGGCGCTGCCGTCTGTGTTAAAGTGGATGTATAATAGCGGGTATGCATTACATTCAATTCCCTGAGAAAAAAAAAAAAAATCAAAGATCTGGACGCTCATAAGAGACGTATGCAAATCCATGATGCATAAAACCCTGGCCATGCTTTCAACACGCAAATGAGCTACAGAATAATAAAACTATTGAAGAGCAAAACTATATTCAAAGTTACTGCTTTGAATAAAAATGTCTTGTGTGCGTCTTCCTGGTGTATACAGATGGATTTTTTTCCCCCGATTATTTGTCAGAATGAAGAAAGGTCGTTCGTGTGCATCGTTTCATTCTAAAGTTCTAAACAAATCTCTGGTTTTGTCTGTCACCGTGACAACCGGAGTTTCTCGTTACAAGTGGTCCATTTGCCAGGGAAGGTGCTGAACACCTGAACTAGAACCGTTTTGATCTGCCTGCCTGGCCCCAGCCGACAGCTGTGTACTTTAGGGACAGGGAGGGCCCTTGAGCCACACACTCTCATCTCGCTCCTATTGTTTGCCCAGGTGGGCCCGGACTCTGCTTATGACCTCCCCTCTCCTGCCCTCCCGCCCACAGTCTCGCTCTACCCTCATCCTCACCTCCTTCTCATGGTCTTGTTCTCCCTTCTCACCCACCGCCCTCCTCCCCATCGCTCGCTTTTCTCTTCCCACTGTCTTTGTCTCACAGGGACCTGTACTCCAACTGAAGCACTCGGTTACACAAAGAAACCAAAATGGGCTTTCATCTGCAGCCCCCTACCAGCTGTGTACATTGTGTTTTGTCTTAGCATTGAAAAAAAAAAATGGATAGGTTTTACCTGTGATAGTGCTGTGATTATTGGGCTTGAGTAATGGTTTTCCTCGCAGGGGGATCTGCCTGTTGTACAACAATCACATTTTAGATTGTTCTAAGGCTGCTTCTAGGGTTGTGCATTTGCACTGATGACCTATCTCGAATCAGCATGACTGAAATGAAAAGAAAAAGAGAAAATACTAGTAAAGCACCAAAATACTTTTATTCTTTGATACCACAAAAGACTGAAACCCCAAAGAAAGATTTTATTTTGGCAAATACTAGTACCATGGCATTTAAGGCTAAGACTGCAAACTGAACCTAAAATAAAAATCAAGGCATAAAATATTGTGGTGGAATCACTAGATGACATATTTGGACCTCCAACCAAAGTAATCATTCATGCTTTCATTCTTTCATATTTATTTTCTTCTCCACTACGGGGTCCCAGGGACAGCTGTCTCCACAACTGCCACCCAAATCACACTACGCCCCACTGCAAGCCTTCCTGTGGGTGATGAGCCCACTGGAAGTCATGTTGGGTGGAATGGTGCCAATTTTATCCCTATGTGCAGGATGTTTTTCTTCCTTTACCAATAATTCTGAATTGAGTAAATATTCTCTGAGTTAGTTATGTATAGTGGTTTGTCTCTATATTGTGCATTTTCCCAATTCAATGCAAAACACACTCTATTTTGGTCCATTTTATCCCAAGAAATTAGAGTCAGACATGACTGATGGAATCCTATATACTAGGGGTGTGATGATTCACTCACATAATGATCCGATTCATATCTCGATTCACAGGCTACGATCGGATTCAGGAACGATTTTATAAAAAAATATTGAACAATCGATCCAGTTTAATCCGATTAATCCGATCCAAAATGATCAATTTGCACCACCCTATTGACGATTCACTCAGATAATGATCCGATTCATATCTCGATTCACAGGCCATGATCCGATTCGGGTCAGTTCGATCCAAACTGATCCAAAACAATTACGGTAATTTGCACAACCCTATATATATATATATTTATATAGTGTATATTAGCGGTGTGACGATTCACTCAGATAATGATCCGATTCATATCTCGATTCACAGGCTAGGATCTGATTCAGGAACAATTTTATAACAAATATTAAACGATAGATCCAGTTCAATCCGATTCGATCCAAAAGGATTCATTTACACACCCCTACTATATACCTTACATAATTATTAGACCAAAGTGAATACCAATGGTTTTCATAGATATTAATGTAACACCAATCTGCCTCAAGCCCCCGTTGAAATCCATTCTGCTTTTTCTCATCACCGGTCAATCTGTGCTCGGCTCGGCTCTTGACATGTCACTCGGTGACTCTTCGTACCAGATGAGAATTTCTTGCCTTATTTATAACCTTCCACTTCTATTGGTGTTGGATGGTGAGAAAGAAAGGAGAAAAAGCAGGAGAGAAAGTAGAATTGAGAACAAAGAGGTGGCCCATTTAGTGTACCTGCCTTTTTGACCTTGTATACAGTACTGCTGAGGGGCCCTGAACATAACAGCTGAGGAAACAGCAGGCAACATTCATTAGTGATCTCTGCCCCATGTCCTCTTATTTTTTATTTATTTTTTTTTTTACTCCCTCTTAAGTTATTCTCCTAGCCTCAATATTTACCTTCTGTCCTTTCCCGTTCTGTCTCCCTTACGGTACATGTCGCCTTCCTTCCCTCCCTTCCTGCCCTTTGCTTTCTTCATTTCCTTTGTCTTGACCCTTGTGCTTAATGCAAATCCGCCTGGCATTTCAATCATCACATTCAGGAGGATTATAAAATCGCCTTGTGCCTCATGGCCGTTCATGAGGTCAGGAAGTTTACATGTATATTTATACAACGTATATGCATCATATATGCCAAGGAATGTTATTCATTTTTTAAGAATTTGTTACTTTACAAGAATACATTTTCTCTCAAATATTGAAAACTATCTTTATTATATAACACTATATGTAATTGTTATGGTGCACTGGGTAAAATTTAGCTTCTTGTTTTTTTTGTGTGTGTGTGGTTCGGGGTAAACAAATCAGCCTCGACTTTGCTCTTCTGTGTTTAACAGAGTGTGTGTCTGCCGTGCATGCATTGATGTCTAGTACCGGGTGTCCCGCTGTCAAACTTCTCTACCCACAAGCATCAGCGGTAGGCAGTCACCTCGGAGAGAATTTAACCAACGCCTTGAATGTCTCCTTTGTCTTTGAGTTTGACTCCTCTCTTTTGCGTCATCAAACGCACACCGCAGCCTATTTCAATCATAACAGCTCCTGCTCTATGGATGAGGCCTGCTGTGGTGTAAAAATGGAGGAGTTTGGCTTGTGTTTCCTACAAGGAAGAAGGAGAATAGGACGGAGCGACTGTGTGCATTTAATCATAAATGAGTCCAAAGCGTGTGCGAGCATCAGAGAGGCTCAGCGTGACGGCAGGAGCTACCTGTCTTTTTCCCTTTGTTTAATCCTGGAAAAACGTCTCTTTTATTCCCTTTGTCAGCCTCCACTAAGTCATGATTTGTGATGAGAAAACACAACGTGAGAGTAATTTTATTATTTCCTGTCACAGCAGCAGCTGAGGACAAGGCATCAGAGGCTTTTAGATTTTCAGATATACTGCAAACAGCTGAACGCGGGTCGTGTCGGAGCGACTCGGACAAATCATTGATCCTTTGTACAACAGTCGATGACCCACAGCGTGCTCTCTCAGCATGGCGCCAGTTTCCACATGCGGGTTCACACGGAGCAGAGCTGACATTGGGACAGCAGTGTATGAGAACGTAAACAGATGAATTCCAACCAAAGGGTTGAAACGTGACAGCGTTCATGAAACGACCACCAAGACGTAACTTCAACGCTCGCCGCCGTCACCTTTCCTGTGGTAAACTGGGTGTGAGAAGCATCTTAAGATTCCTGCGGAACAAACGTTGTCAGGGTGGCCCTGTGTGAATTGCCACTGGGAGTGCATTTACTGATTATAGTTAAGTGGTCCAGAATGGTCCCCTGCTCTCTTAGGCATTGACATGTCCTGTTGGGTGTGGTCAATAGCGGTCCTGTTGAAATGCCTTTCAGCTGAGAGACCAATCACGTCAATCCTCTCAGTCTCTCACCCTAACCCCACACAGAAGATATGGGAGGGAGACAGTGATGGAAGTGATGGTGTTGAATCATTCCATAACGAAGTGGACTATGGATTCAAGACAGTGGGAAGCAGACAGATGGTCTTTAAGCTGAAATATTTTCAATTTGAAACAAAAATACAGAATTTACTGTATTTACTGTTGTGACTAACATGATGTGAATTTAAGAATGAAGAATATATAGTCATATATGTAAAATATACACTCATGGATTAAAGGAATATTACAGGCATGGGCAAACTAAGGCCCGGGGGCCTTAGGCGGCACGTTGAGATTTTTAATGCAGCTCGCCAACCTTGTCCACAATAGTAAATTATTTATATTATCATTATACTTCTGCCTTTTCCATATGCTATGCCTGCGTTTCCCCAATAGATGACATCAAAAAGACTTTAAGAAAATTTAGTTTTTATGTTTTATACATGACATTTAAGCTAATTATCTCAGTTGAACGCTCCACATTTTTGCTCTGGACTCGGCCTCCAATATCCCATGTTAGGACCAATTGTGGGCCACGAGCCTTAAAGTTAGCCCACGTCTGGTATATTACCTAAAGTCGAAAATGATCATGAACACTTTATTTTGGCAGTAAGGACAGAAGGGATTTTGGTTACTATCATGAAAACCATGGGAAATGGCTCGATATCCGTTCATTAATCTACTTGTCTGTTGGGGCAGGGACAGCTGGCACCACCCAAATCACATTGCACCATATTGTGAGCCTTCCTGTGGGTGGTGAGCTCACAAGAAATGATGTGGGTCGGAACGGCGATATGCTCAGAGCACCTCAGTGGCACCCGTTGAACTGGAACACGAAGCTTCCACTTCCAATTCCACTTAAAACATGTATCTTTTTTATTTCTATGTGGCAGCCGATCATCTGCCTCCATAATACACCAACTATCTCCATCACCTCTTATCACACACATCTACACACCTCCTCTGAGGTCTTCCTCTTCCCTCGTCTTGGCAACTCCATCTCCAATGTCCTGATATATGTCTGATATATCACCCGTCTCTACTCACCAGCAGACCATCTCAACCTCTCCTCTCTAACTATATCTCCAAACCGCTCCGCCTTATCTGTTCCTCCAATCTGCTCGGTAATAACCTTCTTCTTTTCCTTTCGGCTTATCCCTTTTTCAGCGGTTGCCACAGCGATTCAACATTTTTCCGTCTCACCCTGTCCGATGTGTCTTCTACTTTAACTCTCACTACTACTACCAAGATTCAGATTCAGAAAACTTTATTTTGAAATTCTTTCTCACTGAATCCAACCCTAACAATCTAGAACTAACTTTCCACAAAAATAGCATTTGAGCTTTTTAAAAGTTTAGTTTATTAGTTAAAATTTGGATATTTATACCGTGGGTATTTACCAGAGCATTGATGATGATGTAAAATTTTAAGCATGGATCCTAATCTTCGTGCTTTCTGTTCATACAATAAAGAGTTTTTGAGTAAGAATCGAATAATTAATTCAGAGCAGGACTCTCAACCTATGGCATGGTTGGCACGGTACCTCTTTGTTTGTATTCAAAGATCGCCCTACGAACGGAAGACCTGCAGAAACGTGCAAGTGAGCTGAAATGTAAATTAAATCGATGCAAAGTTGAAATGTAAATGACGGTGCCGAAAGGGGAAATTAAATTCTTGCCAAAGAACCTGCGAGTGTTGTCATGCACCGACGGGGTGCAGGTCAGTGCTTCGCGTTTCCTCTTTCCCCTCGTGGCCTGCTCTGTAACAGGAGGCCCTGCTATGGAAAAAAAGAAGGCTTGGAGTGATATAACAGCCCCTGAATCACACATGCTTTGATCTCCCCTCTGGGTTTGTCAGGATATATGGGATAGTCTTTAGCTGTACTGATGAGAAGACGGTGATCTCACACCCTCTTTAGTGCCTGCTTGCTACAGCAGGTTCTCTGCATTTCACCAGACGGGGCATATCTTTATCCTGGATGTCAGAGGATTATTTTTCTTACGAGCAGCATCAACACCAATTCACACCTTAGAACTCTTTGTGTGGGAGAAATGAAAATATCTGCCGGTCAATTTTGGAATCCAGACTATTATGTTTAATATCTGCCCTGTTGCTATGTGTGTCCTACAGCTGATTTATGTAATCCCTTTCACCATCGCTGCTGTTGGAGACACTTGGCCGAGCTCCTGCAGCCTTGCAGCCTGCCCTGGTGTCAGGACCTCTCACATGTTCAGCCCAATCCCACTCCAATTTCTGTAATGAACTGATCTCACTGCTTTGGATTGCCTGCAAACACGGTATCTTTCTGCAGCCCTTGAAGTGGCAAATCCTTACGGAGCTGCGGTCGATTAAAACTCTTAGTTACAAGCCCACAGTTGTATGAGGGGGGAAAAAATGAGTCAATTACATAATCACAGCGAGGCCATGAACTCTATTTTCCGCTATAAAGCCAAATAAAATACCAGTGGCATTGCTGCTGGTGCAAACAGTGATAAAAGACCTAAAGTTTTGTACAGTGATATAAAAAGTTTACAATACATTTTGAAAACTATTTTTTGTCATTGATTATATTCACATGCTCAGTCTGTGTTTGTTTTTGGCAGTGGTTCTTGGTGAAGATAAACCAGTTGGTTTAGATCAGGGGTCTCAAACTCAAATAAGTCATTTTACTGAAGGGCCACGTTAGCTTTCAGTGTTCAATGCTAAAAAAAAGAATAATAATAAAAAATCAGTTTCCCATAGATTCTTTGTAATACAACACAAAGCCAAAATGAGACTGTGGATCAGGGTTTTGAGAACTACAGGATTTACCATAAAATATGGAGGACATATCTATAAAATATTATTATAAATTCAACTTGCACATCAAGGTTGGGGCCGCAAAATATTGTTTCACGGGCTGCAAATGGCCCACGGGTCGCCAGTTTGAGACCCCTTGGTTTAGATCAGTGTTGTCAAACCCATTTCTACCTACGGCCACACCAGCAATACGGTTCGCCTTGAAGGGCCAGTTGTATATAAGACTATACAGGTTTTGGGTGCCAAACCACCAGTTTGTGGACCAGTACCCATCTGTAGGTAATTTGTTACAGGGGTCTACACAGTAAAAATGTGCACATAATTTGTACTAATTTACTGCATTCAAATAATGTAAAAAGTGTAATAAAAACTTGCGGGCCACATTAAATGACTTGGCGGGCCACATTTGGCCCCCGGGCCTTGAGTTTGACACCTATGGTTTAGATTGTGTAACTTATACTACCCGTGCTTTTATTTGGACACGAGGGAAGGTAACAGTGGTTCGTACAAATGCTCTTATCACAGCTGGGTGGAAGTGTTTGTTTGTGTGCATGGCTGCCTGTTTGTATTTCATGTATAAACATCTGTGTGTACTCGCACAAACAAATAGTCAACTGAGCAGGGACAAACTGATTCCCAAAACACGGTAAATAGGATGCATTATGTAATGCTATGTTGTTAAGATACAAAAAAAAGTTCTTTGATTAAATAGAAAAACCTAAATTTCCTGACTTTCGTAGGTCAATCACCTTGCATTACAGCAGAATGTTGGCGTGTGAGCACTGACAGTATATGTGGCAAATTATTGGACTGGAAAGAAAAAGCCAGATAGAGCTGCACGGTGCAAGGGCAGGGTCTGGCTGTAGGCTGATTCAAGGCCTCTGACTGCACATTTAGGTTAGACAGACTGGCTGAATATGTCAGAGTTTGCCACTGCCCACAGACATAGATCAAACATCGAACTAGCCGTCCAGGACACAGCTCATTGCTCACGGCTCAGTGTCAGCAGCGCTGCTGACTGGGGCAGGGACCGTGCCTCCATCCCTCCTTCTGCCTGTGGGGGAAAGAGATCCAAGGACGTCTCGTGAAGTTTCCATGGTTGCATTTCTCTGTCTTGTTTGTTTCGCCTGCTACGTACAGTGCACTGCTTGCACAAATCAGCCTTGTTGAACTTAACTCTTTCTGGCTTAACTGGACGGGAAACATTTGTGAAGCATCCTGTGGACATACCATTTGTTCCGGGGTCTAAACTAGCCCAGACTATTTTTTTGGTCCTAGTTGAACACGTGATACAGGAGCAAGATGTCAGGAGTGATCTGTGATGGAAGAGAGTCAGCTAAGGTGAAGGGAAAGGTTTACAGGACAGTTGTGAGACCAGCCATGATGGATGGATTAGAGACACTAAGAATAGGTAGAAGACAGGAGACAGAGCTGGAGGTGGAGGAGATAAAGATATTGAGGTTCCTTTTTATGGGTGACAAGGATGGACAGGATCAGGAATGAGGTGATTAGAGGGACAACAGAGACAGGAAGGTTTGGAGAAAAAGCTAGAGAAGACAGATTGAGATGGTTTGGACATGTGGATACATTGGTAGAAGAATGATCCTAGAGATGGAGCTACCAGGTAGGAGACAAAGAGGAGATTGATGG
>JAFBJS010004411.1:255865-274379 GCA_016785265.1 Paraplagusia blochii
ACAGAGGACAGGGGGAGATGGAAATTGTTGACTCGCTGTGGCAACCCCTGAGAAAAGAGACAAGCAGAAAGGAAAAGAAGATACAAGTCAGGAGCCGAGAGATGTAAGAAACCATCCAAAGGGAAAACGTGGACATTTCAGGGAAAAGTCAAAGGGACAGTTTAATCACAATACAAACTGATTACACCGTTTGGAGAAATTTGACAGGCTTGGGCCGAACACACGTGTCTGGACCAACCACCGCTGGGTGATGTGAATGGTTTGGTTTTCTGTGTTCAATGCACTACGTCTGATAATAATAAGGGGAAAAGGCCAGAGCAGAGGAGTGGGGTCAATATGCTAATAGTGGGTGTACATTTAGATGCCACACTAGCGGAATGGAGGAGTTTTAGAGAGACAGGCTATCATTCTCCTCCTCCTTTTCCCTTGTTATCCCCCAGTGTCTCTCTCTATCTCTGTCCTCCCCCATCCCTTGCACTCTGCTCTTATCCTTCTTCATGCCCTTTGCTATATTCTCCACGACACCTCCGCACACCACTCCATCTCCCCCGTGGCACACCCCGTCACCAGCCGCCACCCACCCACCCCAAAAAAAAAAAAAAAACCCCCCCCCAGAAAAACCTCCCTCCCAGAATATGAGATACATTTGTTTTCCTCCGCCAGGCTCCAAGAGTGGGACTGTGGTGTGTAAAGTGCTGATGTGTTGGTTTCTGGGTAATTATAACATCCCTTGGTTTCCAAGAAAATTCTAAACTAATGTTTAATT
Source organism: Paraplagusia blochii (assembly GCA_016785265.1). Taxonomy (NCBI): domain Eukaryota; kingdom Metazoa; phylum Chordata; class Actinopteri; order Pleuronectiformes; family Cynoglossidae; genus Paraplagusia; species Paraplagusia blochii. The sequence goes on from JAFBJS010004411.1 coordinate 256,632, forward strand.
TTCCTCCCTGCTCAAAGGAAGACCCTTCTTTGTTATTGCTGTGGCAATTAGCTGCAGCTTAGTCCCAGGCATTTCCTGTGATTGTTGTGATTTGCATAGCAAGCGAATCAGCCACTATCAGGGCCGTATACCCCTTCTTCTTCTTCTTCTTCTCCCACTGTCATTACAGCCTCCCACTCCTCCTCTTTTTTTTACCTTTTCCTATACACTTCATCAGTCTATTCCCAGTGCAACACTGGAGTGGCCTAGCAACCGAACCTCTGTTGTCTGCGACCTGCATGTTTTATCCCACCGATGGCTGATTAAAAGGCATAATGCAGTAATATTTTTCGTAGGGTCATGCGCTTCTCCCTTACGTGAGGTAACAGCCATTAAGGAACTGTTTTGTTACCCAGCTGCCGGTGTTCCTATGAGAATAGTGTTAATGGAAGCTGTTAATTGAAGCCGTAAACACATCGCCCGTAGATGGAGATGTCACAGCAGTGACGTGCTCGCCGGCCACGCAGACGCATTTATGATTGTGATGCTGCACCACACAGGCCTACATGTAGTTAATGAGATTATCCATCACAAAGTAAACAGGATGATGATCGCGAACATGCTGTTTCAGTCCTGGGGGGAAAACCATTACCTGGAATTACCACACCACCAATAGTTGTGTTATTTCTGCCCAGAGAACAAATAGGAAGAAATAGAAATAGATGACTTTTGTTTTTTTTTAATCCAACGACACAGCTGTTGTGTTTTTATGACCACAACATGCCACGAGCTTGAAAATATATGAATGGAGGGATTTTTAAAAAAGAAAACATGAAGTTTATTTTTATTCATTCATTCATATTCATCAGGGGCGGCAGTCTCCACCATTGACATCCAAATCGTACGACTCCATACTGTGAGTCTTCCTGTGGATGGTGAGCCCACAGGAAGTGATGTAGGTTGGGATGGTGCTGAACACCTCAGGTAACCTGGCAGCTGGTGGATTAGAACCTGAAGCCTTACAAATTAAAGTCTGCCTCCTTAACCCCTTGGTCTCTACTCTCTACTTGACTTTATATTTACTGTGTTTGTGTCAGACAGCAGTGGTGGCCCAGTGGTTAAGGAAGCGGACCTGGGTCTTCAGGTTCGAATCCACCAGCTGTCAGGCACTGAGGTGCTCTGAGCATAGCACTTAACTTCTTGTGGGCTCACCACCCACAGGAAGACTCACAATATGGTGCGATGTGATTTGGGTGGCGCTAGCTGCCCCTGTGACCCAGTTACGGTCGAGAATGAATGAATAAATGTTAGTGTCAATTTGCACCAAACTATTAAAATGTTTTCATATCGCCTCCTCCTACACATTTTAAGAGTGCTCTCCAATCTCTAGGCTGCAAACTACCATTGGTACATGCATTAGTTTGTATCAGACAACACTTACAGTTTTATTTTATTATCCAATTATGTGCTATAATTTATAATGAAGCATAAACTGATCCACTCCATGACATCAGTCTCGACATGTATCACTTGACGCTTGCCCACTGTCACCAATTTGTTTTTGTAAAGTTTCTTTATGCAGGGTAATAGAGTCAATGAGGAGACAGATCTTACGACAGAAAAGATCCTACGTCTCAAATGCTAAATAAAGCTGCTTTTAACAGATAATTCCAAAACTCCTACTTAAATTACAGATTTATTGAGACAGTTTTTTTTTTCCATGCACCAGGCTAAAAGCTCAAAATTTGGTTCATGAAACTCAACTCGGCCGGTAGGGCAAGAAAAGGATGGGAACTGTTGTTCCGTAAGATTATGAGCAGTGATCTTTTGTAATTGTGGCATCGTTTTGCAAAGAAGGAGAGAACTCTGGAGCAGACAGAAGAGGAAATCAGAGTAAGAGGCAGTGAAAGAGCGAACAGTGTGATGAGGAGTGAGCTGCAGGGACTCTTCAACCTGAGGAGGAGCTAATTCACAAAGCAACAATCTGTGCTCATCTCTCCTGGACCGCTGTGGCCCAGTTGCCGGTGCCCAGCAGTCAGACGTCGCCTCCTGATTCATATTTTAAACCTGGTAGAAGAGAATAAAAATGGGCGCCCATCTTCTCTTCTGGTAGCGGAAGACTCTCTTTGTGGAACTAATTGAAAGTGGCATGTGGAGCGGCAGGGAGCTCTTTAGAGGCTGCGCTCCCGTTAAAAGGGATGTGAAGAGATAAGTCTGCGCGCTGTTGTGGCTTTTGTGTCACAGGTCTGAAATAAACAGGGTCTGTTGACGGAGAGTGATGCACTTTAGGCTCTGGGACTGTTTTGTTGTTGTTTGTTCTGCGCAGTTGTGTTCAACGACTGGTGTCCATTGCTTGAAATTAAACCCCCACACATTCCACGTTTTTCTCTTCCGTGCCTCCCCTTAATAAATCTAGTTTCTGTGTCAGCTCATCAGAGATGCGGTATCTGTGTGTGTGTGTGTGTGTGTGTGTGTGTGTGTGTGTGTGTGTGTGTGTGTGTGTGTGTGTATGTGTGTGTAAAGACACGTGTGGTAATGTGCTCGCTGAGCACAGTGGAGGAGTGGCTGTGATTGGAGATTGGCTTTCTCTATTACAGATATGGAAATGGCCTGAGGAAAATGCAGTTACACTGATCATATTGACAGACGCACATGCAAGAACAATAATGTACACAACTGTTATAGAAACTCCATTCAGAGACATGCTATTTCTGAAGGGTTTGATTCATATCCTGTCATATGGATTGAGTTTTTCAGCCTGTAATGCAATGCAACTTTATTTATTCATTAATATATTTATTTATTTATTTTTGCAGACTGACTAGTCAGCTCCTGTAGACATTAGTAAATAAAACAAAACAAAATGCTGATTGTGAATTAAGAACTGGGGGAAAATAAATAAAACATCACGAATGGAAATCTGCAGGTGAAACAGAATCAAGAAGTTGGAAGACAGAGTGGTGTGTGCTTACAAAATATCAACAGACACACCTAGAAAAACCATGAGTCAATTTCAATTTCTAATTTTCCAAATAAAGGTCACAGAAAATTTTTAATGTAGAACAAAATAAATTAAAAACCTAGTGAAAATATAGAGGTGCAACGGGCTTTTACCCAGCTGCACTTTTATTTCAGTTGGAACTTTCCAGGATATGTGGAATTTGTCCTAGGGTGAAAGAATTTAATGATGTGAATTATTGAAATAGCTCAAATTTTGGAGAATATGCTTTGGTTTTTCCATTAACAAGTGTTTTATTTGTCTAAGACAAAAAAAAAAAAAAATGTGTTTCCAGTAATCTGAGTGACGCTCAGGGAGAATTTTATTATACATTTCAGGGGATGCTGTGTTCGTTTCTCATATTTTTTTATTTGAACTGCATCCTGAAGGAGTTGCATAAAAGTCATCACCATAAAGAATAGATGGGACTTTTATGACAAACTTAATCTAACTAATGTTTTTTTTGTATTATTAACTTAAGGAAAGCAAACTCGAAATGTGACCTCTGCATTTAACCAATCACCAAAGTGAGCAGTGGGCAGCTTTGGGCATCCGGGGAGCTTTGAGTGACCTTAGTGATAACTTGGTGGAAGGGGGATTAGAACTTGCAGATCCAGTCTGCTTCCTTAACCAATAGGCCACCAACTGCCCAATATGGACTAAGATAATAATAATAATAGTGACCTACTAATGTTAGTTTTTATTACCTTTATTCATTCATTCATCTTCTTCTGCTTGTCCGTTGCCGGGTCACAGGGGTGGCGCCAGGGGCAGTTGACGCCAGCCAAATCACATTGCACCATATTGTGAGCCTTCCTGTGGGTGGTGAGCCCACAAGAAGTGATGTGGGTTGGGACGGTGCTATGCTCAGAGCACCTCAGTGGCAACTCAAACCGGGGACCTTGCGAACCCAAGTCCGCTTCCTTAACCACTAGGCCACCACTGCCACTTTTATTACCTTTATTATTTATTTTTTCATGTTACCTGAAACACACTTTTTTTTTACTCTTGGTGTTAGACCTCTTGCAAAGATCCAATCTAATATACACTGTTTGTTCATGCTTGGCAGCGGCTGCATCTCCAATAAGTTGAATTCCAACAGACGTATTTGTCTGTTTGAGGAAACAGGAAAACAACATACTTTGTTGTTGTTGATCAGGAAAATATCTCAATATGAATCACAGATGCAGTGCTGAACAGAGCATATGTTCAGTTTGGGAGAGTTTAATGCAGGGACAGTGATTGGTGGTAGTCAAAGCAGGGAATAGCCCACTTTGGTGCCCAGCTGCAGCGCTGCCTCTGGGGTTTGGAGAGGCTGTGGTATGTGGTTGATGCGAGTCTGGGTTCGGGCTTGAAGACAGCAGAAGCCTGGGGGACGCAGCTGTGATCTGTGGGAGGACGATGTGTGCATGTCTGTTGCACTTCATGCCTAAAAAAAAAAAACACAAAACGTGCACGAGGGTGTCCGTGCATGTTACTGCCTCCGTGTGTGTGTGTGTGTGTGTTTTGTACGATAGCATCTTAATGCATGCAGGGTTCTTTTCAACCATTTCTTTGCCACAGCTGACACCACATCCCAACCAAGGGAAAGAGAACAACTTCAGTCTCATTTCCTGTTTAAAACCATGGTTTTTATCCTCACATGACGACATCTGAAAAGAGAGACCGGACCAGATTGCACCAGTCTACCTCGCAGAAGATTTGCTTAGTCAGCTGTAATTTGCTTTAATCAGAAAGCACATGGCAACTCTCTTTTGTTGGGAAGTGTCCTGAGTGTAACCACACCCCTCTTCCTTCCTTTTTTTTTCCCGCCGTTGGATTTCACACTGCTTACATTCCCCACCTATCACCTAGCGAGAAAGCCCTACGGGGTTAGTTGGAGTAATGCGATTGGCTGTTGCTGGGGTTTCTGAGAGGTCAGGGCTGCATTCATTTCATACGGTGTCCTTCTTGGACACCCTCAAAAGGTTGTCTCACAGTGGTAGTAGAGGCGGCTGGAGGACAGTAGAGGAGAGAAGATGGGAAGAGTCATTCTTCTACAGCTTTCAGTTCACTTCCTGATTTGAGGAAGTGTGAATGTGTCATTTTTAGCGCTGGTTTGAATAATAGGCCGACTGTAACCGGACTGTCAGAAAATCTGTAAGACTGTTACAAGCATTTATGTGAGATATACTGTACACTGAGCATGATGTCATCATCATCACTGGCATCTTGTCAAGAAAATAATTTTGAGCAAGCTTGTCTCTAAATAGCAGCGTCTATTATTGTAGATGAAAAAGTGTAAGTAGTTTCTATTTTCTATATTTTCAGAACTTATATCAGGCATGGGAAAACTAAGGCCCGAGGGCCGGATGTGACCCGTTGAGCTTCATAATTCGGCCCACCAACCTTGTCCAAATTAAATAATTCATTTTTATTATGCTTATACGTCTACCCTTTTCCTGCAATGATGCATAGAAATGTAGGATTATATATAACTTTCATGCCATTCATTTTCAAATAAACAAGCAATATTTCTGTTCTGGACTCGGCCCTGTGTCCAATTTTAGGACAGTTTCTGTCCCATGAGTCAAATACTTTGCCCGTGCCTGCTGTGGGGAATACCGCGTTATAAGGCATGATGTCACCAGATGAGTTATAGGTTGTGAAGTCCACCATATGGTCTGCAAAATGTGGTCAAAGTCCAACAAAATGTAGAAAATGCATACAAATGTAGACCTAAAGTGTTTTTTCTCAGTTAAAAACACATTCACACATCCTTCAATACAGCCATCACTGTAATCAAGCCATGGGGGGGCAGCATTCTCCACAACTGCCACGCAAATCCAACTGCACCATTGCAGCCCCTCATGAACCCTCCTGCAGGTGGTGAGTCTGCTGGAAGGAGTTAACCATCCTGAATGGGATTCAATCCTGCCCTGGAGGTGAACCTGGAGTTCCACAGTGATGGTAAGAGACAATGACTCGGGGACAAAGTGCAGGCCCAGTCAGAAATGAAGAAAGAAAAAAAAAACATGCATGTGTATTATTTGTGAATCATATGCACTGTACAAAGGCCTGGTCTCCTTTGCCTCAGAAACCTTAGACCTCGGATACAATTTAGGTTCAATATATTGTTTCAAACTCCGTCTGTCGTTCTTTTTCATCTACACAAAGGATTTTTTTCTCTAAATGGTAACGTGTTGAAACCCCCTGACATTGTATTTTCATTAGAGAATACACTAAACCTGTTATTTTAACTCTGAACGCATCCATAATTTATATCGAGTGTTTGCACAGTTGACACTGGAATGTGAAAGCCAAGATTTTTGTTTAAATACCGTGACATAAAAAGTCTGTCAGGGTGGAGTTAGCGAAAAGAATGACGACATTTTTTTTTATTTTCCCCATCATAATTAAATCTTCAATTGCGGCTACATGAAGAGGATAAGGGCGTATTGATTATTGCTGTGGAGTAATTGTTTTCTCTCAGTGCGCGGCGTATTGGATGACACGCATGGCTTTACTGTTTGCCAGGACAGGCCATAAAAGAGAAGAAAATTATCTGTGGATGTGACAGAGGGAAGGAAACACTGAACAGAGGTATTGTCATTGGGAGGTGATTAACTGTGACGATATGTACAAATGACTGGAGGGCGCTGTGGCGCAGCCAAATTAATTACCTGTCATTGTGACCGCTTGTTTTCTTAGACGTCTCTTGTTAATATTGCGCGTGAAATGAAAAGTGTTCACACTGTATTTCACCTTATGGTGGCAGATTCACAAGAAAGGCCAGAGATGAAGTGATTTATTTCACCTTAGGCCTTTGTGTCTGATTCCAACGTCTCACTGCAAGAGACTACAGCGGGTTCAGACCATCATTTTCCATTGAAATCACAGGAAATATGATCTGTTTCGACACATTATTATTAAGGAATTGTTTGATAATATCCATTAATTATTAAAGATTTGTATGATTTTTCTCTCCATAGGTTTTAATCTGTTTTTACTCACCAATATCACTACATATACACCACGTACTTTAAGACTAAAAGGCTTTTGTGCAAATTTCACCCTTTTTTTTTTCTTCGTCCCTGATCCAGATTACATATCTGACCCTGGTTATAGCTGTTCTACCTCTGCTCCTTCTGTTCACTCCCTCTAACTTTTCTTTGTTCTTTTTTCTCTCTGAACCAGATAATTTATGGCTACACATTTAAGCCTGGTTCTGTTTCATTTTCCCACCTTTTTAAGAGCTTGATGTCTTTTAACTTCACTGATAGTAAGAAAATGTCCGTTTTTGTGTTTCTCTGTTCCCTACAATACAGTGAAGACAGTGGTTTACTGTGGACTCAACAGAAAATTCAGTCCAAGATTTTACTTAAAGAGGATTCTTTTTGGGTGACAGTCGGAGGAAACTTGAGAACTAAAATGAAACCTACCCACTCCAGGACGAGCTGAAGAACCTAGGAGTCATTGACTCCCAGATTCCGTTGGTTCCATGAGTGGTGTTGGCATCCCTGTAGGGGGCAGATCTTTTACAAAAGTCAATAAAATAAACAGTGTTTAGTTAAAGTGTGAAGCAAACGCTAAGGCACTTAGGCCCAAAGTCTTTGTCATTGGTGAGGAACTCCAGGGTTCACCTCTTGGGAGAGATTAAATTCCAAAGTGGAGTGGACGATCTACCACTAGGGGGTGCGTGAGATAAAAATATGATGGCAGTGTGACATTCCTAAATAAATCTACGCTATATATCAGACTTGGCTAAGCCAAGGACCAGATGTGGCCTGTTTAGCATTTTAATCCATCCCGCCAAACGTATTATTATTATACAAATTAAACCATTCAATTACATTATCGTCGTACCTCTGCCTTTTCCCCGCAATGCCCACATTTTCCGAGTAGATAGCTCAGAAAAGGCAAAGAGCATATAAGCGTTTTAGCCTTTATTGCATGACTTTTAAGTGCAATTTAATTATAATTTATTTAAGTAGAAATGACATTTATTCTGTACGTGCTACAGACAGGTTCAGACATCTGGTTCCATGTAAACCCAACAGTGAAGTGTTCGTACTTTGGATTTTGCTTATCGCTGCCCACACAGCACAATTAGAGGGCTGTGATGTAAGCTGATTACGCACCACAGAACTGGACTGGTACATGTAGCATTAAATTAAGAGGTACACTGTGTGCTCTAGTTCAGTCTAAACTCCTGTATACCAGGAAACATCTGTGCTGTGCATTTTTTTTTTTTTACGATACGTCTGCGTTTGTGCAAATTCATTTCTGTGTCTCTTTACGTTTTGGCAAGGCAGAGTGACGGCTGTCATCTTGACAAAGAATTGGAGATTCTCCTCTTGCTCAGGGCTCAATCTGACCACATCAGTGAGACGGTCCAGATCCGACTCAGTCAATCCAAGCTACGCTCTTTCTAATTAAGCATCAGTCTTGCTTTGCTCTGGGGGCTCACTGGCACAAACACAACAGAGAGCGGAGACGAGTATTGTACACAGACAGACAGACAGACAGACGGGCGGACAAACAAAGAGAAAAGCAGCAAAGACAGCAGACAGAAGCATTAAATTAAGAGGTACACTGTGTGCTCTAGTTCAGTCTAAACTCCTGTATACCAGGAAACATCTGTGCTGTGCATTTTTTTTTTACGATACGTCTGCGTTTGTGCAAATTCATTTCTGTGTCTCTTTACGTTTTGGCAAGGCAGAGTGACGGCTGTCATCTTGACAAAGAATTGGAGATTCTCCTCTTGCTCAGGGCTCAATCTGACCACATCAGTGAGACGGTCCAGATCCGACTCAGTCAATCCAAGCTACGCTCTTTCTAATTAAGCATCAGTCTTGCTTTGCTCTGGGGGCTCACTGGCACAAACACAACAGAGAGCGGAGACGAGTATTGTACACAGACAGACAGACAGACAGACGGGCGGACAAACAAAGAGAAAAGCAGCAAAGACAGCAGACAGAAGGAAGCCTGGGGAGACATATTCGGGAGGTCTGTCTCCCGTGTTCATTTATTTACAGAAGTGAGGGATGAGGAACTGCTCCACTGGACCCGGCTGAGGTTTTAGTTACAGCTCTCCATTGCCCTGCAGCCTGTCGTGAGGCAGGACAGCCTTGGGCTCGGAGAATCCCTGTCCCACACAGCAGAATGTGATAAGGCGGTGGATGGTATTACCCCCCCCCAACATGTGGGAGAAGGGGTGAGGGCATTCGGAGAAGGGATACGGAGGGAGAGATGGATGACTGACGGGGGGATGGGTACTGGTTAAAATGTGTTGTATGTACTGTATGTCAATGCATGCTTGGGTGGGGGTAAATTGGAGAGGGGGTTTTTCAGCCCGCCTTGAAAATATCTCCCCCATGTGCATGTTGAGAAATAAGAACTAGTCAACTGGAGTGACAGCTATGACTAAGACCATCTACAGCATGTGTTTGGTGTATTTTGTGTGGGTGATTGTATTGTGTATTCATGGAAAAAGACATTAGACCACCCTGTTGTTTTCTTCAATTTCTTGTTCTCTTTAATGCCTGGTACCACTAAAGGTGATTTTTTTTGGTCAAATATAATGATAAGAACAGAAATTACTCAAGAAATTTAAATTTCAGAACTGATTTCTACCACATAGTACCCAAAACCACTTCAGTTCTTTCACCAATAGCTGTGGTATTGTACTGTCAAAATCAGTGTTTTTAGGGATGCTATGTTTGCTGTGCAATATATTATTCAGCTGATATACCTGTAGTAGTACCAGGCATTAAAATAAACAACAAATTGACGAAAACAAGGGTGATCTAATCTTTTTTTTCATGTCTGTATGCCAATATGTATTGTTTTGATATTTGAACCCCAAAAATTGTTTTTCTTTTAGCTAAACTTTGGCATAAACTGATACTGTTACATTTTACTACATTATCTACATTTCGGAATTTACCTTCCGAAATGTAGATAATGTAGTAAAATGTATCTATTTCTACAAATTTTGGACAAAACCTGAATTAATGGTCCTTTGGCACTTTCCTAGATTTCCTTTAACAGAAATGCTCAGCAGTTACTGATCTGATTCTATCAAGAAATACCCAGATATTGGAACTTATCTCAGAGTTGATCATTTTTTCAAACATTACATTTGACCTTTTTAACAGAAGTGTGTTAAAAACTGTTACAGATTTGTCAATCTATCAATTTCTTGTGTTTGTACAAGACACAACAACATATTGCATTTGAAAGTTTCGCTTTGGGAATTACTAGACTGCAACATTTGTTTAAATAAACATGCAATTAGAGACAACCATTACGCCCACTGGAAAAAAAATAAATAAAAAATTACAAAACCAAAATAAAGGAAAGGGGACAAAGAGATTGGACTGTGAATGTGTGGACAGAGATTGAAATGACCGTTGCTAAATTATAATTCATATTTCGCAACGATTTGCCGCGTGCTGTCTCATTGCAGCTCTCGCACATTGCTAGATTCAATGTCCAGTTGCCTTTATGATTTAATCTCGGAGCTGGAGCCCGGCTTAGGGTTTCAGCCTAGTTCACTAAATCCCTCATACACATTGTAATTTGCTGAGGCGACTGAAGCCTGGATTTGAGCATCCCCCTGCCTGTCACATACAGCGCACACACAATCTCATATGCCTGAGTGACCGCCTGTGCCTGTCTGAACAGTCTGCCTCTCGCTGCCCGTTATGTGCTTCCCTGTCTGGCGGTGAGCGTCTCAGCCGCGGTGACAGGCCTGCCAGCTAGTTAGGTTGGTTGACTGAGTGACGGCGTGTTGGACTCTGTTATTCCAACATCATGTTTGTTGCATTACTGTTGTTGCTCCGGCTGCGGCCGCCCTCGGCTATTTTCTGTGTGACCCACATAAATTCTCGGGGCTTAGTGACCAACACAGCATAAGGGTGGGTTGACATCATTAGAAATTAAAAAAAACCTTCTTCGTAACTGCTCTGCAGACTGAAATAAATAGGGTTTTTCTTAATTAATATCAATCAATCAAATTTTATTTATATATTTGTTTTATATCTGTCCTTAGACCCTCAGCCAGAGTACGGAAAAACTACCGGGGGGAAAATAAAAACACTTTTAACAGGGAAAAGAAAACCGGTAGAACCCTTTGGGAGAACCACATGAGAGGGATCCACTCCCTGGACGGATGGACAGACAGTCCGATGGATGTTACCAGAGCAAAAAAACACGATAAAATAAAACAAGTACAAGTATATAATAATAATTGGGTAGAAACAAAGGTTGACTATTAATGATTGATTGCAGTTGGATCTCTAACAAGAGGCTGTTTGAAACATTCCATGTGACATTTTAGTGATGTGTACGTATCCGACATTTAAAGTCATCATTCGAAGACACATCTAAGGCAGACCTGGGCAAACTAAGGCCCGGGGGCTGGATGAGGTCCATTTGGCGTTATAATCCAGCCCACCAGACTTGTCCAAATTATACATTTAATTTATATTATCATTATCCTTCTACCTTTTCCCTGCAAAGCCAGCATTTACCCAATAGATAGTCTAAAGAGGCTTAAAGCACTTTGCCTTGATTCAATACTTTACTCATTATTTATCTTAGTCCACGGAAATACTCAATCTTCCTGACCCTGATCTGGCCCGTGACTCAAATATTAGAACACACTGTGGCCCGCGAGACAGAATAATTGCCCAGGCCTGATCTAAGGTCTAGTCATGTCTTAGTGTACTGTAGGCTCTGAATCCACCCTGGCTGGAGACCTGCCCTGAAAACCTGTCCTTATGTGATTGTCAGTTGGACGGCTCTGGTGTCTGGCACCATTAGTGTCCCCCTACACATCTTCTCTTCAGGCTGCCCGTGCAGAGAGTGTCACTGTATGGCAGGTACCCATCAATTACTGATCGAAATCCTCCTCTGCGCTCCTGCCTTACTAGGGGAAAGGAAGACAGCCGTGTGTGTGTGTGTGTGTGTGTGTGTGTGTGTGTGTGTGTGTGTGTGTGTGTGTGTGTGGTGGATTTTTAATTCTCTTCTGTTTTTCCCCATCTCTCCTCCTTCCATTTATTTCCCCCTTTTTATTGTTTCCCCACCATCTCCTCCTCCTTTTTGAGGGAGATATGCCCCCTTGACTCCAGGTGTAGATGCTATTACATTGGCAGCAGGTAAAAATTAGATGTGATAGGATCAGTATATCACTATACTGTGAAATAATACAAACCAGTGGGAAATGTAATTTCAAAGATAAGGCTTCGTATACAGGTCTAATTGAACAAACCAGTCGCTCCCATGCTGGGCTTGTGGTTTGGTTTATCCAGACATTAACGATTTTCGAGTTGCATGTAGAAATGCACGCAATAATGTTTTTGGTTTTTTTTTTCAGAATAGTTTATATCTATTATTGCCAAGCAATGACCTCCTTCAGGTAACTCCAAGTCTGATACGATGCTGTCCATCACAAACAAGACAGTGTTTTCACCAGGTTGGGATCAATGAAATGTAAACTAATCAAAATCATTGATTTTAAGGTCTTGTAAAAAGGGAAGCTCGTTATGTCAGGATTGGATTGTAGGAGCGGTGGATCAAATGTGAGAAGTCAACAAAGCCAGAAGAGGATGCATCCTTGATAGCGTTCTTTCTGTCCATGACAGCTCTTGGCTCATATTGACTTTTTTTTTTTTTTTTGTGGTTACTGAGATAAATCATTTTAGTTTGTGTTGAATCAGCATATGACACAGCAACTTAGATCATTTTACAATGCTAGACTATGAGTTTACGTTGAGTTGTTGAAGTTCCAACCAAAAAAAGAGAATTCTGGGTCCAAGGCATCCATTTTGAATTAAAAATTAAACCAAAAACAACTCAGAGGAAACATAATAACAGTAATAATGATGGCATGACTCACTGTCATGCACTGTCTTACCAAACAGCCTCTCCTGTTTCCTTTTACAAAATGTTATTTATTTACATTTTTTTCAAGCTGGATTTAGAGGTGAACCCTGTAGCTCTGTCTGCTAGAAGGAGACCCCCCCCCACAATCTAGAACGCTTGGAATGCTGTCCATCTCACAGAGTTGGGAAAACATTCCTCAAGTACACAGCAAAAATGTAACCTTGTCCTGGTATCGCTGAGCCTTCCTTCACCTCCCTAAACTCTCAGAGAACCAATCTGTAGAGCGACACGTCAAGTGGTGCGTTTGATGGGATACGACGTGGGAGTTGGTCTTGTGTTCTGTTCCTGTGAGCCACAGGTGCTAAGGGATGTAACTCTGCACATCCATTTCACAGTCGTCGGCCACGGTGCGATATATCCAGAAAAGTGTTTCTCTGTGTTGCATCTTTAAAGAGCCTTTAGAAGAGCCTTCCAGGGAATGAATATGTAGATGAAAAACCCCAGGGGTGAAAAAGGAGTCACTCCACGAAGCCGGGCCTTATGCATTAGGCAAGGGCAAAGTGTGGGATGCAAAAAAAATGGGGAAGTGGCAGGGAATAGGGAGGATAACAGGAGAAAAGGAGATGGAGATGAGAGGACGGAAGAGGAGAAAAGTTAATGTCAGGCTCTCTTCCAGTGAAGTGCTTTCTCCTGTCTCTGCTGGACATCTATCTCTCTGCATACATAGTGCAATGTCATAACAGCCGTCTGAGAAGAGCCCGGTATGGAATATTTTTCACCTCTCCATCCTTCCCCCGTCTCACTCCCTCCCCTTCTGTGTATGCATGCATGCACTCTGCGCCTATGAGATGTTCCAGAGGTCCATCAGTCTCCCACCCAGAACCAGGCTAAGGTCAGACTGATAGATACATCCTGACATGCACACAGCCTGTGATGTCAACTGTGTGTGTCTCTGGGAGTGTATCTGCATCAGTGCCTATGTGGGTGTCGGGTCATGCAGGGCGTCTAAGCGCAGGGACGGCTCCAGAGGACAGATAAGCCATCAGAGGGAGGGGGTGGGGTCAGTTTGGACTTAGTTTTACTGGTTTCAAAGGTTTTTTTTTTTTTTTGTCTGGGAGAGTAGAGTCAGGGTGAGGCTTGGCTGGCAGACAGGGTGGGTGAAGGGCCTGAGGTATATGACCAGGCCCGAGGTGGAAGAAGAAAGACTCCATTCATGAGTCGTGCCATCTCTGGCTCTCAGTGGGACAGGGACTCGTCATTGACCGGGCCAGCTGGGAGGATGTCAGTGGGCATGCTCCCTCATCCCCCTCCTCTTTTCCTCTCCCTGTCTCTGTCTCTGTCTTCGTTTCATCCTTCTTGCCTCTTTCGTCGACGACCAGTGCCGTCGGAGCCTCCAGGCTGACACGGAGGCTTCTCGTGCAGTTGGTTCACTTCCTATCAGTGAAACAAATCATTGTTGTGGAATGTGCATCATGTAAAACAGACCTGGGCAAACTGCGGCCCAAGGGCCGGATGCGGCCCATGTGGCATTTTAATCCGGTCCACAAAACATTTCCAAATTATACCTAATCTATATTATCATTCGTCTTCTTCATTTTACCCTGCAATGCCCACATTTTCCAAAAGATAGAAAAGACAAAAAGCATTTAAAGCAATTAAGCCTTTATTGCATCAACTTTTATCTTGTCATTTATCTAAAGCAGGGGTCTCAAACTTGAGGCCCCTGGGCCATTTGCCGCACTTGAAACAATATTTGGTGGCACCAACCTTGATGTGAAAGTTGAATATTTTATAGATTTGTTCTCCACATTCCATGGTAAATCCTATAGTTCTCAAAACCCTGATCCGCAATCCCCTCTGGTTCAGTGTTGTATTACACAGAATCTATGGGAAACTGATTTTTTATTACATTTTCTCATTTGTATTGAACACTTAAAGCTGACGCGGCTCTTCGGTGAAATGATAGTGTGGGCGGTGGCCCTCAACTTATTTGAGTTTGAGAACGCCTGATTTAAAGTCAAATTATACAAGAAACACACTGCTATCCTCCACCCGGAGTCGAACTATAGGTGGAGTTCAGGCTCCACGGTGCCTGTCAGTGTGTTTCGTGCTCCACCCTTAAAACATTTAACAGAAGATAAGGCAGGTTTTCTGTCTTCTTTGTTTTCTGCACACTAAGCACTTTGGTCAAGTTTTTGTGCCTTGTAAATAACACCCTATCCTTCCCTTAACCTACATTGGAGACGAAGGATTTATATTTAACTGCATTAATTGTCAGTCTTTTGTGCTGCCACTGTAGGAAGGAAAGGGGGACAGGAAAAAGAGCAAGGGTTCTGAGCCGCACAGATGTGTGCACTGTTTATCACTGCCAATGAAAGACCTGCATCAGCAGCAGCTGTGGAGTGCTTTGCATGCAGTGGCAGCCGTGTGTTAGCAGGGGCCGCATTTGCATTCGCGGTTTGGTATCACGAGCAACGACATCGCTTCTTCTTTCTTCCTTCCTTCCTTCCTTTGCTCGGCAACAGCAACAACCGCGTGTGAGAAAAGCCTAAGTGGAGCGCTGGAGCATGACCCAGGAAGGTTTCGCTGAAATGGATCCAACCATAACACCGGTGGTAAAACTCTCCGTTGTGCACGAGGGCACGAGTTTTTACGTGGCGCACAAACAACCACAAGCCGCTCGTCTGCCAATGTTGCTGAAGTTAGAGTAGATTTTAGTTGATGTTTCAACCCAGGATTCGAGTCAACACTGGGTAAATTGTCTCGGTCAACAATGTGATTGAGAAGACCTTCTCTTTCCCCGGCTGTTATTTTACCAGGGAATGTTGGTGAATAGAAATGACCTTGTCCCCTTTTCTAAGGAAGGTTTTGAGAACATTTCTTTTGTGACTCCACGTGGTTTGTACATATTTTTTTTTTCCCCCAGGCTCAGATAAAGCGTTTGAATATCTCATTTTAATGCAAATGAGGATATATATTTTATTTTTGTGTGTGTGCTTGTAGGGATGTGGGACGCCGTATGTCAATTGCACAATAAAAGGACACAGATGCTATTGTGTTTTGACTTTATTTACAGTGTGAGAAATATTGCTGTATTGGCATATTACATCGCTCTGTTGGACTGCATAATAGAAGCAGGAGTGAAGGGGTGAAAGGAGCACTTCTTCTTAGGGTTTAGAATAAAAAAAATCTTGGAAAACTTATTTTTCAAAGGAATTCAATAAAATAATCAGTAATGAAACTTCCATTTTCTTTGAACTAAACGTTCCCTAATGGACCTTGAATACTATTTGCTTCTGTTTTTAATTTTTTTTTCTCTCCCAATAAATGTCATTCATAGTCTTGTCTAATTCTCTCCCTATATATATATATATATATATATGATCATATATATGCAGTATATAGATAGACAGATAGACTGATAAACAAATAGATAGATAGATAGATAGATAGATAGATAGATAGATAGATAGATAGATAGATAGATAGATAGATAGATAGACAGATCTCAAACTCAAACTCAATTTTCACATGCATGTTTTCCCTTCTCTCCGGATATAAAATAGTGTATTTTCATGTGGATCCACTGAATCTGGAACAACAAAAGCATATTAGTGTCAACACATGAGAAATTGTAATAGAAAAAAAAATCACACATCAGTGGTATTTGGTATTCTTATTCGGTCTCTTTTTTGTCTTTTCAGATCATTTTCTATGTAAATCTTTCTTTACAGAACAAAATGTATGTGCTATGACAAAAAGTGTGCATTATTACTATAACAAATTCTGACAGTATGTAAGTTTTTAGATACTGGTGGGACAACTATAGTACACATTTGATTTTATCTCGCAGGCCAAAAATTAAATACACTGTGAGACAGATTTGGCCCCCGGGCCAGAGTTTGATGCCTGTGCGCTAATGTATGGTACTGAATTTTAAGTATTGCCTGCTCGCCTTACCATAAAAAAAAAAAAAACAGCAGGTATACATGTAAATAGTAACAGTGTTGACATTCTTTTTTTTTTTTTTTTTTTTTAGATTTTAAATATGGTACTTTATTAACACAATCCAGGAAAAAACAGAGGTCATCCAGTCAGCAGCAAAAAAAAACAACCAGTGTGGCTGTCGCACGCTCTACTGACATGAATCCAAGACACTTTCATCAACAAGGTCAAGATTGACAAGTCAAATTATTAAGGCATTTTCGTACCCAATAACACCACCCACAGCCTCTGAAACCGCTTGCTTGGTGCAAGGAACGGGCGGTGCAATCCTAACGGCATGATCGCGGGTGAGGTGACCATACTTTGCGTCATCTGTGTCGGCCATGCGTCGGCCGTTAACGGGAGCCGAAGTCTCGGCCATGCGTCGGCCGTTAACGGGGGCCGAAAAACGGGCAAAAACAGGGTTTTGGGGGCGAAAAATGAAACAACAGTGGCGCGTAAACGACGCGTATAAGTTTACGAAGACGATGGGGCTAAAGTGTGTGAAAAATGTTTGGGGTTTTCATGTAAAAAAGACAAAATAAACAGGAGCACATAATTTTGCGACCTTCTCTGACATTCTTATATTATTTTACAAAAAAAAAAAAAAAAAAATTTATCTATCTATCTATTATCACCACACTCTGTTTAGCTGTGTTTACATGGAAAAAATAACAGTGCTATACAATATCTGTTCAAGTTTTAGGAAGTGTGGTAGTGATGGGGATGGGGGATCATGACTTCTGTGTGTAGTGTTCTGACATTGTGCTGTCATGGAGCCATTATTGTTCCCTTTTTTTCTCACAGCTTGTTAAAGGACCACGCTGACCCTGGTCCTATTGTCCCTCCTTCCCATACCTTAGGCAGAACCTGCTGTTCCTTCAGCCATCGCCTCCTAGCAAGCTCCTTTATGTTAA